>WEIV01026920.1:85726-101092 GCA_013390005.1 Calyptomena viridis
GCTGAATTGGAAGGGACCCGTCAGGATCACCGAGTCCAACTGCTGGCCCTGCGTAGGATACCCTAAGAGTCACACCGTGTGTCTGAAAGCGTTGTCCAAATGCCTCTTGAACTCAGACAGGCTTGATGCTGTGACCACTGTCCTGAGGATCTTGTTCCAGTGTCCAGCCACCTTCTGGGTGAAAAATCGCGTCCTGATATGTGACCTAAACCTCCCCCGATTCAGCCTCATGCCGTTTCCTCAAGTCTTGTTACTCTCTTAATTGCCCCACTCAGGTTAGCCGCATGGAAAGGATGGTTTTCACAGTAAAGTGGTTCTTGGTATTTTAGGATCAGGCTGAAAGTATTGTCACCTTTTAAAAGCCAGTGTTGACAGACTGATTTCTCAGTTCAGAAGGGTCCTGACCATGTCCAGACTGGCTTCGTGGCCACCACCTGTGGAGGGGAGTTACCTACATCAGTGACCAGCCTAAGGACAGGAGGGGAATGTGTGTTTTCTTGGGTTTTTTTCTTAGAAGTTATTTATAACCTGCTAAATAACAACAACAAAGTCTGCATGACTTTAAAAAAGAACGCCAAAGACAGTAGTCGTAGATCTTTATTAGGTCAAGGCCTGGGGAATCCATTCTGCTGAGCTACCCATGTGCATATGGCAACGTGCTCAATTCTTTCAGTGTCTTAGTTTTAGTTTTGCTTTTAGCTGATGCTTCTGTTTAGTTTAACAAAGCTGTATGCGCTTATTAAATTAGTTTTGTTTTTATAATTAGTTTAATTTTGCTTTTTTAAAGTTCTGTAAAAGAAAGTGAAGGGTTTGTGTTTGGCTCTTGTTAATGTTAATGCTTTAATGCTTGAGGAAATAATTTTCTCTAATGTTGGAGGAGTAAGGGAAGATTATGGTTAGACGTTGGTTCCACATGTGGTTGAAGTGCTGTACAATTTTTCATTTTTTTTTATGACTTTGTTCATAATGTTTGTAACAGGGAAATACAAGACTGCTTTTATTTGTTTTTTAGCAGTTCCACAGAATAGAATTTAAAACAGAAGTAGCCACAGTGCTGTTGCTGTGGGCTGGCCTGTAAACCTGAATTGTAAACCTTCTGTACAGCACTTGTGATGGAAAGTGGTAGTCAAATGGCATGAATCCATTTTTTTTGTGATGCTTGCTCTAGACAAATTATTACAAGTGCAGAATTATATAGAAAAATATTAGAAAATTCCTGGTACCATACATCAAATTCAGGTAGAGGATCCATTTGATGGCTTAGCAGGGAAGGCAAATGGATATAACAAATATGTAATAATTTTTTAGATTTAGGATTACAGATTTGCATGTTGTAACACACAGGATTGTAGGCTGGAAAAAACCCATAAGATCATCCAGTCCAACCATTGACCAAATGCTGCCAGTCCACCACCAAGCCATGTCCTTAAGTGCCACATCTACACATCTTTTAAATAGCTTCAGAGGTAGTGACTCAACAACTTCCCTGGGCAACCTGTTCCAGTGCTTGAAAGTCCTTTTGGTGAAGAAATTATTCCTGGTATCCACTCTACATGTTACACGTTAATTTTAAACTTTGCACAGAAAGAAAATTTGGAAATTCAACCTATATTTGAAAGGAGAATAATTCATATTTTACTTGAGGAGTGGGAAAAAAAGATAATATTGCTGCCGTCAGTTTCAGGTTTGTAAACTGAATCAGAGCAGAGTTGTCCATTGTTTGCTTCTTGTAGTGTTTGCAAGAACATATGCTAAAATCTAAGAACAGTATGAAAGACAAACCTTTCAGAAGGTTGTTTGCTTTTGTTTGATGTCATGATGTCTCCTTCTCCCTCCTCTCCAAACTCCATTCTTAGCACATCAAAATGCATTTATCTGTGTGTGCAGGTGCTCAGAGCATTTGGGGAGCATTTGGACCGTGATTACCCCTGATGCACAAAAGGCCCTAGTTAAATTTTCTCTTACCGAGTTTGTTATGAACTTTTAATGGACAGACTAGCTTCATTAGCGCTAAATGTTTCTGCAGATCTTTACAAAATTTAAGAGATGTGAATAAATAGTAAAATAACTATGTGTCCTACATCATTAAGGAGTTTGTAAAGACCTAAGTAAGTCCTGATTCTTTAAGCATTCAGATAGGTCAACCTAAGCAACTGTCTGAGGGTTGGTCCTGTGCAAATATTTACAGACGCTAGACCTTAGCTTTCTAACTAAAGAAAGAGGAGTGTATTGAAAAAAAAAGTTTATTTAAGATATGTTGTTTATAAATGAGGTGGAAAGAACCATGAGGAAACTCTTGTACATCAAGACTCTCTGTGGAAAAAAAAGAGGCGTGTTTGGACTTAGACCGTTCTACTTGGATAAGCAAAGTGCTTGTGAGAGTGTGTTCTGAACCATCCAGTTAAGGATGTAACTTTGATTTTACTGTTTAACTTGCCACAGAGAAGATTTGTAACAGAATTAGCTTTGCAACTTGGTTGCTTATTTGTTGCATGGAGTGTTAGGTCAAACGGAGAACAGTTCTAGTTATGCCAGTTGTGCTTAGCAAAAAAAAAATATGCTGGGTTTGAATGCTTCTTGCCTTCTGTTTCAATTCTGAAGATGCATTAATTGTGTATGTAATAAGAATCACTGAATTTTGTTTGAGTGCTAAAGCAAGAGCAAATTTTCTCCATTGGGGAATTGGTAACACTGAATTGGTAGATTCATGGGTACATTGTTCGGATGAGCCCATATTACATGACAGTAAGCCTGGTTTAGGGCAGTGGTTTGTTTGGGTTTTTTTTCTTGTGGTTTGGCCGTTTTTTTGAAAAGAATAGAGTGAGTTCTAAAGTCAAACGAGAACTCGAGATAAAGTAATAGAGTAACTCATATTAGCAGTTTGAGTGGATAATATGTGGGAAACTCAGCTTCAAACAACACTGAAGTCCTCTGACATGAATGTCAGTAGAGTAATTCCAGTTTGGTGAACCCCCACCACAGTTTTTAGGTTGAACATACTGCCTACTCTAAACTGTATTCCTTGATAGACTGGTTTCCTCAAACTTGAAGTGTTGCTTAACGCTGGAGACTTGTGTGTGCCTGCTCTTCATAGGGGTGGCAGTGAAGTTTGGTTGAAGTGATGCAAAGACAAACTCGAGAAACTCTCTGGTCTGCATATGTGTATTTGTTTGAAAGGAGCATATGCTGTCTGCTTATCTGTTTGTAGCACTTCTGCAGGAAGTTTTGGCTGTAGGCTGGGTAGATAAGGTTAGGAAAAACCACATTGATGGTCAACTACTTTTCAAACAGAACCATGTGATTATGGTTTCTTTAAGAGCCTGCTAGATGTTTTAACTGGAACTCATCTCTTGAGTGCTTTTACAAAACACTTTCTTTCCCTTAAAGCCTATGTGTAATGTTAGCACAATTAAATATGAAGGTCCTTTTTACTGCTCTTGACTAGGTTTTGAAATGGGTTAATATTAAATTCTCTGGTAAAAGTAATTGTCTTTTCTAAGGGAAGCAGCAAGTATTTTATCTCACTTTTTAAAAATGGTCGTCAGGATTTTTTGTGTATCACTTATTGGCAAATAAGGTAAGTAAGAGGTAGAGTCTTATGTCTGCTTGGGAGATACTTAGGCTATAGGATTTAATGAAATATTTATTAAACTTATGCTGTGGGACCTCTCAAGTAGTCTTTTTCTAGGAAGTTTTGAGTCCATCTTCATTGGAAAGGGGACTGAAGTTCTAGAAAGTTCTTTTTTAGCATTTTGATGTATTGTATGAGGTCAATCTGGAATAAATTTATTTGACATTGTATAATTTTCTTGCTAAATGCACACAATAATTCTTGTTGTACTTTTCTGTGTGATATAGGTGATACTGGCCAAGGAGCAAGAGCATGGATAAAACAAATTTTGAATCAAGACATGGCTTTCCAACATATAAAAGTAATTTACCCAACGGCTCCTGCCAGGTATCGCTTAATATATTATTATTGAAAGATTAAATTACTCTCTACTACTGTAAAATATGCTTCTGAATATTGATACAGACTGCTGTAACACTTCTTTTGTCTTTCTCGTACGATTTTTGGCAAAGCTGGAGCTCAACAAGGCGTTGTCAACTAAGAACTGTGATTTTTAAGTGATTAAAACTCTAAATAGTTAAGACTTCACAGAAGTCACAGCCTCTAGTTCAAATTCCAGTATCGTTCTTGTAGTATCTTTCCATCTTTTGATATAAATAGATGATGATACTTCAGAATGTGTTGTAGTGGCATTATAGAGCCGTGTTCTGAATCCCAGTTCTACCTATATTAATTTCCATATATTGACCATTAAAATACTCTGTTGTATTTAAGGCCAGGTTTCAGTTCAGAAGGTGATTGGTCTGTTTAGCAAGTAGGATTCGAAAGATCTTCAGCTGCTGGAGAAAGGACTGGGAATTTATAAATGCACATTACCTCTGATTTGAATCCTGACCCAACTGCTTGAAAGAGAATTAAATTCAACATTTACTGTAGGCATGAATCTCATTATTAAATAGCAGAGTGTTCAGTGGAAAGACAGATAAAAAAATTTGCCTGTAGGAATTTGAAAGTTTATGAGGCCAAACCTAAAGGCTAAAAGTTGGACACCTACCTCTATATTTGGCTATCCAAAGATAACATTAAACATATAATACATAATTATATATATTATATATGTGACATATATTAAATACATAATATTACATTTTAGAGGTGTTTAATTTTTCGTAATATAAATTCATTTTTAAGGTGTCTGTAGCTTTTAGTTAGGAAAATGTTTCCTTGAAGGGTAATGGGACTTGAGTTTCTTTCTGAATTTGTGCATAAGTGTGGATGAATGCTGAATGGAAAAGGAAATTGTGACAGTCTACACAGACTTGCGAGGTACAGAGGTTTGAAAGTCAAAAAAAAAGTTCTTGGAGAGTATAAACAAGTATAATAGCAGAATTTGTCTGGCACTCACTAATACATGAAAAAAAAACCCAACCTTCCCTTGACCATGTATTTTTTGTGGTCTGCTTAGGCAGGAAAAGCAATTGAGAGATTGCAGTGAATGTACTCACTGTGTTACAGAAAAATTAAGACTGTGAGTGGAAGTCTTTGAAGCAGTATGTTTTGGGTTAGTAGGAAGTGAATACAATTTTCTCTAAATAATGTGCCCATTACTTCATTGATGACAGGCTAAAGTGATGCCAGAGTTATCAGTGACACATCACACATGCTTGGAGAGCTCCGTTCTTCCCTTATCAACATAGCAGGTAGTGGAGAAATGCAGGAGATTTTGCTTCTCTATAAAGTTATTTTTCTTCATGCTGTATGCAGCCAGAGCACCTCAGACCACATCTCTTAGGCCAATGCTTCTCTTTTCCATCCCACTGCACTTCTGAGGTCAATCCTTTTCTCATTTGTTCTGGTTTCTTTCGGTAATTACAGATATAAACTATATATAAATTATTAACCAGCAGGGTCTCCTGACTCAAATGAGGGAATTTATTTTCATCTGAAGACTTTGGAATTCAGTACTTTGGTAAACAGATGGGAAGACAGATTCTGTTGTAATTAAAAGATGTGAATAAACAGTTTATTTCACTCTCTTTTTTAAGTTGAGGTTACTCTTCGTTTTCTCTGGAGCAGATAGGGGTCATGTGTGAGTTGATTAAGAAATGGCTTTTAGCAACACTGAAAAGTTGTATATTCAAAGAATATAAAATACTCACATTGCTTGTCTTTGACGGGTAATATGAAATATGCTTGTGTACAGCCCTATGTTGCTGATAAGCAGCATTAGCTGACATAATGAAATAAAACAGATGCTCTTAAGTACAATAAAGCATGCCACTGTTTTCAGCAATGCTGAAGTGAAGTTTGTGATGATACATGTTATTGTTTGAAACTGAAATAACAGGAGCCTTTACAGACTCATTTCATGTTGTTTTGGTATTCAAGAACAAATCACACTATTCTTTTGGAAATTATTTTGTAATGATTTTTGCTTTTCTTTCACCCAGAGGAAATAAAAGCAAGCCTAGAACTTCATCTTGAATGGCAGACATAATAATTATATCTGCACTGGGAATTTGAATATATGTGGTGATTTTATGCTTGTGTATATGTTTTGATAAGAATTCAAAGCATGTCTGACACCAGTTGGGGAATTCAGCATCCTTGATATTGGAGACCTATAGCTAGACAGTTATGGGTGTGCAGATATGCTGAAGAAGATTCTGATCCAGGTTATTTGATGTTTTAGAGAGAGTCATGTGCTGGCTGAAAGTGAGGCTGATATGAGAGAGCCTCTGTGGGTGTCTATAACGTGCCACTGATGTCAGCTGTAGGGGCAGAGTGCAAAACTTGGCTGCGGGTTCTTGGGCTGATGATGAAATCAAAGAAAAGCTTGAAGTTCAGCAAGACTGTACTTGAATTACTTGGCTAATGTGCTCTTCTGGCAAAATACTGTTAATGTGGATGTATTTCATACTCTGTAAACTCCTGTCTTTCCCAGCATAACTTCACACATACATGTTGAATGTTCTCTGTCAATTATGCAAGCAAAAGCAGGTTTCATGATATAACTGCAAAGCTAGGGATTTTGGCAGGATAAACTGCAGGTCAGAAATACCTCTTCACATTTCTGCTGGATATTATTCTCCTGATCTATAGATATGGCCTTATATATTCTTCACTTCTGTTAAACAGAGTTCTGAAAAGCAGTGGAATTCACATTTTTCAACAAAACATTGAATTATTTTTTCTTTGTGGAGGATGGACAGGGTTTATATTTGTTTTGTTTAGATTTTTATCCTCGGTGCTGAAACATGCATATTTTTGATTTGTACAGCATCAGAGGTTCAGACATGTTTTGATTCAAGACTCAATATATTTGAAAATTATTTTGGAAAACCAGTCCAGCATATAATCGTGAAGAATTCTGAAATACATTCTTTGGCTTCACTAGCATTGATTTTGGGGAACACTAGAGAGGATTATTGGTAAAAGCAATAGAACATTACTGAACTACATTTTGTAAAAGTGTTATTAACTGTTCTCTCGAGATCTCTGTTAAAAGTCACACTTTTTTTAAAAGAGATTTCTTTAGTCATTTTGATAATGTGCAGGGTCTGTATAGAGAATGATCACCATACGTCCCCTGGACAGGTAAAGTGTTTGCAGCATTTTGTCTCACTCATCTCCTATCACTTTGAAAAGTGCAGTGAGTCTCATATTTGTTTGTTTCCTGAGCAAAAATAAAAGAATGTGAAATTTGCTATTAAATAAGAAAAACTTGCAAAAATACTGAGTAAAATGCTTACAGTAAAAATCATGCTTAGATAAAAAAGGGAAAAATATGTGGATTTGAAATCTTGGTGTGATGTAGTGAGAGTAGTGACCCCTGAATTTAGAATATGTTTGCAAATTAAATGCATGTACCTAGGACATGCAAATTTTGCTTTACAAATTAGAAGTTTTATACTTGGCTTTGAGGGTTTTTTTTTCTTCCTCTGTAATGTAGCCTTCTGGGATACTTAAAAATGAGTAGAGAACTTGTTGTAACTTTTTTTAGCTTTCTGTTGAGATCAGTGCTTCTGTACATAGATTAAACTTGTTAAACACAAGAGAATTTCATTTTTTCTCCATTGTAATGCTAATATACATATTTAAAAAAAAAAAGGCTCCAATTGTAGCCCTAGCAGCTGATGCAATCCCTAAAGCCACGTCTACACTAATAGTTTTAAAGGAAAGGGTTTCCTTTTTCCTTTTTTATTTGGGTCAGGATGGCTACAACTTAAATACTGTTTCAGCTGCTACAACTGTGACTTAAACATTAGGTTTCTATTGCGTTTCTAAATCAGAACTGAATACCACCCAATTTAGCTTTTTTTTTTTTCCTTTTTTAATAGAAAGTGATAGTTTAAATTGGCATTGCAGGAGCTAACGTGGTAAATTTTAAACCATTTAGGTTCCACTTGTTTTAATACATATACCTTGCCTTCTATAATTCCCTGAAAAAATCTGAGCCAAAGATTCTTTGTGTTGTCTTGCATTCTATTCTGACAGTCAGTCTTTCTCATTTGCAAGTAAGAAAATAAACTATAAATACTACTTCAGCTATTTTATGGATCTCTTTGACATTCACCAAACAAACCTGTCTATGGCACATAAGTCACTGTGCAGGGCTTGTTGTCTTGTCAGGTTTTTTCACCCCAATTTATTCTAATTTCCCGTATCTTTATGTGGCTGCTAAGGACGGCTCAGCATTATATGGCCTAGTACTTCATCCTTTCACCTAAGTTCACATCTTTGCTCAGCTCATGGGTGGAAATGAGTTTCATCTCATCACAGTCCCCATTTGGCTATGTTGCAAAACCACCAGACAGTTTGGCACCATTCATCTCCATTGGCAGTCTCTGCTTGTGAGAGGCCTAGGATTGGAAAAGCAGCAGGGGTACTGCGGGTCGGACTGGAGATGGATTGGCGGAGCTGTGGAGGGGAGGGTGCACAGTGCCTATCACACTGGTTTTGGCTCAAATAAATGTTATTAATCCTTGACTTTTGTAAGCCCTAACCTCATTCATAAATTTAACACAAAGAAGTCTTTTTAGAGGTGAAAACTTAAGGGAGAAATGGAAAAGGTTTGGGTTGGTATCATGGGGTGGTTCTTTCATCTCCTTTAAGTAGAAATGTAACATGTTTTGCAGGATAATACTCGAAGCATACTTGGATAAACTTCATGTTTTCCTTTTTTTTTTCTGCTCGTGAATTAAGTGAGGAAAACTTAACAGATAGGCATACCTCTAACGCTTACATCAGATGCTAAATACCATATGGAATGCAGTAAACACTTGTCAGAGATACTGGAGTCATGCTTGGGTAAAGCAAATTAGAACATGATGGAAATAATCTTGAATTTCTAATCCCTTTAAGTATATTGTGTTCTTAGGCATCCTTCTTCTCTTTTTTCTTCTCTCAACCCTTTTCCAACACAGAAGAATTGGAGACAGTGGTTCTTATATCACCCTTCCAGCAAGCACTTGTGGGTTTCTAAGTTGTATGTCATTCTGTGCTCTTGCTTTACAGGCTTTTCAAGGGTTTCTGTGCTTAGCTGGTGTCATACATCCATCCATCCTCGGTGTTGTTGCCACCAGCGTGTGAAAGAGATCACTTTGAATCCCAGAGTGTCTTTCACACCCCATAATGGAGAACTGATGCAGATTGGACCCTGGTTTGCCTCTTGCCACTTTATTTCAGTAATTTATAAAGCAGGCACTATTAGTTGGTTGCTGGGGAACTAACAGTGTGTATGACAGGTCTGTTTTGGTCTTTTCAATCATAACATTATTGCTGATTAGTACAAATCCCCACAATTTATACCACCCACTCCAAAAAAATCCCAGAAAACCAACAAAACCAATCCAACAATCCAACAGAAACAAAGAAACAGAAACAAACTCTTAATTTCTCTCACTGAATTTCATGCCAAATTCTATTGTGGCTTCCTTTGTCTTGATTGATTAAGATTTGTCTCAAGTAACAAAAGCTGTCAGCAAAGTATTTCTTCAGGTAACCATTCTGTACAGGTTCAGTCAGCTCTCATTTCAGGCAATATACATCCAGAACAGCTCTATCCAAAACATTTGCATGTGATTGAGTGAACAGGCACAGCCTTTTTTGAAGAACAGCCAAAATTACTGCTCATGGAAATGACTCTTACCTTCCTTTTTGTAATTTTTTTAAGTATAGCTCTGTGTTGAAGCCGTTTGAATTTTGGACACATCTTAATGCTCTGTTTCCATACCACAAAGCTGCATTGTTAAGTTATGTTGAACCTCAGTTTTAACATAAGATATGCCTTGGATTGAGATTTGATTTATACTTCTGATTTGACTAGCTGGATTCTCTACTTTCTTCCTGGTTTTTTTTCTTTTGGGGGGGGGGTAAACTTGCTTTCTGCTTCAAGAAGATAGTGGGAATTAAAAAGCAGAATTATGTACTATATAATTATGTACTAAATAATCTTTTGTGATATGGTACCAAAGTTTAACAGTGAGATTATGCTATGAGAGAATTTGGGACTAGGGAGTAATCTTGCTTTCATTTGAAAAACCTGCCATCAGTTTTAAGAGAGTCAAGACTTGCTTCTAGAGTCACTCAATATTTTGGGTTAGAAGGGACCTTTAAAGGTCATCTAATCAAACCCCCTTGCAAAGCAAGGACATCATCAACTAGATCAGGTTGCTTGGAATCCCGTCCAGCCTGACCTTGAACGTTTCCAGGGATGGGGAATCTACCCCCTCTCTGGGCAACCTGTGCTGGTGTTTCAGTACCCTCATTGTAAGATAAAGTCTTCCTTATATCTAGTCTACATCTGCAATCTATTAAAGTCTTATCACAACAATAAAAAGATTGTTCCCAGTTTTCTTATAGGTCCTTTCAAGTACTGTAAGGCTTCAATATGGTAGCCTTGGATTCTTTTCTTCTCCAGGTTGAACAAATCCAACTCTCTCAGCCTTTCTTCATGGGAGAGGTGCTCTATGCCTGTGTTCGTTTTTGTGGCCCTCCTCTTGACCTGCTCCAACAGGTCCTTGTCTTTCCTGTTCTTAGAGTTCCAGAACTGGCTGCAGTAGTCCAGATGGAGTCTGACCAGAGCAAAGTAGACCTTAAAGCAGTGTGGTAGTGTGCTCTGTAGATTTTCTTGAAGGGATGCACAGTCTTCCAAAAGACAACATTACAATGTCTCTGTGCCTCCTAACTGAGAGGGGATGGGTTTGGGAAGAAAGAAAATTGATGATTTCAGTAATTTTGATCTTTCGCTGTCTTTGAATCTTGAAGCCTAACTTCACTATAATTTCCACTTCTGTCTGACATTTCAGGAAGTTCTGTCTGGAACCCTGCAAGCCAGCACCAGTGATCTGGGTTTTATGTGACTGCTAATGCAGGGTGATCATAGTGCTGAGCGTGAAGGCAATGATACAATTGTGCATCAGGAGAAACAGCTGGCAGAAGAATATTTGCTGTTTATCAATGTGCTGTCTGCTGCTCTTATGTTTTTTATTTAAAGCAGCTAGCACTGCTGGCTTGTCTTTTAACTGAAAATGTTGGACAGGGACAGTGATTTATTGGATAATGAAGAAAAACACCTGTGACTCACTCTGCTACTAGCATCGTTTTGGAGATAGAATTTGCCAGAATTTTGGTTTTGGATCTGAATTTGAACCCTGTGTAGCATCATTTCATTGCTCTACACTTCTTTTAACTGGAGATACAATTTCAGACTAGTTAGCTCAATTCTAAACATGATTAGGAAAGTGTAGAGTATATAACTTGTGCTTCAGGAAGGTGGAAAAAGATGGTGTTACTGCTAGCTACTTGCATGATATTTTCATCATTACTAAAGAACTCATGTTAGTAGAAGCTAACCTGTCTTAAGTTTGTGAAGACTGGAATTATATGTGTTGCTTTGAAACTCTGAAGTCAAATCAACAGTGAAAATTACTTCTATTTGAATATACAATTTAAAAGGATTGAAAGGATAAGTACTTAAAGAGGTATTACAGAATATATTTTCCTTTTAAGATGTTGAGATACTGTGTAGGATCTTCTTGAAATTGCAGTCTCATGTAAGAGGTGTATGTGTGAGAAAACAATTGTAGATCAATGCACACCCTAAAAAATAAGACCTAAAAGTAATCAGAAAACATGATCTAGAGTGATTTGAGAATGTTGGAAGCATTTTAAAGATTCTAGTTGTCATAGTGGCAGCAGTTTCTTAAGTGATGTTTGGTATTAGCCACATCTCCTTTACATCATCTTTCCTCCTTACTTTTAAATGTTAAGAGATACTTCAATTCATATGAAATTTTCCTTCAACTGTTTCTTAAAAATAGTTACAAGTTTGGAAGCTGGATATGCCCAGAGAAGGTTCTTGTATTCTTATATGGATTTGGACCTTTTGTGTGCTCCAGAACAAGTAAAACAAAAGCATCACCTTTAAAATTAAATCAAGGAAAAAAATGTCCACACAACTTAGGGGCTGTATATTTTCATTCCCAGTTTCAACAGCACACAGTTTTAGAGACACAGAGCTTTATTTTTAGTATAATTTTTGAAAGAGAATAAAGAAAGTGAGGCACAGAGGGACTGATGGTATGAGTTTTGATTAAACTTAAGAAAGCAAGTCTAAAAGCAAACTCTTTGGTTTGACATTGTTCTTAACTGACCGTGTTAATCTAATCAGATTGAGTTTTCACTCCACTCTGTATTTCTTTGCTTTTGCGTATTTCTGTCCAGCTTCTCGTGTCACTGTAACATAGGGATTTTTTTTTTTGTGGTTTAATTGTATGAAAAAATTTGGTGCTGTATTCTTGGAGCTCTACAAATGGTTCCATGCCAAACATATTTGTTTACCGTGGTAATGTCTGAGTTGTAGTATGCCAGCTAATAAAGGGATTATTTAAGGAACAAGGTGAATGACTAAAACAGATGTGCCAGTTGGGTGAACCATTAAAAGAATCTTACTTCTCAGCTTTATGTAAAAGCTATTTTTAATGCATTTCTGAGAAATCAAGAGTGGTCGCAAGGATGTTTTTGATGCAGCTGAAAGCCACTTGTCTGTTTGCTTGGGGGTCTTTTCCTGTGGGCTTAAAACATGAGTCTTTCATGTATCTTATTGAAGAATTTGCAAAGACACCAGGACTTCTGTCCTGAGTTTCATCTTCTGATAAAGTACAGCAATCTCATAGTGCATTTTGTCCTGTTTATAAATGGGATGATTTTGCCTTTTAGTTGTGGGGAAACCTGTTTTAATATTTCTGTAGTGTAAAAGTAAATAGCTGTAATGCAGTACATGTAATACATGCAGTACTTTTTTTCTGTGGAAATACTGGGTCAACCTGCTGTAATAATGCTAAAACCTGTAGCATCTTTTCTCACACAAATATTAGGTAGTCTGACTTTAGTAGAAAAATGAAGCTGTCTGGCTGCTAAGCTTTCTAACCAGGACTGATGTAAAAGTGTTTGAGAGAGAAGCTAAAGCCACAGATTAAATGCTGTTTGTGCAGGCATTTAGTCTGTTGTACTTCACATTGTCCAAGTGACTTCCAGAAACTGCTGATTCTGCCCTCGATAGGTTTGACTGAAATGTCTCCTCTTAGAAATGGGCTTTCGTGAATTAGGGATTTATAATCTTGTTTCTTAGGTGTTGATCAATTCATTTGGGAAGAATTCTGGAGACAGGATTCTAAAGAGAAGATTAAAAAAAAAGGGCAAAAGCATCTGATTAATGTTTTTTAAACGTAGCTTTAGCTTGTCAGGTATACAAAATGTTTCTACTGAATTTCCTTTAATTTAGGAGTTAACTTTCTAAATAGACAAGTAAGGGATAACTTGAAAAAAAACTAGATTTTTAAAACTCTAGTGCTTAAGTATATGGTTTGTTTTGTATTAAGCAAAAGAGGGTTATTTAAGGCACACACTATACTAAACTTGACCACATATTGTATGCCATTTAAAATGAGAGTACGTTTTAGGTACTTGGTCCTGGAGCTGTGCTCAGAAAGGTGAAACCATAGTGTGTCTGTCTGTACCTATCTGTTGCTGTTCATTGCCTCTTTCAATATATATGTCTTACCAACTTTTAAGCCATGGACATTTTTTTCATGTTCATGGCAATAGGAAGAATAAAATTTACGTTCTCTCATTTTTTACTTTTATGACTGAATAATACAAATAGTATTAACTTGAACATTCATCCTAGTGTCAGTAGTGCTTTAGAAATAGCTGTTTATGTATGTGAAGCCTCTCTGGTATTAGTAAAGGCAAAATTTGTTCTCTTTTTAGGTTAATAGTGTTTTGTTTTAATCTTAGCACTGAAAAAAATCTAGAGACAGCACAGAAGTCAACTTCAGCATTTTCAGTGTGTTTCCATCCAGACATTATTAAAGGCTGTCTGTTTGTGGATGATGACTGTAATCTGATCTAAGCTTAAGTAAAAATGAAGAATTTGCCCCCTGATTAAAGATAGCAAATAAGGATTTCAAGGGGCTTTGTTTGAGATGAAGGATTGATCTCATAGCAGTATGTTTTGTAACATATTGTAGAGCCATTGCAAAGCAATTAGATCACCTTTCTTGGGATTTCAGGGCTCTATTAATAATCTTTATTTAAAACCAAAGAAAAGGCTGCTTTGAGTTGTAGGTTTCTTGATTATCTAAGGTTTGGGCAGCATGTTGAAGCACTTAAAAATACTCATCTCACAACACAGTATTGTGGTGGGGAGTATCAGGTCTCTTGTGTTTGTGCACCAGTCCAGTAAACACATGGCATTTCTTTCAGTGATTTTTATAAGTTACTTACCCCGTTAAGGTGAGGATGGCTGTATTTATTTAACAAAAAGAAAAATTGGCAGAAGAAAAGCTGTTTTAATACTTAGAGGTTCATAATACACGTCCTGTCTCAATTTTCTCAAGAGCTAGACAACTGAATTCCATAAAGTTAGCTTCTGCAAAGCTGTCTTGTTTAGCAGTTAGTTCAGTTTGTCATATTCTAGTGTGGATTTCAACCCTAGCTTTGTTTAGGATTAAGAACCTCTCAACAGTCCTAAGATTTAAAATTTTTAGCTGACTTGACCAACCTTAACATTGAACTGACTGAAAATTGCATTTTTACCTATCTTCCAAATGTTGGATTCATTCTTAAAGGACTGTGATTCGAATGCAAGGGAATGCAATGTGATTGGATGTAAATTGCATTAGACCTGAAAGAGGTTTATTCTCTTCTTTGCTGAAGAGATATTGAATTGTATTTATTTATCACTTATGCTGAAGGTTTTTGATCTTATGCTTGGTTAATCATTTGTTCTCTTTTTTTTCCACCACTCCAGGCCATATACACCTATGAAAGGAGCCTTTTCCACTGTGTGGTTTGACAGATATAAGATCTCTAATGACTGTCCTGAACACATTGAAAGTATTGATTCTATGTGCCATGGGCTTACAGAGTTGATCGACGATGAGGTTAGAGATGGCATTGCAAAGAATAGGATACTAATAGGTAAGAGAGACTTACTTATGATGTGTTATCTTAGCGGGGTTTTTTTAAGTTGTTAAAAGATCATCTACTTTGATTTACGTTAAAAAGCACATATTTTTATTATTTTCTTTTATCCCTTGTCAAGGATGGAAAAGTATATTTTCTCAAAATAAATTTTATTTTGGAGAGTGGAGATGTAGCACGTAAACAATTGTAAACTTTTACTTACTGCTCTAACCATGTTGGGTTCAATTAGTTCATGGAGGAGAAATGTGCATGTTACATATCACTAAAGGTTAACACTTGATAACAAAGGAAGTATTAACTGT
>WEIV01026921.1:0-15928 GCA_013390005.1 Calyptomena viridis
TCTCTCAAAATGTAATAAAATAAATAAGCAACCTTTGTTAAAATTGCATTTACTGACTGAAAAGAATACAACATTTTGCTGTAACATTATTTACAAAGATCCCTGGGTGGCCACAGTAGAAATGCAATGTAACAACCAATTAAAATGAAATCCTGTATACCATCTATTAAAAAAAGGGGAAAAAAAAAGAAAAAGAGGTCAAGCAAATAGATATAACAAGGCTTTCAGCATTGTAAGGCTATATTGATTATATAAAAATAGTGGTACAGTATCAAACACATTCAGCCTCTCTGAATGCACACAGAAGGCTATTTTGACTTTTTTAAATTCACATTTTTTTAAGTGTAGCTTCCATAATTTTTTGATAATTTGAAGTTCACAGCTCATGACACATAGGCAGACCTTTCCCCAAGAGAAAGCAAACTATATACAGGATACCTAAGTATATCAGTAGACATGTATATATCACACTGAAGACAAAAAATAAAGTAACTCCTTTGGCCTTGACTAAAACTGACAGCACAATACAGCCTCTCTAATGACTAGGGAAATTGTTCCTGGAGTAACTCAGTGAGCTGGGATAGTTTGTACACAACAACCTTCAGAAAAAAATTGCAATATTCCTTGTTTTCCAAAAAAGTCTGGGATCTTCCCCCCCAAAATTTGGTGTCATTAATGTGAGAAGTGTAAAATGATAACCAGGCCTCTTTTTTTGGATGAGCGAATGCTGTGGTGTTTTAAAGCCCAGTGAATGAAAACTACATCAAAACAACAAAATATAAGACAAGATTTTCTAAGCAGAAATTATCCAAAAATTGTGGCCATATCAGAGGAAACTGAGAGTGTTCAGAATCTGAACTGAGAGTGTTCAGGAAAATCCATCCTTTTCTTTGACTGTTAATGCCTAGGTTCCACAAATTTAATGTATAAAGTTATAGGTGACACTAATCTCATCTGTTTTTGTAGTTTTACTTTGTAGGTTGGTTGCAAAGTAAGAGAAAACTCTAAATAAGTGTTCCAGGTTCTATTTTTTCTTATTTATTTTCCAGGATAACCTTTACAATTACAAGGCTTCTGCCTCAGATGTATGCTGGATCAATGACCATTAAGGTGGCAGAAAAGGAAAATATCCTGTCTATATTCCCTACACACAAAGTAATACAGCTAATGGCAAAAAAAAATATGCATTATAAAATTCTTAGGGCCCCTAGATGGCAGTCAATAGAGGGATTAGAAATAACTTGTCCTTTCACCATCAGAAAAGGAGTAGCAGGGATACTTCAGTAAGACACTATAACTCTTGGAACACTATGCTAGTGATTTCTTAATTCCATGTCTTTGGACTAGCTTATTTTGTTCACTTTGTTGTGTATTTTTTGTGAATGCCTGGCCTGGTAGCTACAACTATCATAATTTCTATAAGTCTGTATGTTAACATTTATGTTTACTGTTATCCCAGAACGTACAGTTGTAAATGAAGTAATTGCAGAAGAGGAAATTGAGGGATTCAAAGGAATTGGTATTGCACAGACCTGTTCATGTTTGCTGTGTTTTATAAAATGTGGCTCACACAGAAGATGTGTACTGGAGCACAGGCAGTAGATTAATGTGAATTTACTGGTGACACCCTTCCGAGAAGGACAAATTCCCTGAACCTGCTGAAATGCTCAAGATGCAGGGATTGACAGAACCAAATTAACTGCTATTCTCTCCATCACGCCCCTCAGATCTAGCTAATGTTTAGTCCCTTTACTCTAAATCTGCACCGGGTTCAGATTTCCCTCTTTCTGAATAAATGTGGAAACAATTTCAAGTCCTCTACATTCTTATAAGTCAGAAATGTGATTTCCTTCCTCAAATATGCTAACCAAAAACCATGTTTATAGCCCTGATATAGATTTTTAGGGCCATTGCATGAAAATTGAAGACTCCAGCGATCTTTACTCACTCCTACCCTTGTGCATAAAGAAATTTTTTTGTCCCATAAAACTTAATCTTTAGCTAAAGCACTGAATATGAATTTTCTAAATTGGACTGTATTATAAAGCATTTTGGAGTATAGAAGCTCATGTCTCTTTTTCATGTCTTTTATATTAAATGAGCACTTGTGATCAAGTTCTAACTTCTGCTAAGCATAAAATGAGATTTGATATTTAAACTGAGTAAAAGCAATTTAATTTTCACTGTCTCTGGGAAAGCAGAGGTTCCAACCAAATCATTATGTTCTGTGACTTATCAGAAAAACAGGCCTTTAAATTAGGCAAATTTTTTTTGAGTGCATCTTTGTGCACTGCTTTTAATATCTTGCACACAAGTGCAGTCCATTATTATGGTTAATTCAAAGAGAGCTCACTAGGGTCCATGCTCAGGCAAAAACACAAACCTTCATATACATATACTCAAACACCATAATGAATTCAGATGACTTCCTGTAGAAAGGTTTAGCTTTTGGTAGTCTTTCAAAAGATCTCTTTCCAACTCAGGTTAAAAAAATATACTATACTATAACTCTTTTTCCCCCATATAGATCTGTATGATTTCTATTACAAAGTCTACAGAGCAAGTGGTGTGGCTATTAGATTTCCAGTTCTGGTCTGAAGAGGTCCATTTTCATTTTCCTAAGCAGCCTTATATTTTTACTGCTGTTCTAGGCAGGATTCTGTCCAGAAACTATTGTAGGTTATTTCATTTTATTGTCATCTATTGATTTTACTTGGAATTAAATACCTTACAAGCCTTGGCTTTGTATTTTCTGGGAGAGTTTCACCTACTGACAGCCATCTTGTCAGGCATCCAATCTGAACTGACTAATTTAGATCTGTGCTGCTTCTAGTCTATTGAGTGAGAAGGGAAAGCACTTCCAGAAGATTATTATCCAAAAATATATATTTAGAGTAGTGAAAATAAACTGTTCTCTAGAAGGAATCTCTTTCTATCTTGATGTGCTACAGAGGGAAGCTAAATTATTACCTTAGACTCTGCGGTTAACTATTCAAGAATTAGCAACATTGAACTAGCGTTGTCCCAACACACATCCATCAAATAGGAACAGTACCTAAAGATCTTGCTAAACATTTAAAATTCACCTCTTACTAATGAAAACATTTCTTGTGATGATCTCATGCAGCAGAATAAATTTTTGAGACACACCAGCAAAAGGAGAAGCATTTTTTTAATGGGTCAAAGCCTAATCCCCGTGTCACTTTATAGAATACTTCATTCTTCTTTCATGACAGCCATAATCACATTGAAATAACATAACAGTATTGACATTTAGTGACCTGTTCGGCTGTCTTTTCTGGCCTAATAAAAAAGCTTTCTTTTTTATTTCATTTTGGTATCTGAAAGACTGTTTACTCTATGTTAAAATGCATAATGGTTTTCTATGTCGTTCTGAAAGCTACATATTAATAAAACGTCATTAGTAGCTAAAGTAACAAAATGAGTGATAAAAGAGTCTAATGGAAGAATTATTATCTAACCACTTCTCTTTTCAAACTTCAAGGTCCATAGCAAAAACAACACCTGTATTTAATATTTCAAAAATATTTCTCAGACGTGGAATGAAGTCACAATCACACAATGGTTGGGATTGGAAGGGACCTGTGGAGATTATTTAACTCAATGACCAGCTCCTTCTCCACAGAGCTGTTTTCCAGCAGGTCAGCCCCTAACCTGTACTGGTGCATGGATTTATTCCTCCCAAGTTGCAGGACCCCGCACTTGCCTTTGTTGGTGTAGCGTACAGTAAGGGGTTTCTTATGGTCCTTATCTCAAAGTCATGAAATCCTCTGGTTTTTTTTTTCCTCTCCCCTGTCCGTTTGCAGGAAGGGGATGAGAGAGTGGCTTTAGTGGGTCTTTGGAGCTCAGCAAGGATCAAACTACTACAGCTGGACTTTATTAAGTTCCTCTCCACCCAACTCTCCAGCCTGTCCAGGCCTCCTGAATGGCAGCACATCCTTTGGGTGTGCCAGCCACTTCCTCCAGTTTTGTATCATCAGCGAACTTTCTGAGCGTGCACTCTGTTCCTTCATCCAGGTCACCAATGGATAAGATGAAAAAGACTGGACCCAGTCCTGACCCCTGGGGAACATCACTGGCTACAGGCCTCCAACTAGTCTTTCTGCCATGGGTCACAAGTATCTGAGCTCTGCCATTGAGCCAGTTCCCAACTGATGTCATTTTCCGCTCATCCAACCCACACTTCCTGAGCTTACCTATGAGGATGTTATGGGAGACTGTCAAAAGCCTTGCTGAAGTCAAGGGAGACAACATTCACTGCTGGCCCCTCATCTATCTGGCTAGTAATGCCATCATAGAAGTCTATCAGACTGATCAAGCATGATTTCCACCTTGTTTAATCCATGTTGACTATTCCTGATAACATTCTTTTGTTTCCCATTCTTAGAGACAATATCCAGAATGAGCTGTTCCACCATCTTTCCAGAGACAGAGGTGAGGCTGAGTGGCCTGTAGCTTCCTAGTTCCTCCATGTTGCCTTTTTTGAAGACTGGAGTGACGCTGGCTTTCCTCCACACACCTCTCCTTTTCTCCATGACCCTTCAAACATGATTGAGATTGGCTTAGCAATAACATATGCCAGCTCCATCAGCACTCGTGGCTGCCTCTTATTGAGGTCTATGGCTTTGTGGGTGTCAAGTTTGACTAAATGACCCCTAACCTGATACTCCTTGACCAAGGGAAAATCTTGCTTTCTCCAGACTTTCTCTTGCCTCCAGGATCTGGAACTGCTGAAGGCAGACTGTAGCAGTACAGACTGAAGCAATAAAGGCATTCAGTAACTGCATCTTTTCTGTATCATCCATCATCAGGGCACTCATCTCACTCCCAAACAGATGGGATCTACTGTAGGTGAAAACATACATCTACTGCCACACATTCCAATGCTGTGAATAGTAATAAAGCTTTTAAGCGCTGAGCAAAGTACTAGTACTGATAGTGAAAGCAAGGTGGACACTCTTAAAACAGTCTGCTGAAAACTTTTATAGCAACTGCTATTCCTTATAACCAGGGAATTTGCTTTTTATTTTTTTACAGTTTTTAGGTGTACAATTGTACTGCTTCACATTGCTGTACATTGACTCTATTGGACTTTTTTCTACAAACACAGCAGAACAGAATAAAAACTATTCCACTTACATAAGTTTTTCACCCATTATAAAGGAAAGGCAAAACATTACTGAATATTTTGAAATTAAATTGTTGACATGTTCTTTAATTAGATTTAATGAAATGAAAGTTGAGTTGAATAAAAAGATGAGCCTTCAACAAAGTATTCTACATTTTGATTATAAAACTTGTTCATAAACTAAACAAAAGAAAATTAAATGTAAAAATTTCCTTAATATGCCAATGAATGTATCTTCTTTTTCAATAAAGCATTAAAAAATAAGGCTAGAAGACTTGGGTATCTAGTCCCTCTTATAGTAACCACATCATAAATAAAGTTATTCTCATGAAGTTAGGTTGTCCAGAGAAGTTGTGGATGCCCCATCCCTGCAAGTGTTCAAGGCCTTGGGGCTTTGAGAAACCTGGTTTAGTGGAAGGTCTTCCTGACCTTGGCAAGGGAATTAGAACTACATGATCTCCAAGACCCCTTCCAACCCAGGCCATTCTATGATTCTATGAAATTATCCAGCCCCTTCTTAAAATCAGTTAAGTAACCTACATCCTCTTCTCAGCTGTCAGTTTTATCTATATTCTTCCTCCCTAATTCTGAACTGACTACAACAGCATTAATGGTCATATCCAATTCTCTTACAAAATTAAATATAAACCTTTCAAAATTATCCTGTCTATATTTAGTATTGTTCTTATGAATATTAGTGCCTCCTAGCAGCTTTTTTCTTTCCTCAATGCTATTGTTTTTATTTACTTCTATATTCACATTTATCTGTGTTTTCTTTAACACTTCACAACTTCTTTCTCTCCATTCCTTGGGTTAAACTTCTTCTCATCTCAATTTCCCAAACATTAGTTCAGAAACTTCAACTTCAAAACTGTTCAGAGTGACAGCAACAAGATTCCTCATCAAAGAATGGGAGGATCAGACATGCTCCAGCTTTCTCACTGTAGCAGTTCTGCATCCTCAAAGCACTCTTACCACCAGCACCCCTTGCAAAGAAAATCTATATTCTCCCTCAAAATTGTATTAGTGGTATGAGCTATGGCTTCTATATCCTGAAAGTAGGTCTGAGATCAAATTTGTCTGAAACCATCTCCAGCCTAGGGTAGGGAGAAGAGCAACTTGATGTTAAGGATGCTGCAGCAGTTTACTTAGCTCCAGAAATGTAGGATGGAAATCCACAGAGGGTCACCACGAGAATCCTTATAGACTTGTATGGATAGTGAGAACAGCTGTCACAGTGTGAGAAATAAGGATTTTAATGTTTTGACTGACATTTTATTTTTTCAAACTTTTCTCTCACATGTTGGAGGTAAGCTAGATGTTCTGAGCTGATGAGGTTCTCTGAATTCTCACTGGTCCACTCGAATCTGAGTCTTTTTTTCTCTAAGTCAGTACAAGGCTTCTTTTCATGTCAAAGAAAATGAATCAGCACCATAGAAAGAATATTATTTATAAATTCAGAAATAGTTATAGAGACCTGAAAGAGATTCAACTGTTGAGTGGACACAAAGTCATGTAGATAAAAATGCTCTGGCAGAGCAGATTGTGCTGGCAAGAAAATCATTGATACAAAACCAAAGGGCACTCAGTGAAGGAGAAAGTTTTGATCAAATATCTGCTTGGTAATTTTGAATTGGTACTTAGATTTTGAGATAGATAGAAATATGATGAAAGTGGCTCAGAACTGTATTGGTATCCTGTTGTCTTCTAGAGCAGAGAGTAATCTGAATTAATTAATACCAATCTACTTTTAATAGAGTGTTTCTGAGCTACATTTCAGTAACAAATGTTGCATAGCAGAAGATAATACATCTGATATATGTGGAGCCTCAGCTGTACATGTTTGACCCCTATTTTACACAGTCGCAGCTCATTGATTCTTTCTCTTAAACTCCTGGACTGAGCATTCAGCAATCATTGGACCACCCATACATCTTCTGAGCTGATTTAGTCTATGAACTGTAACCCTGCTACAGGGCTGTAATGTTTCTGGCACCTACAATGCTGGCTGCTTGTCATTATGACATATAACCTAGAAGATGTACTTAAGAACAAATAACCTCAGAAGTGTTAACATGCCATCAGTCTTTTCAGCTAAAGCAAAGACAGGGCTTGGGACTATCCAAAAATTAATAGATGAGCAAATTCACATACTATCCTAAAGTTCATGTTTGGAACAAAAAGTGTCAGAGAAAAAAAGAAACTTAGACAAGATCTTAATGACTAAAACACCCCATTCATTTTAGCTGATGAAAGGCTGCAAAGTTACACAAGCCATTTTTCTTGCTTTTACTTGAAAGATATATGTTCTTTCACATAAAATGTCTGCAATTGAGGCATGAATCTGGTGATGGACAAACTTAAATTATAAATATTTTCCTTTTCCAAGGCTTATTATGAATATAGATCATTTAAAACAGAGAATCCTAATTTAATGTAATAGATCTTTCTAAAAGGTCAGGCAGAACATTTTACACTTAAAATTAAAATATAGATGGCACTAGAACTGGAGTTACTGTTTATCCCACTTCAGTCCTGTTCTTAATGAAATTGTATTGAATTTTTTATAATACATCAAAAAGTCAACATGAAACAGTTCACAGAGTATTAAATATATCAACAATTTAAAGCTGGGTCAGATAATGGCAGTATTAAATAAAGACAAAAGGTAACAATACTGGCTTCAATTAATGTAGTGAATTAATGAATGATCTTTATTACTCTAATCATGTTCATTAAACAAGTATAATGGGCTTCTGAATTGTCCACGTGAACCTAGAGAGTCTATTCAATCAAAATTACCTATGCTTACTGTCAATCCCTTGCTGATTATTCGTCGTCAGAGGCATATGTAACTAGACCTTTGGCATTTCCAGTTGCTGAGAGCTCTGGCATGCAGTATTGCCAGGGCTGTGTCTGTGAACAAAACTCCTCAGACTGAATAACCCCTATTTTATAGAGTTATGTGTTCATTTGCATACATAAATAATATACTTGTCCTTATTAGTTGCCTGTAGGGCAATTTTCCAGCTATGTACTCTTCCCACCCTTTAAAACAATGGTGTAATTTTGAATGTGGACTCCCAAAGGGAGTAACAGTGGTGGTCTTAACGATCAAGTAGATTCTTTCAGGTAGGCTCTTCCTAGAGAGAGCGGGAAGACAGAAGGAGGATATGGGTAAAACTGTGCCTTTCTGAGTTGGCAGCATCAAAATAGGGGTATGCCAGCAGTTGCAAACAGCTGCTAGAACTACAAGTAACTCCTTGCAAAGGAAGGGACTGCTGCTTATTTAAAATATGTTATCTTAAGACAAGCATCACTGTTTTGCTCATGTTTATACAACTGGTTTCTCACAAGCCATGGAAACAGCATAATTTGCTTGCTTTGCTTTTATTTATTTGAGTTAGGTGATCACAGTTCAGCCCTTAACCATCTTATATTTTTCTTGCTGTTTTCAAGCTGAAAACAATAAATCTTTCTCAATAGCTTATACAAGACAGCCGTGTGGTTTTCTTTTAAGGTGGTATATTATTTTTGTGCTATTTTATGACAGAAGTATTAGAATGAGGTAAAAGCACTAAACTCATGTTAAATGTTTCTGTAGGAAAGATGGTTGCATTTATTAGGATTAATAGACTACTTATACTGGAAACTAAAATCCTCTTTTTATTCACATGCAATATAGTGTGCAGGTAACCAAAATCCAATCTTCTTAATCCTCAGTGAAGCAGCTTTTTCCCTGACTTCAGCGACAGTTCAATTTCTGTTATGCTAACCATATGCTCCTGATTGATTATCAGTTATATTTAATTATTCAGGGTTACAGATGGCAGTTTTGTGAGGCAAACTGCTGATCTCTGGAGACCCTGTGTGCTGATACCTCTTGAGTCCCTGAGGTTGAGAAAAACAGGTAATTTAACCACTTCTGTAAGCTGTATTGGCCTAACCAGCCAGGAGAGAAAGAAAAGATTCTGATACTGCGCTAGTAGACTAAATCCACAGAGATAGAAGAGAGGATATTAAGATAAATGCTCTGAAACTACCTGTGTTGCCAGTGTGTTGCCAGTAATTAATGCCATTCTTTCTGTTTATCCATTGAAAGAAATGTTTCAGTTGTGCAACATTTTTTTCCCCCACCAAGAATTCCCATTCTCCACATTTGAAGGGTATTGATACTACAGTAGAGAAACATATCCTCCCTTCCATATCAGTAGGATCTTAGTTCTAGACTCTCTGAGGCCTTGCTGTTGTCTCTTGGAGTCCCAGTGTGCAGTACAGAACAATATGTAGTGGGCAAATAGGATAAGTCAGAGTCATTTGCACCAGAGTGGAAAGTACGTAGACAGAAGAAAACAGAAGACAAGAAAATATTCCATCTCCCCTTCTCCACATGTTAGTAGTAGTTAAAAAATCATAAATTTAAAAAAAATCCCCCCCTTGTGCATTTTTTTGGTGATCAATACCACAGGGACAGTGGGAGAATATCCACCAGCTTTTTTTTTTCTTTCCACACAGCTTCCTTCAGAGAGGTTTTTTGTTTTCAATTCACCTGGTAGTGCAGTCCCAGCAGAATGCACCTAACAAATCATAGTGAGTGTCTACACCTTGCTATGTATCAAAGTCCCTTAATGTGCCAACAAAGTTCTTCAAGGTCAGAAAAGCAGTTTATCAACCTCTTATATCTCTTATAGGAGACAATAAATTTATCGTACTATTGGAATCTATGAATAATTCAGATGCTCTGTGAGATAAACACTATTGCTTAGGATGCTCTGCATGTCATTGTCAACTAGTACCAAACACTGTCATTGCTCCATGTACTCTGTACTTTTTTAGCTTTCTCTCAGCTCAGGAAAATGCAATGCTGTATGGCTTGCATTTTTCTGTGTCCTTTGGCTCTTTAAAGATCTTTTGCTTTTTCCTATTGCATCTTTCCATTAACAAATAGGTTGAGACAATTAATGTTCTGAATAACTGTTTGTTTCCTTCTGTCTTAAATTCTAAGCAGCCTAAAAATTTACTTTAAAAATAAAAAAATGGTAACCTTTTAAAGGGCTCTGCATTCCTTATTCCTATTAACACAGAAAACTAAATACCTTCCTCAACTAATTTTTTAGTGACTGGGGAAATCTGGGATGCTTCTTGTTTACATTTACCTTAAGCAAATATGTGTGATTTAATATATACATAAGTCTAGCTAATCTTATAAGAGCTTTATGGATCTCTTTAAAATATCTAATGAAATATTTACTTCACTTATTACAAAGTAATTCTGAGTTTTATCCCATTTTAAGACAAGTTGTGTCCTAATGAGCCAAATTAAAGTTCATTTGTATCATATATTAGAAAAGGAATAAGAAAAAAAAGCGATTTTTTTTTTTAACTAACAGGACTTATAAAGCCAAATATGGTATTGGATTCCTTGTACTTTCTCCTTGATCATACAGAAGTAAAAGTAATATTACAGTAGTTGACTATGCTGGAATTATAGATTTTTCTGTGAGATCTCAGTGTCTACACCTATGACTAACCAAGAGACATTAATTGTCATTTTGAAATGTTAATTGATAAAGACACTTGTCTTTTAAACTTGGGAAAGTGATGTAGTTACATATTTGTAGACATGACAATTGGAACCTAAATATGGACCTAAGTCCATATTTACAGAGAATAAAAACTGCTAAAATTTAATGTATGATCTACCATATATGACACCATATTTTTAAACAAACTTAACCCCATTTCACCTGAAAATATATCTTTCCACAATAACTTTACATAATATTAGCATCTTCTTCAAAAGCTTAAGACTCCTAATTTTGGTAGTGAGTTTTGTATTAGAAAATGTGAATATGCCTAGTTTCAACTGATATGAAGTAAATATTGCTGCACTGGTGTTGAGCTTCCAATTGAACACATAGGCACTTTAAATAAAACAAGTGGATATGCATAAATAGTTCTACAAAGAGTAATAACTTTATTTTTCTTCTGATTACCTTTAAGTAGCAATTATATTAATGGCAGCTTTCCAGTAAAAATAAGCAAGTAAAAAAAATCTCAAAATTGAAAGAATAAAAGGAATTATTTGGCCTCAAAACAATAAAGTTAAAAGGAAGAATTGTTTTAGCTTTCCCTAAATGATTTCACTGATGACACACTGCTTTGTGCAGCAATTCTCATTAAATCATTGCCAATTTAGTAGAATTTTTTCAGTAATAACAAAGCTGAAAAAAAACAGAGAAATTGTTTTGATTTGGTAGATTTTCTAGTCATTCCAATATTTATATGATGTAAAGGCTTCTTTAAAGGAGTTTGTTTATTT
The DNA here is from genome assembly GCA_013390005.1 of Calyptomena viridis. Lineage (NCBI taxonomy): Eukaryota > Metazoa > Chordata > Aves > Passeriformes > Eurylaimidae > Calyptomena > Calyptomena viridis. Next base: position 11,472 of record WEIV01026921.1, read on the forward strand.
GTTTCTTCACCTGTTTAGTGTCATCAGATTCATTAAAAAGAACTGGTCTCTATTGCGTAGCTAAATTGAATCAAATCTTTTAAGAGATTGTTTCCCTAGACTGAACATAGGAACGTAAGATAAACATCTTGTCAAGCCAGTAGTATACGAGCTGGCAGTGTGCCCTTGCAGCCAGGAGAGCCAATAGTGTCCTCAGGTACATCAGGAAGAGTGTGGCCGGCAGGTCGAGTGAGGTGATCCTCTCCTTCTACTTGGCCCTAATGAGGTCACATCTGGAACACCATGTCCAGTTCTGGGCTCCTCAGTACAAGAAAGACATGGAGCTCTTGGAGAGGGTCCAGCAGAGGGCCACGAAGGTGATTAAGGGACTCAAGCATCTCTCTTATGAGGAGGGACTGTGGGAGCTGGGCCTGTTTAGTCTAGAGAAGACTGAGAGGGGATCTCATTAATGCGTATAAATATCCCAAAGGCAGGTCCCAGAGGATGGTGCCAGACTCTTCTCAGTGACACTCAGCAACAGGATGAGGAGCAATGGCCAAAAACTAAAACACGAGTTTCACATAATTATCAGGAAGAGCATCCTTATGTTAAGGGTGTCAGAGCACTGGAACAGGCTGACCAGGCAGGTCATGGACACTCTTTCTGTGGAGACATTCAAAACCCACTTGAACACATACCTGTGGAACCTGCTCTAAATGACCCTGCCATGGCAGGGAATTTGGATAGATGACCTCCAGAGATGCCTTCCATCTGTGATTCTGTGATTCTGTGATTAATTTCAAATGCTTTTAAACAGTTACAAGAAAAAAATAGCCTTTTTTGTAGTTTATAGTGGTTTATGGTATGATGCTTGCATTAAGCGCTAGATAAAAACTGAAAGGCAGTTATCAAGATTAGATTTCTTTTTTCTTCTAGAGAAAAACTAAAAAGCCTGATTAGATAAGTAACATTCAACCCATGTGAAGAAAAGCTTTTTTCATTTTAAATGGTTCTCCTATTCTAGTTTAAATCACTTTTCTACCTAAAGTCCCCTTAGAAACTAATCTTATTTTTTTTAATTGATTGAAATGATCTGATTCAGTTTTTTAAACAAAACAGTTTCAATTTAACAAAAGGTTTGGGTTAATCTGAAATAAATAACAACACTTAGAGGTTTTTTGGTTGTTTTTTTCTTAAATAGGCACAGAGAATAGCCAGAATTTTTTATGAAATTTTTGTGTGCATTTGAAGGAATTGGGTCTCAAAATGAACAATTGAAAGTTAGTTGAAATATTCTACCAGAAAATATTAAGACTTTTCCATAAAAAAATCCCTGAAGTGTTTTTGATTTTACTGTTTTCTTATGTAGTGTATGTACTGTGCTATTAATCTGAGAAAACATCACTAAGCCTCCCAAATTCAGATTAATTTCCCAGCAATATCAATTTAAATGAATAGTGTATTTTCATAAATATTCCATGAATAAAAAACTTTACAAACCGTTTACCAAAAAAGCCTGAGGAGAGGAAATCCCACCTCAGATTTCTGGGACAGTGACTGCAAGGCACATAAACTCACTTCAAATTTATGGGTTGAACAGCCCAGCCTCTGCTTGCTGGCAATTCATGAAAAAGCAAGCTGCTTCCTTTCACCATCCCCTCTTAGGCCTTTTCTGGGTTACAAGGACTGAAAGAGGTAGATGGGAAACCCCTGAAGCAGTAACTTCTAGTCAGCCCATGTGGAGTCCAGCACATGCACTAGTGAGGTGGGACATACATATGTCAGGAAGCAGAGGAAAAATCCTTTCTGCTTCTTACCCCTAAAGAATATTTTTTTTCCTCCCCAGTAAAAACTAAGTTTTAGTTACTTTACTGAGAGAATACTTATGCATGCTCTAGATTTAGCAGGTTGGAGAGGTTTTTTGGCAACCTTTCCTACAGTGCATTTCAGATGGAACCTCAGCATGTTTCTGGATGGTTTTTTTTTCCATCCTCTAACTGGTGTAGTCCTTGAGCTATAGTAAATTCATGGATGATGCCTTGTTACCTGTACTTTGTTGGTGGACCTAGGACAGATTTTATACTTGCTGTAACTTGGCTTCATTTTATTCAGGTCAGTCTAGTAGAACACAGTTAAATATGTTGCACACTGTTAAATGAGTGTATGCAGTACTTATTAATTGCTGCAAGAAGGGATAATAATGCCAGTAAAAACATCGGAAGTCTATAAAAAATATATTTTTATATAATTAGGCCTCTCACAGAATTATTTGACAAAATAATGTCACAAGAAAACAGTGACAATTTACATAATGGATTTCTTGCAGCATGAAGGATTTACCTGTAAAACATTACCTGCCTCAGCTGAGCAATGTAAACAGTATCTACATATTTTCATCTTTAGTCCAGATGTAATGTTTCTTTTATATGAGTCTTATCTTCCAGCTGTAAATTTAATAGTCACTGCAGACTATACCACTGACATTAGTTTTAATGATGTGAGACTCCAATAACTTTTAAAGAGTTTAAGATTAATGCAAAAGAACCTAACTTTGTGAGTCATGACTTATTTTTGTTAGCGACTCTGCAGTTTGATTTAGATTGAGAATGGGAGAGAGTATTATTTGCCTGTAGAAATGAGAGGCTGTTCATTTTATTACATTATTCATAAGTAATATGTGTTTGATTCTAATTTCTGTATGCAATAGGGATTCAAATATTTGGGGGCAAGTAGGGTAAAAATTCTTGCAGAGTGCGTAACACCAGCATGAGGATCATTCCAACTGTGGAAAAATGGCGTTGTGAGAGGATCTGATCACCAGCTTCAGACCCAGACCTGCACTTCAAAAAGCAAAAGCAAGTCTCAAGTACTGACAGAAAACTACAAGAAAAACCCCATTTGCTTTGTTGGCCCAACAGCTGAGAATAGAGCACACTGTTACGTCAGATAAGGACATTGTCAAGGCTGATAATTTCTTTGTACCTGTCTAACCAGACCATCAGAAAAGTACCTCCCTACTTCATCTTTTTCAGGTTAAGAATGAGGCTGTCAGGAACTGGAGTAAGGAGAGATGAGAATAAATAGTTTTCATATTGGAGCTGTCTGACAATGAAGTGGCTGAGATACTGACAAAAGTATGTAATTTAATGTGAATAAACTATTCTATTGCATGGCAGCAGATGTATTAGCTATCTTTAAAAGACATGTTCATCGTGTTTCCAGGGATCTCAGACAAATGAAATTGACCTCACTACCAGGACAATCTATACAGTCTTAAAAGCAAAATTGTAACCATTATGATTTTATAGACAGAGGAAGAAAACAAAAGACTATTCTTTCTTGTCAGATAAAACACCAAAACATACCAAAACGTGCCTCTCTGAACTATTTGATGATGACAAATAGAGTCAAATAATTCTGAAAAGTGACAAATTGCATAAAAAACCCAATTCTGTGTAGATTTTCCATGTTTTTATTCATTTTATTCCTACATCAGTTAATAAATACTTTGATAATGTCAAAACAGTGGCCTATACCACTGATGATTTATCAGCCATTCTTACTATTAAGGTTTAGAGAAGAGTAATAAAAAGGATATTAAAAAGATCTATGTAAAGGAATGGAATTAATAATTTGGGATTGTAAAATGTTAAAAAGAAGCATATAAACAAAATAACATTAGACCCACTGCAAATGATAGCCATAGAAAAAATAAATCTTTGCTTTTTTCTTCGTTCTTGTGAAATGAATATAAGAGATTTTCTGACAACCTTAAAATGAAGAAAACCCCCCAAACACAAAAACTATGATAAAATGGACACTGCTTCCAATATAACTTTGCTTATTTGATTTTGTTTCACAGTTTTAAGACTGAACTAAGTCTTCTACCTCTTTTAGTTCCTGTTGTCTCATGAACACACACTTTGACTTTTTGTTTATGCCAAGTGGATCTCATCCAGTCAGAAAGAAAAGCAGAATTACTTTCTGACCTAAATTAGAAAAGCCAACTGCTGCTTGACATAAAGATAGGCATTACTGTGATCAGACTACGATAGAAACACAAAGTTTTACCAGGCATCCTCAAAAACATGTCCCAGGTTCTTGACATGCTTCCTTAAGATATAAAATTAGGAAGCTCTTAAGGAATTAAGACTTGTGTCATGAAGTAAGCAGCATTACCCACAAAATGACAGTTCTCTCAGAGCTGGATTCATTAGAAATACCAAGCAAGGCCATAAATACCTTTAATTTCTTGCAATTTCAGTAAAAAGCAAGCTCTAAAGCACACACAAAAGCAGACACTTTTTAATGGGTTATGTGCATGGAGACTGTAAGTGGAACCGCTCACTGAATAAAACAATGACTAAAGAATGAAGATAGTATCATTTTTAGGGCATGACTGGAGAAGTGCTTGCATTCTTATTTCACAGCTGGGAGTCTAAGGCAAGGAGAAAACACCGGTCTAAAGTTACTAATGT
>WEIV01026921.1:24575-36134 GCA_013390005.1 Calyptomena viridis
ACTATGTGAAGGCATGAGTTCTAAACATCAATAATAATGTTTTCTTTATTTTAAAAAGCATCTTGATTTTCATAGTCAAAAAAGTAAAGGGAACTTCAACTAAACCACTCATTTTGTGGTCACAATCAATAGCATTTAGAGTTTAACTACATGATTCGTGCCTTCAATCAGGTATTTGGACCTCTAAATCCTCCAGTTATTTGGACCTGTAATTGATTGCCAGTGTAAAATTAGAGGTTGCATTTTAAAATGTGGCCAGAATGAAAAACAGAAGGATGTAAAATAAAGAAAGATGTTCTATGCCAAAGTAGTCTAAAATGTTTATTGTTCAACTATGAGATCAGGAAAACAGCATCTGCCAATTGCATAGCAGATACAATCCATTAAGTGGAAATGGTAGCTGAAGAACATGGAAAGAATGAGGTTGACCAAAATAGTTTTGTAAATAATAGTGAGAAAGTTTATTTTCATTCTTTGCATAATTTGCAGACTACTGCTTTATTAATGTGAAGTAGGAGGGAGAGCTATGCTGTGCTAGGAACTGTACAAATAGAGAATAAAAATACTGGAAAAGTTAAAAAAAATCTAGACATTTGAAAACGCAAAAAGAGATTTGTGAGACTTCCTGAATCTATTATATATCTTTCCTGGAAAGATATAGATAGATATATATATATATATTTCCTGGAATTTTCAATCCCGTTCTTATTTTACTAATTTTTATGATTAGGTATGCAAGGATTGGGGTTTGGCGTTTTGGGGCTTCTTATTGTATTTTGACACTTGATAGCAAGTATTTTTGGAGCAATGTCAGCAAAAAGGAAGTATTTTGACATATATGAAAAAAACTCTCAATTTTCAGCATCAATATGTAATCAATATCTGGTTTGAAATTCTTTTTTTCATAGTTACTAATTTTTCCATGCCCGCTCCAAAATTTCATAGTGAAAAAATTTGGGCCTGCCAGTGTGTTTTTGGGTTTGTTTTCAAATGTATACCAAGCTTACAAAAAATTCATATATTTAGCTGTACAAACCTTGTAAATAAACTATACACACATGTCAAACAAGGATATTTAAGGACAAGGTCAAATAAAAAAACAGCTATATGTGTGAAATTTCACTGGGATAGATGTAGTGAAAGAACTAACAGAAAACAGAAAAATGAAGAAACTCCTTTTTATGTAATGGATTTTTTTTTGCACTAAGTTAAGATTTGTTATAAAGTATTTAATTATGAAAAATTGTGTTGTGTTTTTATCTTTTATATTCTAGGCCCTTCTTGTCATGGGGTAAATATGGTAAGAATTGGACAGCTAGACTAACTGAAGATGACAACAGGGGAAAGAACAAAGAAAAAAGTCTGTTGTAATTTAATTTTAAAAGGTACCATCATTTATTTTCAGTTGGCATTCAATTTTCAATACAGCCATTTTAAAATGCATTACTGTTTAGTTTTGAATGTTATGGTAATTTGGGAATTGACTTAGCTTTTCTCAGAGTTTGAGATTTGAGGCATATTAATGAACATGAGTTCCAGATGACAAATGGTGCTTGAAGTTTTCATGTCTTTTAATTCATTTTTTATTAGAACATGGATGTTTTCTGAAATATAGATGGCATTTGCGAGCCAAAATGGTCATCTGATTTCAACATACAATGTGATGCTTCAATGAAGTTTGAACTTTAGAGTGATTTAAAATTCATTGGTAATAGTGCTATAAAGTCTGTGTTCCCTGGCTCAGAATGCAATAAACTGCAGGATAGGATCTGCTTTGCAGCCACACTGAACCTTCAGTCTATTTAATTTAGGGCATTTTTTCTTTGAATGAATACCACACTAACCTGTGAATTCCAGCTGTGCTTCGTCATGCTCACATTGTCAGAAGCAGGTGAAGGTACACAAGGATTATACTAATAGAAGGAAAGTGAGTAGCACAAACTGAATTGTATTTGTTTAGAACATGCTAGAATTATATTTATATCTACCCATTAAAAAATTAGCACATGCAAATTAAAATAAATTCTGGGGAAGAAAACTTAATTTTGTTGTATATTTGGCAACCTAAATTATGTTTATAATAACCAATTTGGATCAGTAAACATGAAAAGATTGAAAAAAAGAATTAAAAAATGAATTTTTCACATTCAATTTTTCTTCCTACTCAGCTCAGAAATTATTACAATTAAAAATATTTTTAAGATTCCCAGTGCTTCTAGAATACATAAATAAACCAGATGGTAGAGGGTCTTAAATGACACACCCCTTTTTTTTTTTCTCAAGGAGTAGAAGACATTCTAACCTTCTAGTCACATGTACAAAGTGAAATTCACTGGTTATGTTATCTTTAAAAATGTTTTTCTATAGTGTTGTTCATCAGTTGACATTAAATATAGCTGCTCCGTTTTTCCACTCTGGATATACAAATTACCCTTTTACTTAGAGTGCTATATGATGCTCTATACTTAAACCTTCACATGAATCCTGTGGTTGCCTGTACGTAACAATAAAAATACTCATCACTCTTTGCTAGAGCTCTAACCCTTCCAAGTAGATGCAAATCTAAATCTCTGCATCAGGGAGCAGTAAGGACAGAGCTGCTCCTCACAAGCAGACAAGCCAGGATCTGAGGGTGGCTCTACCTGGGGCTGTGTCCTCATCAACAGGATACAGTGTCACATGGGCTAAATCCTGCAGGCAGAGACAGGTTCTGGAGAGGAGGTCCATCAGCAGGCACAGACAAGTGAGTGGTGGATTCATCTTGGGTCCCTCTATGGAAATCCACCCTGGAATAAAAGCAGGCATGGCCAGAGACCAGGCTGAAGAAAAGGCTACAGCAGAAGGTCAAAGTCCATCCAGGAGACAAGGCCAGAGATAGGGCTTCATACAGCACATATTCAGGGAGTCCAGGAGAAATCCCACTTACAATAAAGGGCCCAGATCTAAGCATGATGTAGGGCCAGAAGCAGGGCTGGAGACACGCCTCCAAAGCAAAACCAGGCAGTGACTCACACTGCTCCTTTGTGCGATCTCAAAGTATTTTATTCAGTTTATAGACAATCGCATTCTGATTTATCATGGATTGGAAATTTGCTCCAAATATTTTTAATACTTTATGCCTGTGTTACATCTGTATTAATATTTGAATGCTATCTTTATTTTCACATCATTCTATGAAATTGTTCAATACTTGTTACCATTTGGGAACATTCTCATTAAAGGCATAAATACAAAGTGGCCCATAAACTCAAATCATTTACTGACAATTGGACAGAAAATTTTAGAATGTTCCAGTATTCCTTCTTCAATTATTTTACCCAATGACATCTGTGTACCTTTTGGCAACTATTCCCTAAGAAAGTATTTTAGAACATTGATGCTCTCTGGGGGCTTTTTAAGGGGCCGGAATTAATGGCATTCCTGAGATAAAAAAGACACAAAGTATAGTGTCCTGGTTTGGGACAAATATATTCAGAGGGATAAATATTCTCTGATAAAAAGCAGGCTGCAGTCACCCTCTCCCACCAGGTTCAAGAAAAGAAATATCTCCTAGAAGGAAAGTAAAGAAAAATACAAAACTATTTGTTTAACAAACAGACAAGAAAATAATAATAATACTAACAATAAATAATGAAGTCTCTCACTGGAAGACCCAGAGTCCCTCCATTGGTTTCCCTCTCTCCCTTTGTAGGCTAGGCTGACTTGGAGGGGCCCTCCCCCAGGCCAGACTGGCGGAAAAGGACTCCCAGTGAGGTTTCGATGTTCCAATGTCCCGACAAGTCCAGGAGAGAAGAAAAACAAAACAAAAGTCCAGGAAAATACAGGAATTTAAGTCTGCTCTGCTTCCAAAGAAACAGGGCTGAGACTTCTGGCTGGAAAAACTAGAAGAATAGATACTTCCTCCACCCTTGCAGGCTAGCCGCTGAAAAAAAACCCAACAGAGCGAAGCAGTGTCCTTGAAACACTGGATTGCTTTGAAAAGGTTTTCTGTGACTATTTTTTTTAACTCTCTGCTATTACAGGTGGGGCACAGACTGCTCGATATAAATGACTCTTTTGGCTGTGTGTTGTTCAGAAGGTCCCGAATATGTAACGGTTTATTGTTTACAGAATATTACAGTATTATTTACACATCAGAAGGTTTGCATATTCCAATATATTTGGTGAAAAGTTATCTTGCTGCTTTACTATTGGTCACAGCCACAGCACTTGCCACTCTGCTCATCCCAGCTGCGTTTCCTCTCTCAAGGCCGTGCAGAAATGCATGCCTACCTGCGACACTCTGCTCTCGGGCTCAGTTTTAAAGACACAGAAAAGCACAAGATTCATTTTTCCTGGTATAGAATAGGTGATATGGGATACATCATAACGTCACCCTAAGACAGTATAGCCATGTACATAGCCAAGGAGAGTATGGATTCTGGCAGTGGTATGCTATTACATTTCCAGTACATTTTATATTTTTACTTGGTTCAGCATTGGTATAACAAAGATATTTAACAATGTCTATAATATTTTTTTATAACTTTTTAATCCTACTGATAGCTGTGCAATGAAACCTGAAAACAGACTAGCTAAAGTTCACCTTGTACAGAGGCATTGCATACTTGCCCAAAGCCTACTGAAAAGCAAAGTGTTCTTGTGAGTTGGACAGTGCCTCTTGATATTCAAGGCTGTTAACTGATGTCAGATGTGAGATGGCAAAGTCTCTTAAAGAAAGGAATATATTTCCACCCATCAATGTTTGTGGGAAAATTTCTCATTAACTGAAGCTGATAGTTTCATATGCACACTGAACAGGATTAGGAAACTATATATTGTCTGTTCAAGTAAAGTCTTTAGTATTGATTTGCTGTGAAACAAACTCAGGTGAGTATGAAATTTGTTTAGGACTGCAGCATAACAATGAAATTTAATTCCCCTTAATCACTTGTAAATGCTCTGTTGACTCTGATTATTTTGAAGGAATTATTTATGTGAGTTTCCTATATTTGATACCACAAGAAGCAAATAAGCAAACTGAAAGTTCTCCACAATATGATGTACTGTATTGAGAGTCTGAGAAAAAGACGTTGAATAATTACACTAAAGGTGTTTTATTAGATGTAATTAATTTTACTTTCTTCTGCTGAAGTCAACATATAGGATGTTTTATAGCACGGCACACTGTAAAATTTTATACATTTGGCATCTTCCTCTATGTTGAAGCATCAAAGAACTAGATTTTTTGCGGTGAAGAAGGATAGAAGTAGTCAGGTGCCAGCAACACTTGTACTCAGCTGAGGTTTATTCTGTAGTAAAGTTCAAGACCCTGAAGTTTAATGCTTGATAGTGCAGAAGGCATGAACACCATCCAAGTCAACAGAATGGCTTAATCTGCTAGACATCATTTAGAAAAGCAAGTTAGCAAAGTTTATACTTTTTCAGTCTTGCAACCAAGAGACAAACATTTTTACTTACAAAACCCTGCTTTCTGAGAAAAGGGAGAACAACATGGTTCTCCATAGGTCTAAGATTTTATTGTTAAAAATTTAACAATCTAAGCAACAAAGAACAAACCTCTGTTCTTATCAGTCCAACTCCAAGAACAACAATATTTCTAGACTAAATTATGTCATTATTACAGGAAAACCTCATCCACAGCTACAATTGCTACACTTTCAAATACTATTCTCTGATTTTGCAGTCAGTCCTCCTAAGATTCTTTGGGCCCTAAAATTGACAGTCAAACCTCACTGTTCCTGAACAAGTGTGTGTGTAGGGATGGGCGTTGGTGTATTTTAGCAAGTCATCGCTGTCCTGAGTTCTTTGCTAGGGTGCCTGGTGAAGGCTTCTGCCTTACTCTTCCTGTTCACTTGTTCTTTATTTATCTATGTTCTTAATTTTTTACATTAAAAATGTATTTTTTTCCAAAGCATAACATTTCACAAAAAAAAACCCAAACCAAACAAACATATTCAACTGCCCCCTCAAAAAACCGAAAACAAAAAACCAAAAAAAACACAGGAAAAAAATTAATAAAACTTTAAGTCATTTCTGGTCTCAGCTATATATATATATATATGTATGTATAATTGTCCTATAGCAAGATTCTCAAAAGTTAGTGCTTTAAAATTAATGTACAAGTGAATTTAGAAGCTTTGTTTTATAGTAGGGAGTACATATGCTTTAAAATCTTGTTTCAGCAGTCACTTTGGTAGTAAAAGTAAAATTTCACAGTTGCTCTTGAAAATATCATTATATGAATTCAAGTACTTTAGAAACCTTTAGATATCTGCCTCATATTAACAAACTTAGCAGACTGTATTTTTCCCTTAGTACAGGATAGCAGGAATGCAAAAAGGCATTATCTGAAGACATTCTGTGCTGCACTTGAGACACTCTTGAATTACCAGTGGTATGAGTCAAGACAAGAGGGGGTTTTGTAACAGATATTTATTACAAACACATGGAATGGTCGTATGAAAAATTCCCTGTAAGAACAGCACTAGTGGTTGAAACCAATTATTTATTCTGGTATCATTCTTCATAAATGGTCAGAGTAATTGTACAGAGAATAATACGAGAAAATATATAGATATTTATTCTTCCTGTCATATAATAGTTTAATGTGATGCCACTTCTTCTGGAATTGTGAATAATTACTCCCTGTGCTACTTGCAGTCACAGACTACTACTATACTCCCCTCAATCTGTCTCTTTTCTGGGTTAAATAGTCTCAATCTATCCCACAGTTAAAATAATTTCAGTGATTGCCATTATTGCTATCTGTATCTTTTCTAACTGCACCACATGATTTCTGGCATTGAGCAAACAGGATTTTACTGTATTAAAATGCAGGTGTACTATGAAGTATTACATTGCAAATATTTGTCTATTATTCCTTTCCTACCAAGCCTTAGGGTTAAGATTGTCGGCTGTTAGGGGTTTTTTTGATCATTATTGAGATTTTAAGTTTCCATAAAATTATCTAGTATAATTCTAAATGTATCTCCTGAATTGTAATAGTTTGTTCTAAACAAGCTTCTAAATAACAACCTGAAATATTTTCAGGTGCAAGCGTTTGTATATCTAAATCTTGCATGTTCGGTTATCCATTCACTGTATTTGTAAATTACCAAATTTTGTTGCAATGTGGATTTGTGAATACACAAGTAGATGTGATCAAAAATATTGTGATCACATTTTTAAGGGTTGTTGATCTGATTCTCATTGGCCTCAAAATCAAACTGCCACCCACTTTAGAAGTACCATTGATGCCTAAAATCAGGGAGACAAAAAACTGCCAAACAAATTAAGAGAGGTGAAAAGAACAGAACAGCACTTTGATGGAAGTTTCCACGTTCCAGAAGAGACACAAAAATAATCATCAGCCTACCTTTATAATCTTCAAAACATTACATCCCTTAACATACCCAACCAGAGCTTGTCTAAAATATATGTTCCCGATATATTCCACCAGAAACCTTCTAATTCCCTGTAGCCCCCCCTAGATCTGCCCCTTGGAGCTTCTCTAGGGGTTCTGGGCCTTAATATTTTGTCTTGCTACCCTCGTTATCTTCAGCAAGAATGTAAACATTACTAAGAACTCATGAGAAAAGCTTCAAAAAGGGACTGTTATGCTGATGAGAAATTATATCAGAAAAGTTCACATGGTGACTAACTGTATATCACAAACCCACTATATATTAAAAAAATAGATTAGTTAAGTAGCTTTTTGTTACTTCAAGTAGGCAAAATGTTTCTAGAACATTATGTTCCTACATGATGCTAAAGACTGGTGATACAGGGACAACAAAATTTTTCCATCAATTTCATTTAAGTGTCCAAAGTAACCACAGAAAAGCCTTTGCAGTAATGTGGCTGCAATGCAATAAGGAAAATTTCTTAACCCTCTAACAGGATACATTGCCCCGCTCTCCCTAAATATTTGTCGAGAAAAGAAGAGATACATGTCACAGCTCATTATTTCTTGATCTTGTAATATCTTACTCATAAGCAACAACCTTTTTCAGTTTCCTAGTTTCTGAAAATCAGATGTCACTGTCCAGTGCAGCTATGAGGCATAATAGATATGTAAATATGTTTTTCATTATTTTTCCATAGTAACTATAGACACCCATCTACAATACCCATAAGTTTTAAGATCTCTTTCCTTTTCCTTCCCCTTTCCTTTTTCCTTCTTCTCTTTCTTTTACCATCTTTAACTGTCCCTAAACTTCTGTCCCAAACTACCAGCAGAGCTCAAGTGCAATAGCAAAGCATTGCATTCATTATTCACATCTGATAGGAAAATGATCCTATGAAAAAATACAAGACGTCAATGCAAACACTTCCTTAATACGGTAGCTACATAGCATGTAGTGAACGATCCAGAAAAGACAGACATGATCAATTTAACCTTTTCATAATATTTAATAATACATTTTAACTTATTCCAACTCAAAAAAATGGCACATTGCATGTGGAATTACTGAAATCATGTTTAAGTTTTATGCTGAATAAAATTTAGCCTCACGGTTTTATAGAAGAACAAATTGGCGGATTTGCCCAAAGCACTTCTGTTGTATCTCCTATTTAAAATTAGTTGCTGCCAATTCTTTGATTTGTACTACAGAGCCACCACTTTGGATGATTAAAAATCTTTTATGCTCTAGTACTTACTTTTTTTCATTAGGCATTGTGTTAAAGAAAATAGGAAGCTGTTTTTGTTATGGATGAAGACCTGTGGGGGAATGCTCTGAATTTCTGAGAAAACTTTAGATCTTTGGGGGTAGCAGGAAGGGGAAGTTTCCATTTCTTTTGCTGTTGTGATTTGAAATTCTCTGGAGTTTTTCTTCCTGAAATCATAATTTCTAATTAAGTTTTTTTGAATTTGTCAAGTGTATTCTTTAACAAAACAGGTGCAATAACTAAGCAAGTTTATTCAAAATTCAGAAAGAATGACCAGTCACAGGTTTGCAAATCAGAAAAACAGAAATTAAGGTTCTGAGGTATGCCCAAGGTTTTAGGTTCAACAATTAGAAGTGAGATTCTGTACAGGACCTCTTAGAGCAAGTTAAGTTTTTTGATTTTATGGCACCTTTGCTGCTTCTCAGACATAACATAGACCTCAGGTTAAGATTATATAATTTAAAAGTTCTTTGGTGCATTACGTTGGACCCCATTACCTGAAACTATATCTAGATCATGGGCCTGTAACTTTGTCAGGTGTAATGTCAGTCATCGTGATTAGAGTTCTGAATAACACACTGCAACTCCCATTGGACCTGTACTCCCTATTTCCTTCCTGTGGAAACCGTGGTATGAGGAAGAAGAGGAGCAGAAGTAACTACCTGTGTGATGTTCCACAGTGAGTTAATACACATCTGGGATGTGCACTTCCCTAAAAATCAGGAGATGCAACCCAAACTGAATCATTTGAACACAGTGTTGGAGAGCTCTGAACTGTAGCCTCAGTGACAGTACACTCGTGTGATAACTGACAAGGTCCAGCACTTCATAAATGTCCATATTGTTTCATGTTGCACACAAAACTCTACTCCTTTTACCCTGAGTTCTACCATATTTGTTGTGAAATAGCCCATGGGAGCAGTTTCATAACTATCTTTTTCAATCCCTTCTACAGAGGATCCTATAACCAGGAGCTGGGGAACAATCAGAGAAGACACTGCAAGCACAAGGCAATAAAATATTTAACTTCAGTGTTTCCTGCAAATATAGCTACTTTTTTTTTGACAGTAGATAATAGTATTCTGTGTCTAAACAATGCAAATACCCTGACTACAATGTTCATATGCAGAAAGAAAAAACAACTGACCTTTGCAATATATATTTTATTATATATTTATTAAAAATATATCTATATATTGCAATATTGCATTATCTTTGCAACAGTATAAAAGGAAATATGAATGCAGTGATGTGCTGTTATAAATATCTCTGCTAACATAAATTCAATTACCTTCTATGTTGCTTCTTTTCCCCTCTTGCTAAGAATAAGCAGCTTTCCAGCATGATGGAAGTGAACACAGTAGAACAGTATATTTGGCTGATAGCAACAGTAGGTTAATTCTATTTCAGAGTATGTATCTTATGCATTTTTTCTACATAGAACAAACTTAAACCTTGTGTTAATGATCATACCTTTTTAATTACTAGACCAGTACGCAGTATTCTCACTACTAGGTTGGAGAGGCTCACAGGAGTCATTTGGGGGAGGGGAAAAAAAAACAAAAAGAGGAAAAAAGAGGCTTAGAAAAGTTTGTAAGAAGCCAAAGATTTTTTGATCATATTTTCTTTAGACTGGGCTTTCTATCCTAAATTTGCCTGCTGGGACTTTCTTGCAATGTCCCCTACTCTTGGACAACAACAAACTCATATAAAAAATGTGTCTTTTGGATAGGGTAAAGGCTTCCTGAGTATATATCATCAGAAAAAGGTAGTTATGAACACTATGACAGTTGCCCCCTGAACTCACCTTACATGTACTTCATGGGCTCCAAAATTCTGCTTATCATTGATATAGTGCTTCATCATCCACTCTGCTGGAATATAAATAAGATCTCTTGGGTTGAAAGAAAAGGTTAATATGCAATACATCAGCAATACAAGCTTATGGAAAATAACATACTATACTAGGTGGGGTGAACACAAATTGAATTTCTGACAAAATGTCTGTGGTTCGAGGAAAGATAAGTCAATTTGTCAAGAACAAAAAGGGTTAAATCACAGTGCAAGAACTGAAAGCACTGCTCATGGCAACAAATATCATGAGCAAAAGATGCCAAGATACTGTGCCAAAAAGGAAGATGAAAGTGAAATAAACTGCTTATAAGATAGGTAATTAAATACATTTAAGGTTTTCTTTTAGTGTTGGAGTATACCAATTTTCTTTAATCATTTCAGGAAAATTTTAGTGATATTTAAAGCAAATAGCTTTTCCCAACTACTTTTTTCTTACTCAAATACCAGTCAGACTAAAGTTCTAAACTTTTATTTTTATTGTTGCTAAAAATAGTAAAACTTTGAAACTCTTCCAGTGTTTACACATTCCTGGGAATGGAAGCTTTTTCAAGATTAAGCTGTAATTAATGACAGTCTGTTATAAACACAGTGAGCAAAAAAGAGGAAGAGAAGAAGCTTGCTGATAGTCAGCCCTGTTATGAAGTAGAAGTCGGGTTGAAATAACATGTTTTCTCTTAAAAAAACATTAGTTCCTTCATCAATGTAATTCCTGAAATCAAAGCTCCAGAAGAATTCCAGGAGACCAACAAACTGTAGCAGACTGCTCAAATCCCTTATTATGTCTTGATCAGTGTTAGACTTACAGAGGCTTAACTCTCTTATGGCACTTCATGTTCTTCCATTCATATCCTCAGATATTTGGTGAGTAAAGTACTTTATGAAGAAAAAGTTACTTGTTACCTATGGCACTCCAAAAAAACACACAAAACCAAAAAACCACTGTGGTAGTTTTTAGTGGCCAGGTTTTTTGTTAGCGGGGGGGCCTATGGGGAGGCTTCTTTGAGAAGCTGCTGGAAGTTTCTCCATTTCCAG
>WEIV01026921.1:36544-64272 GCA_013390005.1 Calyptomena viridis
TGTGTGTGTGAATCCTTAGCATTTAGCCAGGGTCAAACCACTACAACCACCCAACCACACCAATCTAAAAGTTGAACCAAATAAATACTTGAGCATCTTTATATTTATTACTTTACACTTTTGGTTGCCTTCCCTTTCGTCTTACAGACCCTCAGAGAATTCAAAGGACAGAGTTGAGCATGAAGGTTCACTATGCCAGATGGAAAGTTATGGACTTTGGAATTATCCAGAAGGATGGACTAGAGCTGTGTGGTGAGAAGGACAGCAATATACTTGAAATCATTCCCATTTCTGAAGGTCATGCACCTGAAGTATAGTTGATAAAAACCTTTTCACAATCTAAAACCTGGATCATTTACAGAGAATCTTTATACCTACAGGTATTTGTTGTAGGACCTGAGGAGAACTGGGGAAGGTCTCCTGAAGAAGATCCTGGTTTTAACTCATGTACTAATAGAATTACTGGAGATTTGCTCAAGACGTAGGAGGTACTTGTTGCTTGGTGTTTGCTCAGTGTTTTAGACAAAGGGAGTCAGAGTGTGAGAGGGAGAATAAGGAGGTATGTTC
This sequence comes from Calyptomena viridis, assembly GCA_013390005.1. Lineage (NCBI taxonomy): Eukaryota > Metazoa > Chordata > Aves > Passeriformes > Eurylaimidae > Calyptomena > Calyptomena viridis. Next base: position 37,112 of record WEIV01026921.1, read on the forward strand.
ATACCTATGTTGCTTGGTAATCAGTCAGAATTCTAACTTTTAAACCAGTTCTTGAGCTTAAATAAAGGGATAAGTGGACTTTTTTGTGACTAATTAGAAGTCAGTGACACTTGAATGTAGAGACAGATTTGCCAACACACCATGTTGGGATTGTATAAAACCATGAAATTTCTTTTTTTGTTTTTTTCCCTGTGGGATGAATCTTACAAACTTCGTTGAACAATGACCTAGTTTTTATAAATATAGTGGAGAGGTACCTTATGGAAAAAGATATTATAGCCTAGGATGCCTTGAGCTGTTGTACATACTTCAGAAATTTTTTACAGCATTCTTTATATCATCAGAGCGGTCCCTTACACACCTATATTTTCATATTGTTTAAGAAAATATTTGCAGTGGTAGCATTAACAGTGCTGAAAACCATGAATCTATTGTTTTCCAGAAATACTTTTGAAAAGGTCATGCTCAGATTGAAGTAGCAAAGCATAGTACACCTGAAAATGCGTTTTAGACTACTGATTGGCTATTTTTTCCAAATATTTCCTTTACGTTGTCTTTATTGTTCAGTGTATCTTTGTAGTTTGTAGTAAAGGCACAATAGCAACATTTTTCTCAATACTGTGTATTGGTTCTGCAGCTTCTCCTTACAAAGATGTGGCACATTCATTTGAAAGGAAATATATGATAATGGTCACTGAAGGGAACAACGTGGTGATAGATTTTATTTATACCCATTTATTGCTATCAATTTTGTGGGTAACATTTTTCCTATCCTACCAAAATTACTGACATTTTTGTCTTTTTTATCTTCTCTTGTCTGAGGCAAAACTGGGAAATATAAGCGTAAATTCTTTCTTTGCAAAATTCAACAAACATTTTGAGTCTTTAACTTGCATGTTCATTACACCTGGCTAATGGCTCTTCCTCATGGAGTAATCAGTCTGCTGGAGCTGTTCCAATTGCATAGGATCATTTACACTAGAAAGAGACGTACACTAGTCCAAGACTATTGGCAAACATATTGATAATGAGTCATGGGAAAAACAGAGGTGTGAACAAGTCTTTCTTACATCCTCATGACAGCTGTCATAGCCTGTCATTCAAAGAAAGGGTGCTTTTTTATGTGTAGTCATTTGTCTTGAGCAGGAGGGATTGACAGTATTATACCAGAATACTTGCTGTACTCATACAGAAGTCAACAGTTTTTGGGCTTAAAAATGAGTGATTTGAGAAAAAAAATATTTAAGAATAAATGCTTATATTTTAGAATTTTAAAATTCTATATTGTGGTTAAAAATGGTGACCAAATTAAAACATTGGCTAAACCACCAAATAACTAAAAAAGTTTCTGTTTTGTTAATTAGTATTCTCCAGTAGCTTTAAAATCAAAAACTTCCAGTCAGTTCTACACGAGAGTTACTGCCCTTAATAGCAGCAATATGCTTTCTCACTTACTTTCCCAACACTCAACTTATTTTGTAGGCTGATATTGCTTGTGTAGTTTTAGAATAATATTACCTAGTTCTTTTAAAGCAGATATGCAGCTGTGCCTGTTATTTAAAAGGCAGAGTTATTCCAAAAGATGAAAATATGCTGACAGAAAACAGCTCTGGTCCAGAAATCTTACAGCCATATTGTAGTGGCACAACACCTAAGTTAATTGTCAGTTTGGGAACACGATTATGTCTTCTGGGTAATGGCTAATATTTTGCTAATGCAAACAATAAGCAGAAGAATTTGCATCAGTCTTAGACAGTTACTTAGTTATAGTCTAAGACTACAAGCAAGTTTCCATCATAATGTCCATTTTTTAAGTTTTTGTGTTCATGGAAGGAAACATTCTCCTTTTAGAATATCTTCTACAGTTCTCTCCCTTCAAAAATACATTTTTCAACATTTATTAACCAACATCCCTTTGACCTACTTTTTAATTTTAAAAGAATGCAAGTCGACAGTTCCCAGTGTAAATTTTGCAGCTATTGCCTATTTTTTCCTGGCCATTACATTTCTAACCATCACCATAGACTTCAAGCACCAGTATTCCTTTGGCTCCTAGTGTATTGCTAGGGTTGTCTGTTAGGATCAGCCAAAGCTGAAGTAACTTTGTACCAATAGGGTTGGAAATAAGAGGGAAACCAGACCAGATTTTTTGATTCATCAGTTGTGCCAAATTATCTTATGGAAGTAAGACTTCAAGCCTGATAAAATTATAGGCTGTCTTTCACAGGCAAAATACCCAGAACTATAATTCTAAAGTAAAAAAGTGTTTCTGTGAGACTGTACTCAAAATTATGTTTTGGGTACACATTAATAACTATTATGTGAGGACTCTGAAAGGAGGTTAATAGAGGAGCAAGACACAGTCTGTCCAGATAAATCCTGGGGGTGATGCTGTTGTAACTAGGAGTTGCTCTGTTAAGAGATGTTCAAGTTCAGAATCTCCCTGACTGTAACAGAAGAGATTAACATTTGCCAACCAGTGTCCTTGCGTTTCATATGGCTTTCCAAAATTTATCAGCCTCAGAATAATCAACAGTGCTAATTAATAAAAAAAAAAAAGAAAAATGGAAAAGCATGGCCAGAGATGCAAGTTATATCCATTAGATTCTAATCAAGTGAAAACTGCATTAAAAATTAGGGGTATCTTTTTCTCCTTTTTTTCACACAGGTGACTTAGAAATGTGAAATTTCTTTTCTGTTTGTGAAAAGATTCTTTATTTCATAACACAGTTTTTCTGAGTTTGTTTAACTAGGTTGTTGACCTGATTGGCACAGCACACAGTTTGAGACAAGTTAATGGAAGAACAGAAGCAAATTCTTTTTCTTTTTTTTCATACACTGAGGCTTATTTCAGGTTTGATTGGTACTGACATTTTTCTTTTAAAAGAGAAATTAGAAAAGCTCAAATGATAATGCTTTTGATTTTAATACAGAAAAAAAAGGTATTGATTTTTTTTTTCCTCCACTAACAATTTAGATATCTTTTAAGGTGCACAAGATCATAGTTTAGAGCTTTAAAAAGTAAGTGTGGCTAATAAGTGATGGAGAACAGAGCACCATTAAAAAGATTAAAGATCAAGCTTGGTGAAAGGAAATAAGAAGTACATGGGCTACTTGAAGAATTTTAAGACTTAGGAAAATGGTTCCTTTTTTGTGGTTACCCAGAACTAAGTATGGAGGAAAAATATTTTATCTGGCTTTTCATTAGTTACTAAAAAAAAAATAAGTTGGAATTCAGTACAGATGGACAAGAAAGCTAGTGACTGCAGTGTCCTTGTCCATTTTGGGATACTTTCTGGTACACATAATGAAAATGTTTGTATATATTAGTTGATCAAAGGAGTTCTTAAGTGAAGTAAAGAGTGCTCCTTAAGAGAAGGCCACTTTAGACTGAACTTAAAATGAGTCTAGAAAACATGTCTTATGAGGAACAGCTGAGGGAACTGTGGTTGTTTAGTCTGGAGAAGAGTAGCCTCAGGGGGACCTCAGGATGTGGCAAGGTGGGGGTCAGTCACTTCTGCCATGTCGCAAGTGAAAGGATGAGAGGAAATGGCCTTAAGTTGCACCAAGGGGGATTCAGATTAGATATTAGAAAAAAAGATTTTCATTGAAGGAGTGATTAGGCATTGGAATAAGTTGCCCAGGGAGGTGGTGAATCTGCCATCTCTGGAAGTGTTCAAGAGGTGTCTGGATGTAGCACTTGGGGATATAATTTAGAGGTGATTGTGGTGGTGCTGGGTTGCTGGTTGGACAAGATGATCATGAAGGTCTCTTCCAAGCTTTATGATTCTGTGATTTTGTGGTTCTGTAAGAAGGAAAAGACACCAAATGAAAATCTGAATTTATATTTTAGTAAGTATCCAGTTTAAACTCATAAATAACCTACTTGAATCTTAGGATCTTCATTCCGTTGCAAACTCAGCTCATTGTGTTATGCATCCTTTGGATGGCTGGCTTAGCATGTGGGATGACTGACTGGCTCTCACAGAAATGTCTATGGCTGGAATATAAATGTGATGGCAAAACATAAACCTCACACTTTCTAGTTTCAGTCAACCCCCAGTGATTCCATTTCATTTAGTGAATATACATTGATCCTTTCTTAGAAACAAGTTCTCTAAAACTAGAAGTATGCCACTAGACTGGCACATATAATCTTCTTTATCTACATGAAAATTCTTTCACAGAATCACAGAATCGCAGAATTAACAAGGTTGGAAAAGACCTTTGAGATCATCAAGTCCAACCTATTACCTATTACCAACCTGTTACCTAACACCATCACATCACTTTCATATAGATATAACTGTATGCTTTAGTCAATGATAAGTTTAGAAGTTTTGACCCAAAGCAAATAATAGTTGTTTCTAACATGCAAGCAAGATATATTAACTGAAACTTCATTAGAGTTTACAATTCTATCTTAAAGAAAAATATTAAATGTAGCTCAAGTCAATTAAATAAATCACTGGTATGACATGATTTTAATATATAACAGTATCGCAAATGTCTCAAGAAGAAAGAGACTCAAAGCATATTTAGAAAATTTTAAGGATCAAGTCACAGATTTATTAGTCATCCTTCAATACCTTGAGACCAATTCAATTTGTCAGAGTTGGATATCATTGCCATTTTCAACAGAATCCTGGGTTTTAAATCAAGGTCAACATAGCACCTAACCTTGGAGTGAAAAAGAATTTATAGTATTGTTGGAAGGGCTGTGTCTCGAAGGGATTTAAATCTTTTGAATAATCCATTCTGAATTTTTTTCCCCTAGAGGTATAAAAGAGGACAGCTGTTACTACATTTGAAAGTAGGTAATAAAATCACGTACGCAGCAAGAGTGATCCACACAGCAGAAAGTGATCCACACAGCAGAAATAATATGTGTATCTTCAAAATTTATCATAAATTAGGATTTTACACTAGGAGAATCCTGTGTGGTCTTATAATCTGCCTTATGTGTCTTTAAGAGGTTTGTTCCCTGTCATGCTTTAGATTGCTTTTCTTGAGGATGAATGCATTAGAAAGAATACTATAAATTTCAGATGAAACATATTATGACAGAAATAAAACCATATGGCACCAGATATATATGGAGTACATACATTTTTGAGTATGCGTGCATACATTTCATACACACACATGCATCTTCCAGGATGGCACAAGTTGCCATGCTAGGAGTTGCATTTCAGCTGCTTGTATTTCTTCCAAAATGCAACCAACCAACCTGAAATTTGTCATGCCAGGTATGTGCTCCTCAGGCTCATATGTTTAATTTTAGTAAAAAATAATTAAACTCTACCTGAAAACTAAGTAAAGGGAATAGTGTATATATAGTTTTTCTTATATTGCAAAAGTCTGTCAACCAATCTTTGATGGGCTCAAGCATTGCAAATCCCTGAAGCAGAATTTTGAAGTACACTGGAGACATGTCTTTTGCTACCTTGTAATATCTGCCAAAATTTGGCAAACCTTCAAAACAGAATAGTTAGTAAATGGTCAGTGAGAATATTTTATTAGCTGGAATTCTTGATTTTTCTGTGTTGAACATGTCCCACCCTAAGGCTGCAATAGGACTTCCCCTTCCTTTCAACTCTGAGTTCCTGCAGCTGGTGTCAGATCTGGTACCTGATCTAAAAAGCACTGTCTCTAAGACTGTACCTCAAAATGCTATTAGTACCCTTTCTGTCTCATGGAAGGCATGCAAAGCATCTGGAAATGTCTACCTGAGGAAACTGTGGTTGAGAAATCTGCTGCAACAGGACCAACAGGGACTGCTCTCTAGGAAGAGAAACTAGACAAGGGAGTAGGGGCACTGCTGGTCATATGAGGAAGAGAAGGGTGAGAATGAAGGATGAGAAGTGAGACCTGAAGTGTCTGAAGAGTTAGGTGAGTAGAAGAGGGTCAGAGATGTGGGAAATGGATTCTTGAGGAGCTGCAGTGGGAAGCCAAGGATGATACTTGGACAAGAGACGTGGTGAAACACATAAATCAGATGAGCGCAGGAAGAGAGATGGATAGCAAGTCCAGGGTTTTGTCAGAGGCCAGGATTTGGACAAGAGAGCTGTGCAAAACTCCTAAGAGGTGTATAAAGAGAAAATGGGCCTACACAGGTGAGATATGTATAACTGGCTGTAGACTGAAGAAGAAAAATGTGGCTTAAACTGAAACTCTTTATATTTCTGTATGCTATACAGTACACAAGACCACTTAGAGTTATCTGTTAGTTATCACCGCCATATGAAAGAATTCAGTTCAAAAAGAGCAGCTGTAGGCTTTGCATTCTGTGTTTCTCCATTTCTGAAACCAAATATTACGTTTCTACATGTGCTTAGGGTATAGGCATCTCAATATTTTACACACAAAATAGTAAATTCGCCCCTTCAAGAGTAGCTGATAGTTAAGAATAAAAATTAATTAATTAAACTTTTTTCTTAATTTGTGATATTCCCAGAAGGAAAGTACTATCCTCTTAGCTGTGTTACAAATCAAAACATCCAAGATGATACTTTAGATGAAGAATATACACAGTAACCAGGTAGAATTTAGAGACTAGTGATTAGGATTTAGCTTGAAATACTGCGGTTTTTTTGTCACCTCCCTGTTCATTCAATGAAGTTATCCAAAGTATGGAATATTAGAAATAAAGCAAAGAACTACACAATAAGAAAAAAAGAATTTTAAATTTAAAAAAAATTGGTTGTTGGATTAGGGTTTTTGCTGCTCAGACTGGCAGTTTGACAGATGGAATAGATGCATGTGCTTAATTAATCTTTTTCTCTTTTCAAAAATTTTTCTAGTTTTGAAGACTAAAGAGAACAAAATTTGATATCGGCAAATTGTATTAGTGATGTTAGTCATCTAAAATAAACAATGTTAATATTCAAAGGTATATCTATCTTGGGCTTGAGTAAATACAATATGACTTATTTTTTTCACAAGTTTGTAGGGTTCCCCAAATCAGATAATTAGATTGCTAATGGAAATGGAATCTTATTGAAGTGGTTTGACCCTGGTTAATTGCCGGGGACCCACTAAAACCACTCTCTCACTTTCCCCTGCAAACGGGCAGAGGAGAGAAAATATAATGACGGCTTTCATGAGTTGAGATAAGGATCATGAGATATTCTCTTACTGATCACTGTCATGGGCAAAACAGACTCTAAGTGGGGATATTAATTGAATTTATTACTAACAGGAACAAAGTTTAAGAATGTGAAGTAAAGTAAATCTTAAAGACACCTTCCCCCCAAACCGTCTCATTCCAAGTTCTACCTCCTCCCGCCCAGCAGTGCAGGGAGATGGGGAATGGGGGTTACAGTCAGTTGTTGTTTCTGCTGCTGCTCAGAGAGAGGAGTCCTTCCTCTGCTTCCTGTGGGGTCTGTCCCATGGGAGACAGTCCTTCACAAACTTCTCCAGCATGAGTCCTTCCCACAGGAGACAGTCCCCCATGAACTGCTTCTGTGTGAGTCCATCCCATGGGCAACAGTTCTTCATACACTGCTGCCACATGTGTCACTTTTCCACAGGGTGCAGTCCTTCAGGCACAGGCTGCTCCAGTGTGGGTCCCTCACAGGCCACAAGTCCTACCAGGAAATCTGCTCCAGCGTGGGCTCCTCCGTCCACAGGTCAGCAGGTCCCTTTCAGGACCCTGCTCCAACCTGAATCTCCCACGGGGTCACAGCCTCCTTCCAGCATCCACCTGCTCCAGTGTAGGCTCCTCCACAGGCTGCAGGTGGATCTCTGCATGGGCTGCAGGGGCACAGCTGCTCCACCATTGTCTTCACCACGGGCTGCAGGGGAACCTCAGCTCCAGTGCCTGGAGCATCTCCTGCCCCTCCTTCTGCACTGACCTTGGTGTTGTTCACACGTTCTCACTCTGCTCTTCTCTGGCTCTCATCTTCACCTAATCCCTAACTCTTTTTTTTCTACTCTTAAATATGTTGTCATAGAGGCATTACTATTACTCCTGATTGGTCTGGTCTTGGCCAGCGGTGGGTCTGGCCTGGAGCCGGCTGGCATTGGCTCTGCCAGACATGGGGAAAGCTTCCAGCAGCTTCTCAAAGAAGCTCCCCCTATAGCCCCCCTGCTGCTACCAAAACCTGGCCATAAAAAAACCAATACAGGCAGAAACAGAAATCAACACAAAAAAAAATTTGGAAAAACCTAATATAAGTTCTAGAGTTTCTTATGAATCTACTTAAGTAAAAAAAGAGAACCAAAAATACTACTAATATCAAAGAAGAGGTTAGAATTTAATTTTTTTTGCATTATGTCGCAAGAAGAAGAAAGGATTTAATCTTAAATCACATAAAACAATGTAAACTTTCCAGATCCACCAATGCTTATAAATTGGAAGGCAGGAATCATTCTAAAGGCTGCAGAATTCACTCCTGCTGTTTTCATGCTTATTCTGGAATAGAAAAAGCAGGCCATATCCATTCCCCAGCTTCCTAGGTAATGCAGTGATGATCACGCTATTGAAATCTAAATAGACTTAAAACTACCCTAAAGTTCATAACTTCCTTGGAGTCAAACAGACACTAAGTGGAGATCCCACATTTCAAAACATATTCTTTTATAATTTATTTCTCTATAGTCTGTGGTTCAACTCACTTTTATTAAACTGAACAGGACTATTGCACAGATAGCAACAGCTGAAATGCCACACCAAATTGAACAAAACAGTGTTGAAGTCTCAGACATTAAACACTGAATAGATGCAGACACCAAAGGCAGTCAATGTTCTCAATTTCTAAATGTTTTAAGACCAGCATGAGATAACACTTAGAGCAAGATAAGAGTGCTTCACAGCATCGGGGGTGCTGATTGGCTGGTGATTTGTAAGGTTGAATTGCATAGCAACCTAAATGCATTTTGATTGTAACACAAGTTCAAAATTGCTAAGATTTTAAACACTACTGATTATTCTAAATTATTAAATGAGCTGTAAGCAAATTACCTATGAAAGCAAAATAAGCCTTGATGATTTATATTAGTCGCAACAAAAACATGTTGATATTAGTAAAACTGAGAAATGAGTAAGTACTTTGCTTCTGGGACTGAAATTCATGAGAATGTGCAGTACATGTAGAAGTAGTCATATTTCTTTCAATATATACATATTTTAAATACACATATTTATTATATAATATAGAGAGAGATCATTTTCCTCTGTGGAAGGGCAACTAGGAATTCTCACATCCTGGTGTTTTCTAACCTCGAGTATCTCTTCTGTTAGAATATGCAAATCAGTGTAAAAATAAGATATCATAATACAGTAAAGATAGTTGGAGACTGAAAAAAAGGGTGTTTCTTCTTCTGGAAAACCATCTTTCATTAAAAATATTTCTGGGCAGTGATATGAGGAATTTTATATAGTTTAAACTGCTTTGTTGCTATCTAAGTATCTGAAATACAATTTAGAATTTCTCATGTTTTCCCAACAAAGATTGTAATAGTTTGAACAGATAAATTAAAGAACAATTAAAGTTGCTTTTTCTGAGATATTGGAAAAATTATATGGAACATAATAGCTCTAATACTGAATGACAAAGCACATGAAAAACTTTGATTAGTCATCAAGTTACTAAGGAAAAGTTCTGGGTTACATAATATAGAACATGCCATACAAATTTTATTTCAAGTCCTCCAAAATTTCCCATGATATAAATTGATTCTAGAACCAGAAACTTTGTTGGTAATAATACTGATAAGCAAATCACTTTAATTATAACTTTAAACCTCTTTGAAGTTCCGTTCACTCAACAAGGCTAAAGTTTTAAAACTGAATACATGCTGAATGTATTTCTAAGTCAGCTCCTTATATATTTCTTTTCAATGCTGTATAGTTACGTAACTCAGAGCTCAGTCAGAGATTCTGGCTGCAGCAGGCTCACAGGCTCTAATCACACATTTGCTCCCAGAATCAGAAGGGTAAAAGTGAGAAAACTTGTGGTCTGATATAAGAACAGGTTAATAATAGAAATAAAAAAATAAAGCAAAATTATTATGATGATGCTACTATTATTATTGTTAATAATAACAACTGCTCATGTGCAAGACAGTAGTTTGCATCTGCAAAAATATGATAGGTATGTTTGTTGTGGATGAAGCCAAGATGAACGAGTGTCTTACCAAGAATGGGATGGAACTTGTATACAAAAGAGTGATTCACAAGAAGCTGTCTGAGACAGCCTTACACAGATAAGCCCTATTTGGTTGTAAGGCTGTCTAAGTGCTCAGAGTTTCATTTCTCTCTGTTCCTATTTTGTTTCCAGAACTGCTCCAACTGCTTGGTCCAGTGGACTTCACTGCCATTCCTTCCTTCAAGTCAGAAGTCAGAAACCAAACTCTGATTGGTGACTCCAGGAGTGCTGAACCTGGTCCTGAACTCTTGGAACCAGGACACATCCAGATGACCATCTAATAAAATATACCAGAGGCTATTTTAGTTTTAAAAGTGGGACTCTTTTCTGCAATAGCCTCAAGCTTTTGTGGCATTTCAATTTCTCCTGCTTTTCTGGAGACTGTACAAGCGTACACTTTTCGAGATCTTTCTGCTGAGTTGATGTGAAAGATTATGCCAGGAAACCAAACGGAAAATGTCATATCCATGGACTGTTGATCTGCTTGCTTACCAAGGATGAGGGAAACCTCGTGCTTTGTTTTATTCCAGGACCCTTGCACAGATTTAGACCAAAGTGCAGGCTGTTACTCAGAAGACAGTTGACAGTGTTAGTAGAGGGACCTTCTGCCCCCACAAACTACTGTCATGTTTTCAACCACTCCTGATTTGTCTTCAGACTGCTTTGAACTGCAATAAGTATTAGCAATTCCTCCTGTTAACATATGTGGAGATTTGATTTTGTGAATTGTCTTTCCTATATGTTAAAAATTTACAGATTGAAACATGTCAAAATCATACTCCTGTCAGGGTACAATTTATTGATTTTGTAACTGAATTATTCAAGTCACTGGTTGGTAGTGAAATTATGAAGCCTCAAATAAAAGCTGAAACCTAAAAAAAAAATGTCATGTATAGAAAACGAGTCATTTAATGAAAGGATAATCTTGCTTACATGTGTAAAAATCAGTAGTGTCTCAAATGTGAAATAACAAATTATTGATAAGCATTAAACCTGATTCACAGCCTGGAACAAATCTTACATTTAATCAATAACAGCATTTAATTTTCAAAATTTCTACAAATTTATAAATCCAAAAGAGCTTATGACACATGGATAATGATACCTATAGAGAATGTAATCTGTATCACCTATATTTTAAAAAAGGCTTATGTGCAGTTTGAAATATTGAGGTTACTGCTCTTTTCAAATATTGAGAATACAGCTGTATTCTGCTGCTTGGGAATTTTCATGCATATGATAGCTTTTCTGACAGTATTCAAAGTAGATAATCACCTAAGTCCCAGTCCACTGAGATGAGTATTTAGCCTTTAGATTGAAGCACTCACTTTGCATCACAAATCTTCTAATCTACCCATATCAAATTGGACGTGGCTATAGTTGAAAGTCTTATGCAGTGTGAAATAGGGAATTTGCAGACATGGATATTCTGAATTCAAAACTACTTAAACTATTTAGAAGTAAAAAAAGGTCCCGGACATATCCCCCAGAAACTAGACATTTGATGAAGTTCTACTTTATATGGGAATTTTATGACTCAAACTCTTCTCTCATTGCTTAGATCTGTAGTATAAGCTATCAATAAAGGAGTTCGAGACTACTGCTAAAGCACAGATAAACAGAACCTCAGTTTCCCACAGTTTTGAACAAACTTATGTAATTTTGTTCAAATTATCTATTTGGAGCAATCTCTCTTTTTTTCATACTCAAGCACTACTTGCTTTATTTCACCTCCTTTTCCCTTGCACTGTGGTGGGTTTTTTCTGTTCTGCTCTTCCCTTTTAATTGCAAACTCCTCAACCTTCTCCATTAAAGTGACAGCAAAATGTAACAAACAGCTTTCATATGGTTCATTCTTTCAATATTATTCTCAAGGTTTCAAATCATGTGTGCTCCAATTCACTATATTATTATTACCTTAAAAATAATGATCTCTATCATGTTCTGATGGAAACAACGAAACTAAAAATTATTTTAGAATTCTGTTGCATTTTCTTCTTCAAGTGAGATCCCACAATCTCCCCTCTGTGGTTAAGAAACACTTCTGAATTTCAGCAGAGATTACTTTGATCCAGTAATGAACATTTCTTTCAGCTGCTACATAAAGCCTTGCTACAAAAGAGGACTCTTAAATCTCTTGCAGATAGAGAACTACCATTCACAGGTTCTGCTGAATGCTGTGCCCAGAAAGAGATATAAGGTTTTACTACTGAAAGAAAAGATCTTGACTCTGAGCGCTGCAGATTTTTAAAGTTTGGAAGACCTCTAAGAGTCCTGTAAAGCACTAATTACTCAACAAGGCCAGGTATCGCTCGCCAGACCTTAGTAAGATAAAACTCCAGGCAAGATAAACAAGCTCTCTTCTGCTGTGCCTTCAGCAGACCCCTTGCTTTTCCAAGAAGCGGAACTATGCACTTAGAACACTTGCTCGCTACAAACAGACCTGCAGAACGTTGCCTAAAATTGTGATATTTTTGTCTCCTGAGCCACTTTAAGAAACAGTATTGTGGGTAAAATTAAACAAGCAAGCAAACAAACAAGCAGAAACCAAACATCCTCCCCCCCCCCCCCCCCCCCCCAACCCCTACAAACACACAAACAACAAAACAAAGGAAAAAACCAAACCCAAAACTATTTAATCCTCTGGAGACACAAAGAGATTTCTAAAGCTTTACATAATATTTATTGAACTGATTTTTTAATAATAGAAAAAATGATTTGTGAATGACGTCTCATTTCAAGAACTATATATCTGTTCAAACAGATCTGTTTGCCTGCGAGGAGAGAAAAAAGAACTTACAATTTGCCATACAAGATAAGAAAGAATCTTGCCTTTGGCAGTAACTAATAGTTGATGCTTAACAGAAAGGCAAAAGTCCCAGTGAATGCCTCTAGACAAGCATTAAATGTTTTAAACTGGGGTAAAAGGTGAAAGGAAATGTGTCCCCTGACCTTTGCAGAAATCAGCACACACCTCAACACACAGATAAATGAGAAATGTGTTATCTATTAATCATTTGAATGCTTGATTTTTCAATCTGATGGTTAAAATTAAACTTGAAAAAATAATTATTTTCCCCTAATTAATTTTTTTTTACATTTAAATTATATTGTTAGCCTTTCATTGAAAAAGAAAAGCTTTCCAAAGAAGACATAATCAGGGCAATAAATGGAATATTTATTCTATGAACAGTTGAAATTAAAAGCTTCAATTTTTATAAAAATATCATCTTATTTTTTAACTATTTAAAACCTTTAAATGTATGTGATTTCTTGGAAGTTACAGCAATTTTGACATTTCTCCAGATCAATTTTCCAGTGTAGTCTGGCATATGTAAAAACTTTGGGGTTTATTGAAATATCAATTCAAGGTGCTACATGTTTGAAAAGAGAGAACTAGAAAAGAGATTTCCTAGAGGTTGGCTTTATTCGTTGAAAGAAATTCTTCCTTTCTTCTTTTTCTTTTTAATGTGCTTCATGTTTCTCTCATAGTCTCACTTCAATCAGGGAACTCAAGTTAACGTAAATTTCAGGAGAAAAATGTCCATTCACTCTTGGAAAAAAAATCACTTTATTCCTTTCGAGTCCAATTCAAGTGTATGGACATTTCTGTTGAATTCTTCTGTTCCTTTCAATTGCAGAAAAGAACTCACAAAATATTTTTAAGAGATGTTAAGTGAATTCCCAAAATGAAAAGGTAATTAATGGTAAAAGTAGAAAAATTGTTGAGTAGGGAAAAAAATTAAAATAACTGAAAGGCTTATCAGTTATAGAAATTACTTTCTTTCATCTCATCAAAGAAATATTCCTTGTAATACATTGAAAATTAAAATGTTTACACTATGAAAATACCTATCTGCTTTAACAGCACCATTCTGAAGCTAAAGACAAGAAAACTTTTCTGTGTTTATGATTGACTAAGACACTATGTTACTGTGTTTAAATAAGAAATAATTGCATGAAGTCTTTTGTAATTGATTAAGAGAAATAATTTGTGGTTTGAGTTAACCAACAGTGCTAACTCATAACTGATCAGTTTTATCCCCACTCTACAGCTACAAGAGGAGATCCCTGCAGAAGGAAGATGACTTGGACTTTCAGACACTGAACATGGCTGAATACTTTTCTCCTTTAACTCTAGTTAACTAGTTAACTTTTTTCCTTTCTTAATTTGACAGCCAGAGGAAAACAAGTCAGAAAAAAGAATATATTTTTAGTGGTTTGATGATGTTTATGTATTTGGTACAAAATTTTCATTAATTGCCATCGAACTACAAGGAGGACAAGCACAATTAAAAAAGTATAACCTTTAACTATGATAGGGTACAATAATGCACCATCAGCAACTGCAAGGAAAACAACCTCTTTAGAATTTCTGTTAAGACGGAAATGTAAATAATATTCTGGAAAAATTGTGATATACCTTGAAAACAAGAAACAAATAAAAAGCAATTCCACATATGCAAAACCATAAAAAAAATTAAATCTGGACTGTACCTGGTATTCAGAACTCTTACAGTGTTGATGTACCACCATAATCTGCCCATACAGATACTATCTAATATTTATAAGTTCTTTCTCTGTAAAACCATGAGTTTCAGAAGAAACTTCGTCTGAACTTCTCTAGTGCCTTTTTGTTAGCTTCCCTTGACATCACAATTAAGTCTTTCTCTTTCTGTGAAATCATGAAAAAGTTGATAATAGATGATTCTGGGTACTCTACAATGCATGCTAATTTTGCAGCCTAGATGTTGGCATTGTACTCTTACAAATTTTTGTGCATCTCTCTGTCAACTCAATTTAAACTTTGAATATAAATGCTATGGATCAGGGATTTATTTGGTGGAGGTATGACTCATAATATAATGTGGTTAAGTTTCATGACTACCATTCCTATGAAGAATATAAAATAATAGTAAATCATTTGTTATGTGCATAGTGCATAGACATTGCCATTTTACTATAGGTTTTTGTTGTAAAAAATGTTATAATTTCTGAAAATAAAGTTTCCTTCACAAAAACCCCTTAGTTAATCTAAAACTTTTTCTTTCAAATTCTTCATTTTGTGAGGCAAAAAAACCTTCATTCCAATTTAGTTTGTATTTCACAAAAATTGTGATCTTAAGTTTTGTTTCATTTAAACTCACTTTTTCACAAAGCTTTGAGACAATTCTAAAAATAAACCTCTTAAGTGAGTTTTTTTTTCAATTATTGTCTTTTGCCCTTGAGATAAGAACCTAAATTTTGCAAAAACATACAAGATAGGTGTGGAAAATAAAAACAGTAAATTATTTTAAAAATGTTTTTCAGGTAGCATAATGAGGAAGTTATCTATCTGAAATTTAATTGGGTGGTGATGTTAACAAAGGAAAATGTGGAAATTTTTGATCTTGAGTATTCAGACTCTGGAATTTAGGGCACTTACTCCTTGTGAGTACAACAGCCACCAACTAAATTAAGTTACTACAACAGCCGCTGACTAAATTATATCACTTCTACAGAAGAATTAGTCAAACAGAAATCATATCCATAGTGCATGTGCTTCCATGCAAGGTCTGGTACCATAATGCACATCCATTTTAATGTATTTTTAAGGCAAGGCATGAAAATCAAGACAAGGCACTTATTCATGTGTAGGCAGGTTTCCCTTTCAGCTTTTCAGTGGAAACAGAAACCTCTAGCAGAAAAACAAGGAAAGCAGCTGTGGTGATACTGTCTTTACTTCAACAGGACTCACCAGAGTTCATCTGTCAGTGTTGTTAGTTCCCCAAGTAGAGATCAAAAGAAGTAATTAGAATTATTTCCATCAGATTTCTCTTTTCAGATAGTATTTCTGATGTGAATTCTGAAACAACACTTTAAATACCTTTCATCTCATTCTCAGATTTAAAAGATTAAGTGTTCTGCAACTTATCTGCAAATCAGGATCTTTTGTGTCTGTAAAGAAATTCCTGGGGCCAAATTAAGATAGATATTATAAGGAGTGTGCCTTATACACTGGTAAGTAGGATAAGATACAATATGAATATGTCAGTATATGTGCCCTTATTGGGGCATCGAAGAGCAGATATGTTCCAAACATACCTATTTTATCAGCAGTTCATTCACCAGAATAAATCCAAGCCCAGATACATTTTTTTTTTATATGATCTGTTAGTTACAAGTAGAAATATCTTTTTTTTTTTCTGTGATTACAGTATTGGTATTTTTTTCCTTCAATCTGTTTTTTGTTAATAGTATTGTCAAAGATTTCTTAGATAATTTACAGTACAATACATTTTGATGCTCCACAGGTTGCTTCAGCATACAGCATCTGATGTTACAAGAGACATGACACATGGCATGACCAATGAGACTTGATAAAATGTGTTATAATCCCAAACATTACTCTGAAACCTGAAAGGAACTTTTCTTCATTATTTTGCAATATTTTTTGTTTGTACATTCTCAGTGTAATGACGTTTTTTAATTTGAAAGGATGACATTAAAACAGTGTGAAAAAGTTTACACAGAGGAAAACACTAGTCCCAGATACTGTGAACAACAACACTGATATGAGTCTAAGAAATAGGAATTTATATGCAAAATGTGTGAAAGAAACCAAGATGGAGCAATTAAGTAATATGTAAACGTTGTCCACCTCAGTTTTAAAATGATTAAGAGGCAAAAATGCTACTTAAGAATTTGTAAAACTGATTGTAAAACCAGCTAATAAATGTTAATGATCTCTATGAACTGGACAGGACCTATATATGTGTGAGCACATACATATTTATATATATATACTACAAGAAAAATTTCCAAAAGCTTAGGTCTGCATGGTTAAATGAAAAGGTTAAACCAGAAGAAAAGGAGTAAAGGAAGAGAAATCTGTAGGAAGAAGAGTAGAGCAAACCAAAGTATCAGGATTCAGTAGAGACACGTGTTATTGTGACCTAAGGAATGCAAGCATTGCTTCTGTTTGGAGGTAATTATCAGGGATTGCACATATACCAATGCCTAACAGAGTTCAATTGTGATTGCACATCAAAACACTTAGAAAGAAAAATATATTTTAAGATTATCATATATCTATTTACTAGAAGGTGTTCATATTTAGTCATAAAAAATATCATCATGTGTAGGAACTGCTTTTTAAGATTCCAATATTTTGCTCTATATTAATATGTATTTATGTAAATATTAAGTTGGCTGACAGTTACAACCATTATTAGGTTTTGGGTGAAAAACTGAACTTACATAAATCATTCTAAAATCAACTGTACTTAACTTGTAATATAGTTTCTTTGTAATTTCTTACCCAGAATTACATTAAATATTTTATGCTTCATCATCAATCTACTTTTCAACATCTAAAAAATTCAAATGCATCCAATTATATTAATTTCATTGGAAAACTGTTGAAATGAAAGAAGCATTTTAATAATGTTTTATATATTATTTTCAGAGCTGAATTTATGAAAGTGAAAATAATGTGAAATACAATATTACTCATTCATACTGCATTGCTTTGCTGTTGCTTTTAAGTAATTTAAAGTATTAAAATTTCACTTAGGAATTTGATTACACTGTAACTTTATGCTCATGGTAATAGCATATGGTATATAGTATAATTTCCTGGACCCTTCAAAAATAGGATGTTTGATGTTAGTATTAGCCATACTGGGTTTTTTATTTCAGAATCTCTGCATATTTATTTTGTAAGTTTTCTAATGTTGCTTGGATATCTCGTTTCAAATTGCGTCTGTTGACACTAGTAGGAATTACATAGAGAATTCGATCTTTATTGTATTAATGCCTTATCTTGTTATCTCTGAGTTTTCATACTGAATTAATTAGAACTTGAATGAGACCTTTACAATAAATTCTGGAAAGCACCATTTGATCTCCAGCAGCAAAATTTTATTCTGCCTTATCAAAACTGTGAAGATCTTATGTGATACCAAACTGACATAAGGTTTTCATGATGAATACAGATCTAGGTTGGATTCATGTTCAGTAATCCAGCTTTTTACATTCCTGTTCTACCAAGAAAAAGTTGTATGATAGAGAAGCCCTTTGTAGACATAAAAATTGCTCTTTTGGGCTGAAGTGGAAAAAGATAGAACCGTGCTACTTGAGTTTTCCACCAGATATTCAGACTGGTATGTAAGACCCTGTTAGAGCGTACCGGTGAAGAGCATCCTTGAACAGCTAGATAAAAGAAGGACAAGAAACAAGCCTCAGTCTCAAAATCAAGTGGTACAGATTAACTAATCTGGGGATGAGTTCCTCTAAAACACACTGATCTTATTTGCACTACATTACTCTTGATTCTAATTCCCCTTTGGGCCTAGGACATAAGACATCACTAGAATTTTTTATCAATTTAAACTGCTTAATGTAACATTGTATGTTACCTAAATGGTGACTTTGTTGCTGTGAGGTCGAACTATATGTGTTGTTCCCAGGGAAATTGCATACTCTTGTGTATCAGTGTTAAGAGTGGAAAGTCTGCTGGGATGGTGCTGGTAAGCTGTAGGCCTAGGAGGAAGGGACAAATCTTACATAGTTTCACTTCTGTTGCCTCTTGGTGGAAGAATCTGGAATAAACTGTTTCCCATTACTCTGTCCTGTCTCTCTCTTGGAAATGTAACGGTCCAAACCAGAATAGTATGGGATATTAATTGAGCTCTGTGTGAAGGACACAATATTCTTTCTTAAAGTCTCACAGGCTGCTGGAGTTATTCGTGCTCTCACTCTTCCTCATGTGGAGAGAGCGTATAACTTTTCCATTATAATACGCAAAGTCCTTGGACTAACTGCATGTGATTTTTTTTTTTACTTCTTTAGGACATTTCCGCAGTGCAACCTACCTTCTGGCCAGCTGTGTGCAGATCATTGCATATCTCAGTTTTACACTCCTCACTGCTCTGGTTCCAGTGAAAGGAGCTGAAAGTTATTATTACATACCATTAAAGCACTTCCATTTTCTGTGATTTCTGAGATGTTTAATTTTATGCTTTGTTCTGTTTCAGATGTGTTTCTCAAATTTATTTTTATGCTGTTCCATTTTTTCATTTGTTGTCATCATGAAGCTGGTTTTAAAAAATAATAATAAAATGTACACCCACTTGTGAAAACTGATCATGACACTCGATATCTGCTATAAATAAGCTTCTGTGAGAATCCCAGAAGTACTGTCACAAGTGTGCTGCCATGGTTTATTGACGAATCAGCAAAGAATTAAAGTCTTGATTGGCTTTATTTGTTGTTTGGTTGAAAGAGGAAGATAGGAAGTACTGGAAAGATTAATTAATTTGTGCTGGAGAATCCAAACTTAATCTAAGAGATGCTGTCACTTTGATAGATGGTTGTGTAAAAGAAGATGTATTTTGAAAAAACCTCATGAATTGTCACTTTTGTGGCACACTAGTACTAAGTTCTTCCTTTTAAATGCATCCATTCTGCTTTCTAAAATAAATATCAATGTCAGCATCCAGCAACAGCTAGTTGAATGTTTATGAAGCAACGGTTAATCATGATCTGAAGGATATTCAGAATAAGCGAGTCATAGAATCATTTGTTTGGAAAAGACTTTTAAGATCATCAAGTCCAACCATAAACCCAGCACTGTCAAATGGCTATTAACAAGATGCAAGATATGTGTGTGTGTATGTGTGTGTGTGTGTGTGTGTGTGTGTGTGTGTGTATATAGACATGTATATACACACTTAAACTGCTTCAGATGAATGATAAAGACTTTTTTAGCCTTGTGATTGAGACTGTCTTTTGAAATTATAAGTGTCTAAATTGTGATAATTTAAAAAAAAGGTAAAGAGAAGAATTCCAGCGAGTATTAGCTAAAATTTGTTATAAAATGTGACATCAAGAGCAGTGGAAGAGCAAAATTCTTTTCAGATTATCATCAAATTTGGAAAGTCAGGGTTACAGTTCAACTATGTTCAAAGTTTACTATTCATTTAACTTAATGGTTACTATTATGCTATGATTTTGTATTTTAAGCTACAAGTCTTTTGTTTTATATGACAGACTGCAGGTTTGAGACTTTCAAACAGATTAACATACTAAGCTCTTTCATTACTCCCGCATATGAGTATTTCCTCTGTACCTGAGAGAGGACAAAAAATAAACCAGGAAGGTTAAAAGAGATTTCTTGAATTATTGTTCATATATAACCAAACATTTTTAAATTGAAGTATTTCAAATTCATAAATTTGTGGAAGAAACTGCTATACCTTTTTCTCAGAGGCACTTTTTTAAAAAAAAAACAGATCTATTGTAAAGCACTACAAAATAATTTCTTTATCCAAAAGCTCTGAAGCAGTTATTAAACCAGCTGTTTTCAAAAGTACACAAATATGCTAAGTTGCAGTTGGGTAACTGTTAAATGTTAAAGCAGTGAATGATCAGCGTGTAGCAGATGGCCTGGGAATGGGTTGGAAAATGGCAATGTTAATACCACCAGACTGAGATGTTCATTTTTGTTGTGGTATATGCAGGCTGGGTGAATAATGAAGGGTCTGTAATAATTGTGTAAATCCCAACATTATTAAATCAATTCAGCTGGGGTTTCTTAATATATGTGAAGCACTTGATGTACTTGGAGAAACACCTCCTCTTTTTGCTAAAACTGTTCTCATTAACTCATACTGCTTTATTTGCTCTGACCTCAGTGTTCCTGTTTAGTAATGAGTGGAATAAAAATTAGAAATCCACTTTGACTCGCAATATGAGAGCTGGGAAAATATTCCAGAAACTAAACACCTATCCCACAGTTTTTGCAAATTTGCCATTGTTTGAATTGTACATCTTCTCTTTTAAGATTTTAAAATTGAAATTTCTCATGGCAGGAATGGGAGAAGGAAAATCACAACTAGTCAACTGCTGAAAGTTGTTTTAAGCAGTTCAAATGAAAAAGTACACAAAATCAATAACCCAAATAGGTATCTTGCTCAAAGAGCATATCAAAGCTTGTTGCTGCCTATGTAATGCTAAAAGGCAGGATATATTTTTATAATTAGAGAGGACATATATCAAGAGTAATGCACTTACAGGTTTCAAAGAAGTGAACAAAAAAGTTCCATGTGTGACAGTCTCCAAGAATGAATACCTATGATATCGAGGTAAAACATGAACCAAAACAAAGCAGAAAGTCAGCACACTGTAAACATATTTCAGGCAGAAGCACAGCTTGAAGATAGTCCCTGGAGCACCATACCTGGATATGTGCAGGCAGGTGTTAGAACATTTAAAAAAATGTTACTCACCTACAGGTGTTTGTACCTGTGAAGTAGAGATTACTTTAACCCTCAGCTTTTACCACTGATCAAGTGGAAGCTGAAGACTATTAATACAGTGTTACTTTTCAACACCATGGACAATATGTTGCTTTGACTGTACTTGATGAGACCTATATTAACATCTATTCTGCTATTGACAGCCTCCCAGGTCAGGATGAGGCACCATACACGGTTAACAGCCAAGGCAGCTGGAAACATCAATTGTGTTAATACCTGTCATTAGCTACTACATATATATTAGGAAAAAAACAATAAATGAAATTTAGAATTTGTTAGTATTGTTTCCCTTTAATAATAATCTGTACTAAGTGAGTGAGCACGGATCCTCGTATGCAGTGCAGAAACAAGCAGTTTATTGCAGTGCAAGGCGAGAGACCAAATACGGCTACAAATGATACCTTTTAATACTCCTGTGGCCAACTAATATATAGTAAAGCTATTGTTCTGACAATACTTCTTAAGGGGATTTCCAGTCCAGGGTCCAATTATTTGGACAGGATACACACCAGCGCATCTTCGGGGTCCCTTTGCCCAATCATGGAAGGGCACGCAGGGTTTCAGGCATCTGCAGGCCTTCGCTTCTGCTGTTCTTCGATACACTGTATCTTTTACTGTTTTATTCCCATGGCTTTCCTTGTACTATTCTCTCAGGAAAATCTAATGCTTAGGCCCAATTCTCTTTAATAATCCATACTAAAATCCTCAGGAAAATAAATCCTTAAGAAGACGTCTATTAATACTTGTGTTTGAGAATATTGGATGATGAGGCACTGAAAGAGATTGCCCAGTTGTGGATGCCCCCATCCCTAGAAGTGTTCGAAGTTAGGTTGGATGGAGGTTTGAGCAACCTGGTCTAGTGGAAGGGGTCCCTACCCATGGGAGGGGGGGTTGGAACTAGATGATCTTTAAAGTCCCCTCCAACCCTAGCTATTCTATTATTTTATGATAACTGAAAGTTCTCAAGAAGATACATGTTTTACTTATCCGCTATAAGCAACATGAACCAAAACTATCTTGCTAGACTGAGAAGATGCAATATCCAACATGGCAGCAAATTCTAATGCTATCTTATGGCTAAAATTCCAGATGTCTAAAGAAAGAAGTGACCTACACTATCCCCTTCCTCAGTTGTGGATCATTTTGCAGACGTGAAATTAAGGAAAGACTTTCTACTGATTTTACAGAAAACCACTCCAGTCCTTGCATTTGTGAAAAACAGTTTTCCATTACATGACGGTGAAAAACCTGAAGATGTGTAAAATTAATACTAAAGAAAAAGTCATATTTGCTCTTGGACACATCATTATAACCCTGCAAAGGTTGTAAATGTCACTTGAAGTGTCAAATGCTTGGTTAAGGGGAGAATTTGTCATTGCTTTCAGGATAAAGAGACTGCAGATCTCTTTAAGATGTCTGCATTTTGCTTAGCTCTGCACTATAGTACAGCCTATGGGAAGCTTAATGAGTTTCCACAGTTGCTTTAGCCAGCCATGGTTAACTAGATTTAAAGATGAGCCAAAATTTACAGGGGTAATAAAGTGATTCTTTCAAAAGTCGTCTTCCCAA
Source organism: Calyptomena viridis (assembly GCA_013390005.1). Lineage (NCBI taxonomy): Eukaryota > Metazoa > Chordata > Aves > Passeriformes > Eurylaimidae > Calyptomena > Calyptomena viridis. The sequence goes on from WEIV01026921.1 coordinate 60,132, forward strand.
CTCCAGTTGCTACCAAGGCAAAAGTGAGTGAATTTGGCAAAAAAGAAGTTCTGCCAGAACATCATTATTCTATGCCAATTTTCAAATGTGTTTTCAGATTCCTCTGAAAAGCTGAGGCCAGAGCAAATCTAAATATCCCTCAGACTCTCTTATCACAGTGTAGAAAATTGGCCCTGCATAAAATAGCAGCAAGAAGCACAAAGTGTAAGGTCTTCACAGTTTGTTTCTTTAATGTTTGTAGAGAGTATGAGATATCCTCTCAATCATGTCTATCGCAGGAGAGACAAGCTAAATGGCAACCCACAGCAGGTTTGTACATGGGGCTTTATTTAAGAACTAACGAGCACAGTGCTTCTACCTTATTTCATTATTTCATTCACTCTGTTCCCCCAGTCTTACCTTCCCTTCCCATCAAAAATATTGCTGTTTGTCTGGGAAAGCTGGACTGAAAGTCCTGTTGGTTTCACGTGGTCCAGCTGTTTGCAGTTACAGCTGTGTCCCTAAGTCTCTTCTAGCAATGGCTGATGCATTTCAAAGTATATCTCACAAAGGACAAGACTCCCTCAGTCTCAAGGGTCTATATGCAGAAGCACAATGCAATTAGTTCTTTTGACAAATGTGTAGTCACGCCTCTACACTTCAGAGAGTCCCACGTGTGTAATTTCTGTTCAGTCAGGTCATAACTGCAGTTTGCAACCAGCCCATAGTGGCTGCAGCTTGCTATGGTAGGGAGCTTGAGATTTCAAAGGCTTAGTTTGAGACAATCATGCACAAGCACACACACACACAAGCATTGTGTGCAACACACAAGCATACACAATTCTAAGGAATTCCTCTTCTGTGAAAATGCATGAACTCAGAACTCAGAGGAAAAGTTGGGATTTACACCATAATGGAAATTTGAGAGTGAATTAGTGTGTATCTGTAAAAGATGTACACACATAGAGTGCATGCCACTGTGAAGCAAAGGTCCTGGTGCAAAACAGACAAGAAGACAAAACAATAGTAGATGCCTCAGGGGTCAACACATTAAGTAATTTCAGTTCATCTAAACCTAAATCTAGTTTTTGTATGTTTCTATAAATTTGCTTATGAGGAAATGTTGTGGTTTTAAGTAACCAGAGTTTTTTATTAGCTGGGGGGGCTAGGAGAGAGGCTTCTTTAAGAAGCTGCTAGAGTTTTTCTCTGCTCTAAGCTAGCCAAGGTCAGGCAACAACGCCTCTGTGATAACATATTTAAGAAGGAGTAGAGAAAGAAAGTCTGCGCAGAACATCATGGCCGCTTAAGAGACAGGAGGGTGCGGAGTTTGATTAGCACCAAGGTCAGAGAGAGGAGAAAGAGAAGATGCCTTAAACACTGGAATAGGGCCCCAGCAATCTGTGAGGAATCATAGGGGCGAAGATTCTTCAGCCTGTGAACCCGTGGAAAGACTGGGAGATTTTTCCACGCTGGAACAGAGACATGCCGGAAAAGAGAGGCTGTGATCCTGTGTTTGGAGCAGAGGGGCCTGGTGGAACCCCGTGGGCCGTGAGAAGAAGAGATGCTGGANGGCTCTCGGTTTTTAGCCAGAGTCAAACCATGACAGGAAGAACAGTAGAATTGGACCTGCTTTGAAAGACAGTTATTTAGATGTGTAACCTTTTATGATCTTCTCTTCAAATTGAAGCACAAAAAATGGCTGATGTATTGATTAAACTTAAAAAAACACCCAGAGAATATTACTGGTTGTAAAAGCAGCCAGCATTTACTTGTGTTTATTTCATTCATTTTCCCTATTCATCCTGTTTCCAGATCATTAATGAAGACTAAAAACAATCCCAAATTGTGCCATTTAGCAAACTCTGTATTTTATATTTCTGTGTTTCGAAAACACACTTTATTTTGTAAGTATCCAATCCATAACAGTAGTTTGTCTCTTATCTAAAAATATCTGTATTTCCACATACCTTTTTATGAGGAGTTTGATTACCACGTTTCTGAACAAAAATAACTTGTAACTGTCAGTTCCTATTTACCTACTGTTTTGCTGACCAATTTGACAATATCTACCAAATAGCTTTGAGTCACGTTTTCCCCCTTTCCATAATTGATCTAGTTTCCGTCATATTATATCTTATCATATTCCAGTATTTCAAAGAAAGTTTACAAGGGAAAATAGTCCTCATATGAAGCTTGTATTTTACTCACATACGTTAATGGGAGAACTGCATTACCTATGTTAGTTGAGCAATTGAGCAGAATATATTCACTCAGATATTTTACAATTTCAGAATTCATTATTTGCTTTAAAACATTTTTTTGAAAGCTGTCATAATATTCACAGTTATTTTGAGAGTAAGGCAAAATGTTACCTTTTAAAACTTCTAAATGCCAAGCATTTTTTAATAAATAACTTATTTTTGTAAATGACACAGACACATAATTTTTCAATTCCTTCAGAGTTTTAGGTACACCAATTTTTTGTGGTTTTTTCCCCTAGGAAAACTAGAATAATGTCTGAAACATCTGAAACAGTTTCATAATCAAAATGTCTTTTGAAAAAGACAAAGTAGTGGATCACTGGAAAATGTCATAGCATGGGTGACGTCAGAGGAAAAAAGAAATTGAGTCCAGTGAACTTCAATTCTGAAAAAGTCTGGAAAAGATAATCAAAGAAATTATTTGCAAGTGTATGGATGATAGTAAGATGATAAACAAGTTGATTCAAACCTGCATGATTGCACTGGTTTTTGGTTGACATAGAGTTCAGTTTTCTTCATAGTAGTTTATATGGGGCTATGTTTTGCATTTGTGCTGGAAACAGCATTGGTAACTAAGGGATGTTTTAGCTATTGCTGACCAGTGCTCATACAGAGCCAAGGCCTTTTCTGCCTCTCATCCCACTCCATAAGTGAGCAGAGAGTGCACGAGGAGTAAAGAGGGGATGCAGGTGGGAAAGCTGACCCCAGCTGACCAAAGGGATACTCCATATCATATGGCAACATGCCCAGCATATAATCTAGGGAGAAGAAGAGAGAAAGGAGGACCTGTTCAGAGTGATGGCACTTGTCTTTCCAGGTAACAGTTACATGTGGTGAAGACCTGTTGTCCTGGAGATAATGAACACCTGTCTGCCCATGGGAAGGAATGGGCACGCATGGGAACACGTCTGCCATGGTTGAAGGAATTCTTTGTTTTGTTTTGCTTTTGTGTGTGGCTTTTGCTTTACCTATTAAATTGCCTTTATCTCAACCATGAATTTTCTTACTTTTATTCCTCTGATTCTCTACCCATCCCAACGGAGGGAAGTATTCCCATAATATAATATGCAAAATATTTCCATAAGCAAGCTATAGGAAAAGATTCTGGATGAAATTTGTATTCTCTTGCAGCAAAACAAGTTGGACTGCTCAATCCAGAAAATAAGTTCAGCAACCCACATTCACACAGAAAACTGTGTCACTCAGCATTCTGAAGATTATGATGCTCTTCAGTATTTTCATTTGTAATCTTTTTGGAGGAATACGAAATTGCTTATTTCATTTATAAATGACATCAAGCTGAGTAAGGATAAATTTGGGACAGAGTTAGAATTTTAAAGAGCATAACTAAATTTTAGATATCATCTGGAAAGAGTAAAATTAATTTCTACAAAGGTAAATGCAAGACAATCAACTGCACAAATGCTGTCTGGTAGCATTTCTTCAGAAAAAGAAACTGGGCTTTTGTGAATCACAAACCTAATGCTACAAAGAAATACCATACCATTGTAGAGAAGGCAATCTGCATAATAGAATAAATAAATATGAGGACAGTCTATCAAATAAGAGAAGAAACTTTTCCACTTCTCTTAGCTCAGCTGAATTTCAGAGTTCTCCACTGAGATGAATGTTTCAAGGAAGATGTGAACAGGTCTATATAGTCTATGCCTGCAGTAGAGGAAGGATCAAGTTCTACAGAACATGACCTAGTTACTGAAAAAGACTGAGCTATTAAATCTATATAAAAGAAGGTGGTTAAGAAGGGATACAGTAATATATTCAAAGTTACATATAATCAGAATGGAAAGGAACATATTATCTGGAAGGTCCACCTTTTCTGTTATATTTCTAGTAATAGTCAAAAACAGAATCTCAAAGAAAGTAATCCCAAGAAAATATGA
>WEIV01026922.1:4828-41943 GCA_013390005.1 Calyptomena viridis
AAAAAAAAAAAAAAAAAAAGAAGAGAAAACATAAAACTTCAAAGAGTCAGACACATCAATACATCACAACAGTATCTTCAGAAAGATAACCACTTTGGAATGGATTTTATTATCCAAGTATATTACCATTATTTGCTGTGGCAATTTTTGAAAGGCAATTTTTAAAAATAAAAGCATAACTGACAATCGTAACTTCCTTCTGCTAATAGTATAAACAGCCAAACCATGACAGAGGTTTATGCCTAAACAACTGTAATATTAAAAATACTCACCTTTGTTCATCTTTTTATCATCATGCACTTCTACCAAATTAGCTGGTGCACACTGACAAGCTTCAGGAGAAAGTACCTCAGAATGTAGTGTTAGCTCAGCAGAGAACTCCTCTGATCCATTACTGTAGTCCAGTGATCCTGACAACGTTCTAGTTAATTGAAAAGCAATTTTTAAATGCATATTTAAGGTTTGCATAGAATACTATACTTTATGACAAATGGCTAAACACTTACACAGAGAAGTCATTTTGCTTGAGAATTTCTTTAAGTCTCTTCTGAAAAAATTTTTCACTCTCTGTTGCTGGCACAAATCCACGGTCTTTAAAATTTGAAAAATATTCGTTATTCAGTTTTACTTTGACCTCTCAACATAGAGAGCAGCTAAAATTACTAATTTTATTAGGAAATGGCTCAGAGTTGAAGTACTTGCTAAATTTCAGTGCCAAAACTGAGGGCTGATTTTCCAAGTGTATTTAAACACTTTAGAATACACTTCACATACTCCCACTGATCTCATTTGCAATTGTGAGTATCAATAGCGTTTACAAATCATGATGCAATTACACCAAGGTGAGCATCCAGGAAAACAAAAATCAGTGAACAGTTTTGAAAAGTCTGGTTTATGCATCCTGAATAACATTACACAGAAACACAGGAAAAAAGTCAGTCAGAGGGCAGTCTTCCTTAGCCAGGAACCTGATTCTTTTCTTCTTGCAATCCTCTGGCTTACTTGCCAAATATCATTCATATTTTAAAAGAAACACACGATAGGTTCTGCAGAGAATATCCTGTTCCTTATGCAATTACTTTGCAGAGAACAGTCTTCCCTGTGTAATGAATTTTACATAAAAATACAGGGATTTGTCTATCCTATTAGAATTTTAATCTAATATCACCTTAGCTATAATTCCATAGAAATTAAAAGGAATTGCCCTTGTGCATAAACTACAACAGAAAGCTTCCAAGATACAAGATTTAGTTTTGTCAGTATTTAAATATTTCAATGTTTTCCATCACAAAGCACGCAGTCTTAACTGCCATTATCATTCTTTCTGTCGAGAATATTTTTTTTGCAGCCAGCTGAATCACATTTTTAGGCAAGGTGATATATCTTGTTTTAAAAAATAGGAATACACATACTGGAAAATCAGTAAGCTTGGAAGTCAAAAAAAACAGTACATCTAAGAAGTCCTCAAAACTTGGTACACCAATTCAAATTCTACCCTCCCCCTTGCTTCTCATTCAAAGTTTGGATTAACAGCTACACAATTTTTTATTTATTTTTTTTTTTACCTTGTGACTCAGGTGGCTTAATCTGAGAAGATTCACATTTCTGTCTCCGTCGCTGCTTTTCATCTTCCCATATAGCCTGCAAACCAGGGTTCCTGCCAATCTGGGCTAAAATATGCAACAATACATCAAGGAAAGTTTGTCAATGTGACAAAGCATTTTTTACCCAAATTAGATTCCGACACTCTTCTTCATCTCTTTCGTCATTCGAGCCTGCCAATTTTAACTGCAATTCTTGCCTTACCCTAGGATTTGGTGTTATGTAGAAGTCAAGGTGTAACTTCGTTTGTTTTCTAGATCTCCTGTTTGTAATCTAGAACTTTGGCTTTTTCTGGTCTTCTCATCGAGTATGTGTGTGCACATATATAAAGGTGTATGTACATACACATGCATACTTGATGTTGATATTTCCTTTACTATTCTCATTATACGTCTGAAACCTCTTAGGCATTAACAAAAATCTCTTTACATTGCTCGGATAATAGGTTATTTTTATAACTTGTTGTCGTTCAGAGTTAATTTTTTTTAAACTTTATAAATTCATATATCAACAATTCTATAACACTTAAATTTGGATTGGGATTTAACTAAACTGAGCTTAAAAATAAGATGACAACATAGTTTCTGTTCTAAAACACGGAAAGTTGTTAACACTTCACCTTCAATATCCAGTTGATTTAAAATGTCAGCAGCTACTGCATCCACCTCCAATTCACAGGTACTTTGTGGCTCAACACCTTTCAACATTAAAGAGCTGTGACAACATAAATACCACAGGTTAATTTTATCAATACGTCGATTCTGGAACATGCATCATCATTTTTTTCTAACTGCACTAGCATCTAAAATATTTCAGAGGGAATGGAAGTGAGTAACTGAATACAGAATTATCAGTTCTCACCCCCCCCCGTAAGTCCATAAATTAATGGTCATATTCAAATCTAATTAAATAGGAGATCTGTATGTTCAACTTACAGGGTCTAGCTTTTCTTTTGTGGGAAGAAGAGAAAGAGCTGGTAAACTCTAAATAGTACAGCAATTACAATAATGTTCTCCTCAAATATGAAATATTCTATAGAACTCAGTCAATAGGACCATGTGTACAGGCATGATCTCATACCCAGAAAACACAGTAGCAAGAATTTTTCTCTCTCATTTACAGTTAAAAGCAATACAAAACACTTTAACACAATTAAGGGAAGTAAGCAAAAAATGTTTTATTTTTCAATTTTTTTTCTTTATTTAGCCTGGTGAATATAAACAGAGTATTAACAACCCAAACACACAATGAACTAAGGATAACTCACTTGGTAAAGACTTAAAATACTAGAAACAGATTCAAGGTTACTGTACAAGGATCTTATCACCTTCCTGCTGTGTGTTTTCAGAATTGAAAAGGTCAGTGACCTTCCACCTGTTGCTGTCAATGAACAAATTTTAAGGAGTCCAAGAAGGAAGCTAAGAAAGATAAACCTTCTCCCAGGTTTATATGAAAGTCTGTTTACCCTTTAAAAATTTTTAGGGCAACACTGAAAATCCCCTCAAAGCTCTGCATGGAAAGCTAGCCATGAGCCGGCAGTGCGCACTCACAGCCCAGAAGGCCAACTGCATCCTAGGCTGCATCAAAAGAAGCATGGACAGCAGATTGAGGAAGGTGATTCTGTGCCCAGCTCTGGGGCCCCCAACATAAGAAGGACATGAACCTGCTGGAATGAGTCCAGAGGAGGGACATGAAGATAACTGGGAAACTGGAGCACCTCTCCTACAAAGACACATTAAGAGAGTTGGAGTTGTCCAGCCTGGAGAAGAGAAGGCTCCAGGAAGACTTTATAGCACTTTCCAGTACCTAAAGAGGTCCTACGAGGAAGATGGGAGCAAACTTTCTAGTAGGGCCTGTAGTAATAGGACAAGGGGGAATGGTTTTAAACTGAAGGAGGGTGTGTTTACACTAGCTGTAAGAAAGACTTTTTTTTTTTTTCCTTTTATGGCAAGGGTGGTGAAACACTGGAACAGGTTGCCAAGAGAGGCTGTGGATGTCCCACCTCTGAAAACATTCAACTCCAGGCTGGACAGTGCTTTGAGCAATCTAATCTAGTTGAAGGTGTTCCTATTCGTTGCAAGGAGGGCTGGACTAGACGACTTTTAAAGGTCTCTTCCAACTCAAACCATTTTATGATTGTATGCACACTTTTAAGGACAATCCATTGCCATTGCTTCCCTCTCTGCCCAGTTAAACCATCAGCTGAGAAACAAGTCCACACCTAGTATGTTCAAAATACATACTTTTCATGTCACACACTTTGGGTGTTCACATTCAGCAAAGCATTTAAATAGAGCTAACCTGCATAGTGGGCAACAGGAACTGCAGGCAAGCTGAAACCTGTATTTTGATCCCACAATAAGAAAGAACTGCAAGATCACTGGCAAACAAGAAGGAGAGAGGGAGCTTCAAAAACTGTTGGCTCCCATCACAAAAATCAAAGCTTTTTTGGGAACAAGCAAAAAGGGGCCGCAATATAGAATGGCCACTGATATCAGAAATCTGGTCAAGATCTGCCTTTGACTTGTTTGGAGGATAGAACAGCAAAGCTCAGCATTTTCTACTTTCACTAATTTCCTCTTTTAAAAGTATACAATTAGAAGAACCCCAAACAATGGGGGGAGAGGGGAAAAAGAAAAGTTGAAAAGTTTAAGAAAAAAATGTATTTTAGTGCTAGTGACCTATTTCTGAAAAGTTTGTTTAATGACTAAAACAAACTGTTTTAGTCAAAACAAACTAAAAAAAACCTGTTAACTGAAACATTTGCCTTTCCTCTGACAAAGACAGCTTTCTATTATTTTCCCCTCAACTGGTTAGGACACTTTGTCAAAAAAAATCTCATATCTTGGTTTTCCACATCCCCATCAAGAGTATGGCCAGTGGTTTGTTTTGAGAACTGATCAAGACCAAAGACAAAATTGGCCAAGAGCTTTCCAAATAATCAGATTTCTTATTTATAAGAGATTCTAATATGGATTTATCATACAAAATAATATAAATTCAACACTGCTAAATTCAGAACAAAATGGTAGTTGTCAATGTAACTTAAGTATTTTTCCATAATAATATTAATTTGAAGCATATTCTTGGTCTGCAACTCAATCTGAGCAACCAGAAGCAGAAGAGCTCATTTTACCCAAGCTCTAAATCAAACAGATAAAAGGAATCTTTCTGCCAAAACTACAGAATTCCAATTCGAATGGTATATTATTCAAATTACAAACACTGAGCTATCAAGAGTCCTATTTGGAACAAACTTAGCATCTATCTTCATAATTTTTATCAACATTTTCAAGATAAAGGCAGGGCTGGCAGTCAAAACTGCACACTTCAAAGACTGACGTGGAAGCTAATGAAGACACACCTGACATGTACAGAAAGTTCTTCATAAGACTTGAAAAACATCTTTCCAGTACAAGCGGTTCATTAACTTGGCATTTAATATCCTTGTCTTCCATACACAAACATGAGCTGTGTCATGGGTTAGATTTCTTTTTGGAAATTTTTCCATCACCACCATGATGTATTAAACACTGAGGAAGAGAAAAGGTAGCCCAATTTAAGCCAAGGTCAGAATTCTTCAACAAGGGTGTGGGTGGAGGGCTCCACTGTCTTTGGACTGGGAGATAATGACCCTCGATAGCAGCGCATTCCGGCCCTGACTGCTGTGCAGGGGAGGGGGTGCCTGCCTTTTCACCTCTTTCCCTCGCCCCCCTCTCAGGACAATGGAAGGACTCTGTGAGGGACCAGCCAGGTCTCACTGGTTTTTTGGGCATTACCCTGAAGAATCCCAGTGCTGCCTCGCTGGGGCTGTTTTTCTCCCACCTGCTGCCTCAGAACCAGACCTCCTCTTGCTGCCTCACTGGCCCAGCTCCTGCGTCCAGGTGGACCCAGAGAGAGAGAGAGGAGACCCCTGCCCACAGCAGTCTCCACTCGGAGCCAGACGGTCTGTTTTTAATTCCCTCTCCTGCTGTTCCTGTATCGGACAAATACTCGCACACCTCAGCAGCAAACCGGGGGAACCCCCATTCTGTGTGTGGTGGGCCTGCAGGACCTGCCTATTCTTCCCCACAGCTGTGACCACACTGAGGGAAAATACACAAGGGGACAACAGGGGGTGGGGTTTGTTGGGTGACTTTTTCTTGTTAACGTTATGTTGCTGTTTGCTCCTTTTTAATATATATGTAAGTAAATAATTGTTGCTTCCTTTTCTACATTTTTTGACTGAAAGCCTTTTGATTCAAAAGGTATAGTTGAAACGGAGGCGTTGGGGGTTTGCTTGAATTAGCAACACGAATTAAACATTTGCCATAATACAAAAGGCCGAGAAAATGCAAATTTCTGGAGCCACCTGCTGATAAAGAACAATACCCAGAGGAGACCAAGGAATACAAGAGACAGATAAAGAATCACCCCTGTCTCCAAAGCTAACCAGAATCAATATTCACAATCAAGATAAGTAGCAAGGATCAAGGCGTAAGTGCAGAGGAGAAAAGTTCAAAAGTTCACACTGAGGAAGACTACAAACTTCAGCCTCAGAGACCACCAAAGGATCCCTGTGCGACCACCAGCATGAAAAACGCATGCCCAGAAGGGCGTGGACCTAATTAACATACGAGGCAAGGACAGGCGGGGCCATGGATTGAATATGCATGAAAAAGTTGCACAATGTAATGCATATGGAACATCTATGTGAATAAAAATGTGGTTCAGTCAAAGCTAGACACACAAGTTTTAGGAGAATTATCTCCCTTGTGTCCAGTGCTGAAACATACCCACTCCATAACCATCAAAAGTTGTGGAGTTTTATTTATTCCGCATCGCTTTATAGTAAAGTGGAAAAGTTTTTCCTTTCCACTCCAGGAAGGTTCCTGTCTTCCGTGGAAGGTACTGTTCTAACCTGGGACAGCTGCTAGCCACCTGCACTGGTTGAAGCCAGGGTAATAGCACTACAAGCTTCTGCAACTTCCAGGTAAGCCACAAAGGCCAAGAAGGCATTTGTTTCCACTTCAGGAAAAACCTCAAAGGGTACATGAAAGCAGAGCTGCTTTAACTGGTCCTTCTAACATTTTAATTTACTGATTAAAACAAAAATGTCAGGAGGCGAGGGAGGAGCACAAACTGTCCTGAAGTACAGTTATTTAACATTACACGCTGTTTTGGGAACTGCTTCACCTGAGTATTATCAAAAGCTTGGTCAGTTGTTAGGTTTGGTGCTTTTGCTCACCTAAAACAAATGTGTGCAACATATCAGGAAAATATACAAATCAACCATATCTCTCATTCTCCCAGATCAAGACACATTTCCTCAAAAGCTACAGTGCTGTTTTTATCAGGTGAGAAGACAGCATGAAGAAATCAGAATAGGTCTAGTCTCCCAGATGTAGTTAGTTGAAAATATGAACTATTTCAGGTCATTAGCAGTTGTAATGCCTTAGAAGATATTCAGAAGCAGCCTGTTTGACACAGATTGTCCTACACTACAAACTAATCACCTGCTTCACATCACATGCATCAGTTTTGCAAATAAAAATAGTGGTTTATGTTACATCAAAACCATGATTTGAGAATATCTGTATCAGAACAAGGTTAGCAAAGAAGATTTAGCCAGTCCCAAACTAAGCTTCTACGTTTCATTTTGTAAAAGAGAATGCAGAGAGAATTGTTCACAAGATACAACTTGTAATACAGACACATGAAAGGCAGGGTTAAGTGAGGTGGCCTAGGAATAGAAGCAACCCAGCTGCAAGAGAACAAAAGTTTACTCTCCAAAGAAGCAAGATAAATCAGGGTTGCACAATACTGACTTGTCATGCTAGGCTACTTGAGATACTTATACCAGTCCATTTTAAATTGCCTTTTATACCTATACACCATGCTGAAAAACTGCAATACAAATTCACCTTATCTTTGTATAAAAAGCTCCAAACACATTATTTTGAGAAGAGACAGAGAAACTGGTCATTATTTTTGAAGAAAGTAATACTTTGTTTGCACTATCCACTGAGATGACAACTATAGTTTAGGATGAAACCTGTACTCAAAGAAAGTACCAAGGTTTGGTTTCTCAGATGCTGAGGCAATGAATTAAAGCTACAGTCAACACATAATTTTAAAAGTACACACTACATACAGCTAGACAGATCAAAGCCCTCAAAAGCCTGATGTATGAACATCAACGTCAGTATTTTAATTACCAATATTAATGACAGCCTAAGGAAACAAGTTCTGTGATGACCACATCTGAGGTATTTATAAGGTTAAACTGAGCATAGTAGACAAAAATTAACTCCATGGAGAATCTGAAAGGTGTCACTCAACTGCACTGACAGGGACTCTCAAATTTGACAAAATAATTTTCCATATTCTGTTCATGGAAGAAAACATGTCTTTGTCTTCAGGATGTTCCAGTGACTGGAATAACACGCACATTATATTAAAAATCAAATAGCTAAATAAAAGCATGCACATCCTGACAAGCGAGAAAAGCAATTATGACAGCCACAAACCTAGTAAAAATCTGATAATACTGTGCAAAAGTGTTGTGTGTCAGATCTCTCCACTTCCATATAAACTAGTGTCTAATAGCAAATCTAGGATTTAAAAAAAGAACATGTTTCTCAAAAGCATTCTACCAATAATTCTTGACCAGCAGATTACTCCAAGTCTGATGTTTACCAGAAAGTTTTCTCACATAGAAGTGTTTCATCATTTATTATCAGCTACCTGAGAGATAACATGTGTCTCACGTGAAGAACTCCTGATGTCAAAAATGGTTGGATAGCACTGCCAGGTTTAGGTGACTCCTGCCTGTTTTAAGGTAGGCTTTGTAGATCCCACTGTGGTAACACTGGCAAGTATCATACCAAAAAGCCTTAGAACATCAGGGATTCCTGGGCACTAGAGGCTTTGGACATTTGCCTAATTCATAACAGAATCACTCCAGAATTACATTAAAAAATGTGTCCCTGGCTTAATACGGTATGCTAATCATAGCAGGAAGTTAGTAATTCAGAGATTTGCCAGGAGCAAGACAGGACATGGCTGGATTCAACACTGTTCTGGAGAATTGGCAGAGTAGCAAGGTGCTCTGTAGTACTGAAAAGGGATTTCAGTCACCAAGAAACTTTGGCATAGTTCTCAAATGTTTTTTGAAATAAGGAACTACCACTGGCATCAAGTCATGCAAAATGCTGTTCATCTTACATATATGACTTTTAAATAGTCTCTTGCATGTTAACTTCCAGGTATCCTGAAGAGTATTTCAGTCAACTGATATATTGTGTTCTAAACTCAAGAAGCGCCCAACCACTGGCACTGCTTCATTAAACAAGAGAACTTGTTAACTGCCATTTACAGTAAGGACTTGGCAGATACACATTGGACTATCAATAAAATGTATTCTCCATGTACACAAAACAAAGGATAATGAGGCCAAACAGACATCCCAGTCACTAAGAATATAGGCCTAGAAATTTTGTGGTCTCAAAAAACATTTTACTGTCTTTTCCCTTTTAGCTTTTTCTTGACAGAACAACTAGTAACTTAAGTGTACAGCTGAAAGGCAGGGAAAGATTTATGCAATCTTTATATCTGATATAAAGGACAAGCAAAGAACTCAGAAGTTCAGAGACATACAGAAGAAACTCCAAACACTGCTGAAAATAGTCAAGTGGTAAAATACAGTAACTAACATTTTTTTGCTAAAGACCACAGGAAACAGCTAAATATCTCAACTGGAACTCAAGAGGACTGGATAATAAAGTGAGGGGACTCTGCTGGTATTGCACATGAAACTAGAAATCAATACAGATGTTGACATACTATACATGAAAGCTAAATATGTTAAGAGTACTTTGTTGAGATACACTTTGTTAAGGAAAGACAAATAAAGGAAGAAAGACAGCTTTACAGATATCAAGTAATGCTGTACACTGCAAAAACAAAAACAACTGAGTCACAATCATTTTAGAAAACAGTTACAAGGGTTTCCTTGGATTGGTATGTCACCCAATCTGGGTCATATTTACCCTTAGCAAGGTTGATCATGACAATTATAGGTCCATTAAAACAACCTAGATGCAAATTTTCAGAATTTTAAAGGAAATGAAGTAGGAAGGTAATCTAAAAGTGGGACTGCATTATGAGTTTGATGACAAGAACACTGCTTTAAGTTGATGCCTCCCACAAATAATTCATAAGAAATTATAAAAGGCAATTAATTTTGTGTAGATACAGAACAGAGTAAAATTAGAACTGGAAAAGTTTAGGTTTGTTACTTTGCTTTGGCATCTACATCTTACAGGATGGGGAAAACAGTCATGCTAGAATTGATAGAAAAAAAAATTTCTAGACTAAAGAATGTTTGACACAGTATCAAATGGGAAAAAATTTCAGTTGGAGGAGTCATAAATGAGTTCCTAATTTATTAAAGTATTTTAAGAGCTAACCAAAGGTGAAATTCCTATTGATTTATATATAAAAGACAGAGAATTGATACAAAATTTGTAGAACTGAATACAGACCAGTTTCTGTGACTGAGTTTACTTCACTTCTCATTAATATTTTTGGCAGAAAATGCAGCAGTGTAGTAACAAAATATGTTGATAAGGCAAGCCAATAAACCTATGCCAGTATCAGAAAACAAAAGCAGGGTAACTTAGAACTACAATAATAGAAACAGGATGAAATTTAAAAATGGGATGCAAGATTCTGTAAGAACTTACATGGAATTCCAAACAGAAGATTTTCAATTTGGAAACAAACAAACAAACAAACAAACAAAACAAAACAAAAAAAATCCCAAAAAAACAAAAAAACAAAAAAACCCCAAACCCAACCAAACAAACAAAAAAAGCACCCCCAAACACATCATGTACTCATAAATCCCAAAATGCTTACAACCAAAGTGGCATGACAAATGAAACTCTAAAGTATATCAGGAACCACCAGTATCATTGCATACGGTGCTAGAGATAATTTGTCCAGTGTATTATTTAGTATTCAGGCTTTATGTTTAAGAATTAACTCCTGATGCAAAAGTACAGAGAATGAATGCTAGGGAAATGGACAGACTCGGATTTTCCCCATTACCACTAATACCCCACTTTTAAAATGTGTGAGTGATGGAGAGGATTGGCACAAGTGAGGTGCTGCACCCTGTTGCTGTACACATGGAAGTGTGGAAGGAGGAGGAAAGGCAGCCTGTGGTTACAGCCATGAGGATGCACACCTTGGCTCCTGCTATGCTGAGCTCATCCCACTCTGGCTTTGTCAGCCAGAAGTGCTACTTTGTTTTCTTTTTATCTGCCTTCCTCGGATCTGTGTAAAGTAACATCAGATGATCCTGATCTAACTTATGATCCACCCGTGCAAAGATTAAGTAAATTGGCTTACAGAACCAAGCCAAATAAAGGTTGAAATTAACTGTGAACAAAGTATGCAGCCAAAAAGGAGAAGAAATAGCTCAAGAACAACTGGGCTATAAAGTGACCGAAGTAAAATTGCAATACAACTGTCACAGAAATGTTACTGCAAAATCTCCCTCAAGTAGTAGTAGTAGAATCAGAAAACCAAATGCGACCTAACACAATCTTTTGCACACTAGAAAAATCTTAAGTATGGTTTAAGGTATTCACTTCTTACTGGGGAAGCAAATGCTCCCAGTACATCACACTAGCAGGAAGCATGGCGTGTTGAGCCCAATAACCTCTTTGGAAAAGAATGACAGGAACCACCCAAAGACTGAGAAGACTACTAGATGACAGAAGGACCTGTCAAACATTAGGAAGTATCTCAAAGAACTTGCTGTAGGTAAGCTATACAAATCAAAGTAGCTCCAGATACTGTTGGTTTCTCCCTCTCCCCAACTCTGGCAGCAAAACCCCCACCACCCTAGACATATTCCTTTTCTTATAGAAGAAAAACTATTAGAAATTACAAACTGTAGAGTAGGAAATGCCTTTGAAAATGGAAAGGCATGGGAGACGGACATGAAAATTCTAAGCTGAGATTATTATGTAGCTACTATTTGAGATGGACAAGCCAGAATTCTCTGTTAACACATTATTCATAGACTCATAGAATCATAAAGGTTGGAAAAGACCACTAAGATCAACAAGTCCGCCTAGCAGTGCTAAACCATGTCCCCAAGCGTTCACATTCATGTTTTTTGAATACTTCAAGGATGGCCATTCCACCACTTCCTGGGCCTATTCCAATGCCTGACCATCCTGTCACTGAAGAAAATTTTCCCTTATGTTCAATCTAAACCTCCCCTGGCACAACTTGAGGCCATTTTCTTTTGTCCTGCCACTTGTTACTGAGGAGAGAAGACCAACCCTCATCTGACCATAGTCTCCTTTCAGGTATCTGTATAGAGTGATAAAAGTCCCTCACTGAGCCTCCTTTTCTCTGGGCTAAACAAGCCCAGCTCCCTCAGCTGCTCCTCATGACATCTGTGCTCCAGATCTTTCACCAGCTTCACTGTCCTTCTCTGGACATGGGCACCCCATCGTCTTTCCTATAGTGTGGGCCCAGAACTGAACACAGGATCTGAGGTGCAGCCTCACCAGTGAGGTCATGTTGGTTAAGGGTGATTACAAGAACAGAATCTGTGAACTGATGTGTAGGTATTCTCTGTAACTATTAAACTAGCTTAGCTTTTCATCAGAAGTCATCAGCTAGAAACATATCTTTCAAAAACCAAAAAGTTGAATTTGCCACATATATTCTCACTGTTATGTTCCAGTTGTATTTTTATAACCATATACCAGAAAGTGTCAGCTGACCAAAATTATACAAAGAAATTAAATAACGTTAATTTGTCTCACATTAGCACCTTTTCTGAACATATAAAACACATAAGGGACATTTAAATGAGACTGGAACCCTGTATTACATACAAGTTGATGTATATAAGTAATTATAGCATACATAAAAAAAAAAGTTGGCATGCTGACCTTGGTATTTCATCTTCTTCCCATTCAACAAAAGACACGTTGCTTGAATTTTCTGGCAAATGAATTCTATGGTGTTTACTTACACCTGATGTATCACCTAAAAAAAAAGTAGAATGAGAAATTAATTCATTTATGTGGCAATATTTTTACATATATCATTACATAAGTTCATTTCTTATTTTATATTACCAGTCCAGATGCTCCTAAAAAATAAATAGCACTGCAAAATATCAACTTCACAAATTAACTATGCTATCATATAAATGATCTAATTTTCTTTCTAACACATAGATACATAAAAAAATATATTCCCAACACAATGACATTACCAGAATTAAATTTGTTGTGGTCTAGTTGTATCTTAACCTAAATTCAATCTTTTCCTATTTTTACAAGTTTCAAAATTAATCACAGTCTGTTGTAAACTTCAGAATACCCAAGTGATGGGTCCACAGGTCAGATCCCAATTAGAAGCAATTAGAAGCCAAAGAGAACACTGAATTCTACTTCACAATTCACCTCTTACTTGTGAGTTGAAAGGGAATATACAAAATATTCTAGATGCAGTGGCTGTAGCAATTAAGTGGAATTCTGCAATGAAGGCAGATGTTGTCTGTCTGATTTACTAACACAGAAAACACCATCTAAGTTTGCTCAGAGATCTCCATGTAAGGAAGCACGCTCCAAAGTCTTGCTGGAGAAGTCCCCTCTGAGGATTTACTACTTCCCCTGTGGTCTCCGCCTGAACCTTCAGCCTTCAGAGGAAGGAAAGACAATACACACAGGATATGGCGCAAGAAAGAAAAAAGCCAAGGAATGGAGTCAGTGGGAGGTGGAATAGGAGAAGACTTCAAAAATTACTCAGCCTCTCACCGCTATCTCAAAGACCGGATTTAAATTTGAGTTTTCTCAACTATGCCGGTGTCACACACTAGCAGTTTTTTGTTATTAAATTTACCTTTCAGCCATAGCAAACGCTTTTGCATTTGTTAAAGATACACCAATTAAACAACTCAATTTTCAGAGGTCTTCAGTAAGTAAATATTTATTAGAACATGTATTTTTAATCTATAAATTTCATTATTGCCTCGCCAATGTGAATTCCACTGCTTAAAATAGCAGGGATAGGGACATGTCATGTAGCAAAACACTCTAAATAATGCAATTACTACAGAAGCAACTGGCAAACACCATGACAAAAGAACTTAGAAGGTACTAACAGAAGCAAGAAAGCTTAATTAAATATATTTCAGACCAAGCTTACTGCTTCCAGACTAATTTCCGCAAACCCTGCCTCTACATCAGACTCTCTAAATGCACTGACATGGTACACAAACACTAAACACACACGGGAGATGTGGCATTCAAGTGAGGTGAAGAGACACGCTTGTGCTTATGCAGGAACTGGCTCACATTTCAGACACACCTGCACTGTTACTGTCTATGCACTGCGATGCTTAAGCAGGTGATGCCAGGAAAGATGACACAAAATATCTCATCCCATTTGCACAGATCCAGCTCTACCCTAGCATAGCTTAGTGTTTTTACTGTGTGGCACATCAGCTAATTATCCATACTAAAATGCAAGTTGACTATGTTTAGAACCATCTCTTGTAATTTTTCATCTGCAACTTGATCATTATAAGTTGATGAAATGGGACTACATATTTGTATATATTAACGGAAAATACATCCCACAAGAGCTATGCAGGATTATAGGCCACCTAATGAAATATATACTATTAGTTTTAAAAATTGTATGTATTTCAAATACCACACCACAGCAGTTTCAATGCATTATTCCCTCTCTTATTCCCTATGAACCCTGTTTTCATACACTTCTAAAAATAGAGTCTCAAATTTCTGTATCATTTGTTTCTCCAGAAAAGTTACTCCTAGGGATAGAGATTTAAGGACACTCAATATTATTCTTTTCTAGACATGAAGATGTTTAAAGACAAGCAGTGATGACACATCAAGGTCTTTCATAGTCCTATTGCAGAAGAAGATTCAACTACTGACAATAGAAGTTTTGCAATAGTTACAGTGGCATGTGGTGCATGGATGAATGTGCAGCCTTCTTCACTGTCCATAAAGGCAAGGACTAGAGAAAATGAACTCCTGCATCTTCTGGATACAGCCTGATGAAGGCAGAATATTCCTGCTACTAGCAAATTTGCCTGCTGACCTCTCTCAGCCTTGAAAACAATCTACTTATCTCAGTGAAAAAAATACCACTGGAAACAGGCTCCTGAGGCTGCTTACTTGCATTTACAAACAGATCTATTACTGAAATTTCTATTTGCCAGACCAATTTTATATCATCAACTGCAAGGGAAGTAAAATAAGTGTTTGGCTGCACATTTGCAGACCAAGGCTTTTATTGCTGTCTAAGAAACCATGCTTGGCCTGCATGACACAACTATATCTGACTGAAATGAATGTGCACTCCACAGACGCTGTGGAACAGGCGGGCAAGCGTGTCAGTCATAAGCAGAGGCTGTGCATTCTACACTGCTCCAACAGGTCTCAGCTTAGAAAGGGTTGCTGTACAAGGACAGGCCTCTGGACAGCAGTGCCTCTGTAAGGTTGTACCAGGGACTGGGGACTCCAGCAGACCAAGGCAGGCTACTTATGGATGTGTGATGTGGAAGCATGCAGAGTGGTATGAATCTTGCTAGGAGGACTGTGGCCATTATCTGATCAAGCTAGATGAGGTTGTCTGTCACTTCTTCCTTCTACCCTATTGGATTCTCCCTGTAAGAATAGTTAAAGGCCACTGGTCTCAGGCTCATGCTCCTCTTTCACCCTCTTGTTTCCCTTCAAGATTTAGGTGTCTCATCCTTAAATAAAGGATGAAGGTGAATATAAATAGCTTATGTCTTTATTCTATCATATGAAAGAGAGGAAAAAGAGCTATAGAAAAAGAATGGAAACAACCATGTGATAAAATCACATTCAATGCTTCCAGAAGGCTGCTTTGAACACTTGGAAGACTAAAGGTAATTGACTATACTTCCTTAGGACTGAAAATCCTGAAGATGCTCTGTCCATGGCTGAGCTTTTGTCTTCCTACAGTTCTGACACATGCAAAAAGTTTGGCCTATTGAGCATAAAAAAAGTATTTTCCTTTAAATGAGAATTCATTATAAAAATCTATGCATTAATCCATTACTGTCTGAATCTATATGCATAAAAATAATGAGACAAAATTACAGCCAGCATGATTATTGCTTGGCGTTTTTATAGGAAGATATATTACCATTCTTTTCAACTTCTGCTTTAGCTGTAGGAACAATTATTATTTAAACAATACTTATTTTAGTAAATCTTAAGTACCAAAGACATTATGGTTTTCCCACTGTTCTCTCTCCTTTGTAATGAAGCATTTAGATAATATTAGGGATGTTCTCACCAAACTTTGTGTTTATGTCAGCGTGTACAATTCAAAATGCCAAACTAGTTTTTTAAAATACTTCCTTTGTTCAGACAATAATACTTCAAATTTCACCTTTGAGCAAATAACTTTAGCATAAACACAAGCATTTTGATTAAAAACACTGTCATTAGAGTTAGTAATGATTAATTGTAATTCTGTAAAGACACTACTGTAGCAAAAAAATGAATTTGAACTGATATAAGGATCAGAAACAAACATAAAAAAATAAGCAACAGTATTGGTATGTTATCTTTCATGTCAATTCTTCAAGTAAAAATAGTGCTTTCACAGATGCACTGCTGACAGAATACGTTTCATTTCAGGAAGCAGGGTCTTCCTCAATCCCCATATAGAGGCACAAAAAAGAAAAAAGCTACACATGGACTTTGTTTTGACACAGAAAGCAAGCTTTAGGGAAATGACACGATACACATTCAGCCAAACTACAGAAAAAGTCTGACAACTAGTGACATTTTATTCAAAATGGTATTTTTTAGCTTTCATAACAATTATTTGGTCTTAAGAAATAAACACCTTACTTTTTCTCCTTGCCTTTCTGAATTTGACAGCTGCCAGGTTTATTAAATTCATTCCATATAAGTTGTAGTCTATGAAGAGTTGAAGGAGGTAGGGAATATGGGCTTCATGAGGCTGGTAAGATTTGTTCATTATGGCTCCACCTTGCAGAAGCTCACAAACTCTAAAATTAAAGACAAATTTGGACATAGACAAAAAATATTGCAGTAAAACAATACTGATATTTGATTTCATCAAAATATAAAAGACTTTTTAAACTTTGCCTTAGTTGTACTTACTTACTTAAGTAATTGTGTTTTCACAATAAGAGATGCACAAAAATTTTCTCTGCTAATTATGATAGAATCTTTGGGTGTTAGTTACAACTGAGCCCTGAATCCTTCACCCTAAATAGCAAAAAACCATTTGAAAAAAACATCCTACAATATACTATTCCTGCAACTGATCCAAAGCCACTATAGGCCATGGAAATCTTTCTACAGCACCAGCGGTAACTTTGAAAGTCTCTCTAGTTCACCTTGACATATACATAAAGATGTTCTCCATGGTTTTAAAGCTACGTACTGTATACTCAGAAGCAGTGTTTTAACTACTCCCTAGAAGCATGACAAAACCCCTGTTTTAGACAGTTACACATTACAAAATAACTGCAAGTATTTGGATAATTATAAATCAGTGCAGTAAATTTATCTCTAATTAACAGTATATATATATCTAGAAACCAAAGCACTAAGCATTTCTAAATGCAATGAATTGGGATTAAAACCAAAGTTTTATACAGAAAAAGCAAAGGAATAATTTAAGTGAAATGTCAGTCCTTAATGGGATAGGAGCAATTCAAACACGAGAAGCTCTAAATTTCAAAACAACTGTCATGTCATACATGCATATAGATTACATTAAGACTGAAATTTTAAATCGTGCAAAATTTCACCAGCCTAGAAGAAAAATTTGACAATTCTATCTTATTATCATGTATTAGACCTTTTAAAAAAAGTTATGGTGGGTAATAGCACACGCTCAAGGGATTTCATTTTATGCTTGAGAAATTATTCCTCCTTATTTATTCCTAAATTTACTGCAACTACTGAGATCAACGGTGCAATCATTTAACAGAACACTACTCTATTGAGAAACAGAGAAACTGTCTTATAACAGAAGCTATTCAGTTTTCTAAATGTATCTTATATTAATGATTGTTGGTGGAATTAAAAAACTTTCAAAAACTACCAAAATTTACTTCATAATACATGAAAGATGGCTACATTGTCCTCCTTAAGAATTGCAAGGGAAGTAACCTGATGTAAATTTGTCCAAGTATTACAGTTAACACAAGACAACTAACAGCAAGTATGTTTTGGTCTTGCTTTTCTAACATGCTTTAAAAAGGTTATTGATGTGTTTAAAATAGCAATTTTTTAAGTGTTTTAAAAATCTTGGGACAATAATTTTATAGCTTTTAATTTGTTAAGCTATTGGTGAATCTTGTTTCAAAACTGACTTTTTAATTCAAGATATAAGGAAATGAGAAAGAACTTTGTATCTCTGCATCCGTACCTTTTTACCATTGCAGGATTGTAAAGATAGATCTTCATAAACTGTCTCTCCTTTTCATGGTAACCATAAAAAGGCCTGGAGAGAAAGATAAAAGTAAGAAGCTAGCCAGTTATGCTGTGGCATTTACTCAAACACATTTCACTATAAAGAGTATTAAATTCCAGGGGAAAAAAATTAGAAGACAAACCACATATCCAGGAGAATGAAAATTTCCATGTGTCAGGCCAAAGGGGAACACTCTAATTCTATATAAGGTTAAAAAGAATAGGAGCCATGCATATCAAATTTTTTTTAAAAAATTAAAAAACTATAAGGCACTTATGGTTTAACATAGTTTCTAACTTTTCCCACGTGAAAACGCACCATCATAATAGTACTTTTAATAAGCTGGACTGCTTCAAAGCCAGCATTTACCAGTTCTGACAAATGTTGCAAAATAGTCGTTAAGGACATTAATTCTGCAGATCAGGTGTAAATGAGTAAATACCAGCTGGGTAACATAAATAACTGAACAATGCAAACAGCTTAAAAGAGTGAATAGCTGCCCATTTTCAGTGATCACTAATCACCTCGTGCACTAAATGAGGCATGAATCCTGAAGAAAATACGATTTGAGAATGCAATTAAAGAATACATAGCACAATGAGTATGTCAAGACTAAATTGAGGTTGAACAGGCAGCACTAATTCTGGTATAACTTGACTGAATTACTGATTTTTCAGCATCTAGAATCCTATCTAACATGCCTGTAAAACAGCATGTTAACAGAACAGGCCATAATTCAAAGTTTTGGGTGAATACAAGAAGTTTGCAGTTTGCAGTAATCACAGCCAAAGTCAACAGAAATTCAGGGAAGTGTAAATTTACATGTTACCTTTACAAAACAAAATAAAATGTCTTCATCAAAAATATTATTTAAAAAATTTAAAGCTGCTAAGCTGTAAAGGAGATCAGATCCTGCATAATGAATCACTCTCTCTCCCATATAGTACAAACCTAATGAGAGGTTATATACATTAAGTTATAATGACTCACCCTCAAACTGAAATGGCATCAAAGAACAAAAGAAGAACAAAATTTATAACAGTTTCAAGGTTAGCTGAACACCTTATTTAAATTCACAAAGGACAAGGACAGCATATTTTGCCTTTTTTTTTTTTTTTAATTCCTGGACCTCTACTATGTTGGGAAATTAATGCAACAGAAACTTTATATTAAACTTACAGAGGCTTAACAAACACTTTTGATACGTAACAATTTTCTTGCTAGCGCAGAAGAGAAGGGATAAGACAGTCTCCAAGACAGTTTCTTGCCACAGAGACACTACAGTATCTATGAGCAGAATCTGACTCAGGTGAGAACAGATTTGTGTGACTACATAAACATGTTTATCTACCCAAGTAAAGATGAAGATATGTTTCAGTCAGGTGCTTCCCATTAGCCTCTTACACAAGCAGACAAAATACCTGAAACACACTTTCCTATGCTGCTCTGAGGCAATGAGCATCTGACTTCCAGTAATGACTGTTTTGAAGCTCTAAGGCAAGAGAGGCTAAAAAAAAGCAGGTTCTCCTAATTTCTTTTCCCACTGATTCAAGTAAAGATAGTCTTCAGCAGTTTAGTCTGCCCAGCTTTCACTTCTTGAGATGAATGGCTATTACCATTTACATAGTTCCCACAAAAAGAACAAAATTAAGACATTTGGAAGATTACCTTCCTTGTTACTGTAAAAATATCAGAAAGTTCTGATTGAAAATAAAAAGTTATTGCAGCCACTTTTACTAGCAACATCTAGAAGCCAATAAAACTGGCTGGGAACAGAAATATTATCTTCTGACACCTAACAATTAGACAGAATCTATTTCAGAAATGCATGAAAAAAAAAAGTGAAAGATAGTGCTGCACAGTATTGAAAATTAACGTTTACATAGTTTTGAAGACCAAAAATTGCATGCACGTATCGACTACTTGTGTTCCTCCAGGACAGTTTCTTATTATTTGCTATGATTTGACATATTTTTCAGCCCTTACTTATGCAAAATACATAAAAATTAACTGAGAGAATCCTTAAAACATTGACATTCAATAATAGCTTATATAACCAGCAGAAGATATCCCAAATAAAACACAACAGTTAGCTTGATAGATAAATTGATGAATGTTTAAGAGCCTCCACTTCATGGCCTGTGCTGCTGGAAGAATCAGATGGATAAACATGAACTGAACAGTAAGGGCCATTTTAGAAGAAAAAAAAAAAAGGAGACAGAGTCGAGTCTCCTGCAAGACATGCCTGGTCTTGGGGAACTTAGAATAATACAGAGAGGTAGAAAATGGTAGCTGGGAAGTACTAGAGTAATAGCAGAGACAGAAAAAGCTAAAAAGAACAGATTCGGAAAAATTAGATGCTAGGATACAAATTTAGGAAAAAATGGTTATTTCAAGCAAGTTTCTTCTGAAAAACCTGTAGACTACGTTAAAGTCAAAGCAAGTTGACAAGAAGAGTTATTTAGAAGTTGTACAGGCCTAGACAAAGGCACAGACGGTAGAAAAGAAAAAGGAGTAGCACTGCAGTCACCCAAGTCCAAAGTAAGTGCTTCTTTATAGTGTAACTGCAAAACAGTTTAAAAAAAAACCAAAATCCTAATAGGTCATACTTACATTCCAGATACTAATGACACTTTGAAAACATGTTGAACAGTAGAAGATGGATTGCCTAAAGCCACATTAAGTGCTCTGTCAATGCTGAATGCCACTTGACGAAGATGGTATTCTGGATGCTGTCCAAAACCATCATATGGCACATAGAGGTAAGGAAAGATACCATGTAAGTGGAGACAAGTCTTCTGACCTGAAAATAAAAGGTAAATATTTATTTTTCTAGTGACTACTGCAGTGGTGTATATTCTGTATTTATTTCTATGTTATATGTTAATAATATATGGTTCTGTAATCCTCCGGTTGGAATATTCTGGAACCCCCTATTTCGCAAACGCAGTTGGATTGTTCTAAAAGCTGTATCCCCTCCTCAGTGTAACCTCACCCTCACCCCTCCCACTTCTCCTCAAATATGGACCCAAACCCCTCCCTGCCCTGGACCTAGGGGCATGACCCCTCCCTAAACCACTCCTATGCCTCCCTAAACCACTCCTACCCCTCCTTCCCATTGGCCATTCCCGGCCCCCTCCCAGAAATTCTAACCCCTTTATAAGTCCATGTAACAGGGAGTCATGTGGCTTTTGTTCGTGGATTCCCCTTGGGATTAGGTGTCCTCTGAGGCCATACTGGCAGCAGAGAGGCAATAAACTCAAAATACATCTACAACAAGAGCTGCTTGTAACGTTTTTACTCGCTGTCGTTGTTCTCCTGGACTGGGCTGGCAAGGCTAGAGCTCAGCCTGCCTGCTCAGGAGGCAATACCTAAAAGAGAGCCTGTTGCTGGTATTGCCCCAAACATATGCTGCAGAGCCTCCTGGTCGGGGTCCTAAGCCTAGCCGGGGTGGAATCTGGACCAGAACTGAACCAGGACTTACGGCAGACTACATCTCATTTTTCTTTTAAGGAATCACTAAATTTGAATTTTTAAATGTTAGTTTCAGGTTCTGCAGACAGGATAAATTTATGAAACAAATGCAGGCATACTTCAAACAAAAAGTATCAATGTAGAGCAGTTCTTACATTTGATTCATTGACAAAAAGAATACAGAACAGATGTGGTTACATGACAGACACACAGGCATGTGCAATAGCAGAATTCACTACTAATTATTTTCTTTGTAGTAATAACACAACACCTCTCTAAGAATATTTTTGCATACTGAGTCAGTGTTGAATGGTTAATGGTTTCTCAGCCTTTGTGAAAATTTTTCAGTATCAAAGTTCTTCCTGTTCTTCACTGGGATGAGTGCACAACCTCCCAGAAATTAAAAAGAACATCTAGAGCACCTACAAGGCCATTCAATATCCTAGTTTTTAAGGTATAAGTTGGGCTGTGGAAAAAAACAGGTGATTTTCAACTTTTAAAATCTGTGGATCCCTGAGAGGTCTTTATTGTACATGCAGATCTCTAGACTGCTAACACCACTCTTCTCAGCATTAGCTTCCATGAGTCTGCAATAAGAGCAGAATGAAAAAACACACCACGAAAACCTTTGTGCCAAACCACAGCCTGAGCTTTTCATTCAGACAAGGCAATACAGTGATGCGGACTGGGATTTCCCAGACCTACCTTTTTTGGGGGGAGGGGGTTCTTTTGGGTGTCTGGGGAGGGCCAGACTCAACTGCAATGCATGTTCTCTGTTCTCACCACAATATAACACAGCATGCATTCACTGCTGAAACAAACATCAGATCCTGCTCACCACTTTTTCAGTCCCAAAATTCATTCATGACTTCTCACTGGTCAGTGAAAACCTTTCACAGAAAAATACTATAAACCTGTGTTGCTGATTGACCCACCACTACCATAACAAGGAGTGCATGTAACTTTGCATTGTCTGGATGAAGTCCCTGCACGAAGGCAGTGAAACAGGCTGTGCTTTTATCAACCAGGAGATAAATGTTACGAAGAGGCAGCACAGCTTCACTGGTCCACAAGATCAATGGAAAGACTTCCAAAAGTCCGCTGTTTCAAAATGAGAGTATTCTCAGCAGGTGGACCTTGCCTGAAGTATTTACACTCATTCATAGCCACATCAGAGCACCAGTGGCCACACAGCGAACACAGCTCTACGTCATGCAGGAAGAACAGAGCTTAAGACTCAGGACTGCCTGCAAATCTTCTACACCTGTGAAAAGCATGCCTCCCAATCCCAATAAAAGCATAGCTTTTTTTTTTTTTACTGGGGATCAGACATACTGTTCTTCAAATAATGTCTAGAAGTGAAAGAAATTGCTCAAAGGATGGTACCACAAGTCCATTTTCCAAGATGAATTTTATTCTCCTTGCAAGTCAACTCTATCAAGCCTCTTCATCGATGTACATGCATTCATAATGTTGAAGTTGTCATCTATGAATTCTGCCCATGCCTTTAAGTATCTCAAGAGAAGAAAAAATTCTTATTTACGTATCACATTTTTCAAATCATAATACACTAAGAAAAAGAGGAAACTAAAGAAAGAGAAACTATGAACTAGAGGCTGGTTTGAGTTTTTTTAATTGGCAAAATAAAGGACAGTAACACCTTTATATAGCAGGAAACTTCTGCCTCCTGAAGGTGGAAAAAGTAATTTATTAGTAGCATGTGAACTGCAAGAGGATTGATTTGTGCAGTGGTAGCAAACAATTTATTTTCTCTACCAAGTCACCAACAAACCTGAGTGTTTACTCTTGGCTGTACTTAATATTTATTTTGAAATAAAGTATTCCCCCACTCAAATAAAATTAAGAGAAAATTAATAGATATTTAAAGTTCTACAGTTTCTCTATTCAAGGTTGTTTATTTGTTTTTAGGAAGGGTTTGAATTTGGTGGGTTTTTTATTTTTGTTGCTGAGTTGGAAGGGGCGTTGGTGGGCTTCTGGGTTGTTTTTTTTAAATGTATCCCAGGATCATGTTCAGGGAAAAATTCAAACTCATTCATGTATAGAATTTGTCTGAATGTCCACTGAAGCTTTTAAAAAACAAGTGAACAAAGCAACTTTCCCCAAGATAAATTTGATACTGGAGCTACAGACTATGAATTTCTGGTAAATATATAGGTGTATCCCCCCATGAATTTTATAAATTCAGGTGTTTTCTACCTACAGCTTGTCAGTCAGAATCAGCTCTGCACTTACGCTTTTTTTTCCCCCTGCACTAATATAAACTCCTGCTCTTTTTGCTACTTTAAAGATACATTTGCTTTAATGGTTGCCTAAGTATTCTGACTTATAGCTAATCTATGTCCCCCTAGAACAAAAAATTGCAGAGCACTATAATAACAGAACAGTGAGATAGTCTAAACACAATACACTTCAATTCAGATTCCTTTCAAGTTAAGCAGCTATTTAACAGCTCCTGCAGAACTGAAAATGTCATTTTATTGTTGAATAAAAAAAAGGACACATATGAAGAAAGTTTCTATTTCCTTCTGTTCCCTTCCCCTGCACTCCTGTTTATGTGCAAAAAATCCATGAAAACCACTACAGCTTTCAATTGAGCAAAGAGTCAAATTAACCACTTCAGGGAAATCTCATAGAACATACACACTAAGCTGCTTTTCCTTTTTGATTCTGCCAAGAAAGCAAACAAATTACTGCTGATCTAAGACTCTTATTAGGCCAGCAGCTGTCAAGTTACATGAGTCTACACAGCTACTTACTTTGATCCTTGATAGTAATGACTTATTTACCATGATATTTGGTTATACTGTTATTTTTACTTACAACCCACATTACTACAAATCTTACCCTGCTAGTATTAAGAACGCTCATTTATTTCCATCATTTAAGTAAAAGCATCAAAGTGCACCAAATGTCATGGCACTGAGTTTGAAGGCAGGCTCCAGTAAAGCAACCATGGTTTGCACTAAGTCATTACAAATTCTAGTGGATTCTTTCCAGTAGAGCTACAAGGAGAAAACAGATCTACCCACTGAAGGACTTCAGACCACAAAGACCCACCAATTTAAATAAAATTATAAACTTGGCTTGGGAAAAGGTTAATGAGTTTTATATATATAATGAGCTTTAAATATGTTAATCTTCAGTTCCTGTTTCTTTTCAGAGACACAGAGAAGCAAATTTGTACTACTAGAACACCATCAACTGCTACCAGTGATTTTATTTTTATATCTATTCATCAGGTTCTTTACATCTCTAGAATCAATAGAAGTAGGGCTTGAGAGCTGATTCTGCATACGACTGCTCTCCTCAGAATTTCTGGATACGAAATTGGGCAACTGATGGGTCAGGCCACTAAAATGTTTCATTCTGCAGCCTCATCACGGACCAACTGTGCACCTTCATCACAGCCATTCTGTACACAAACAGTACATATGATGTCTCTATTAGCAAATGAACGTAACATGTATATTAAATGTTAGGGCTATTGGTGATCATGGGTCAGCAGCCAGGAGGAGACTGCTGACCCAACAATTTCTCTGGCCTGCACTCTCTAAAAAATGAGGTCTGTCTGCACTGGCTGAATTATCTGCAGGTCACAGATCAAGCATCCCATATGACTCAAGAGGACTGCTAAGTAAACATACAGAAATCTAGAAGTGAATCTGAGGCTTAATGAGTCTTTGTAAGGCACTGCATGAAATGGTAAATGAAGGAATACAAAAACTGCTGCTGCAATGTAGAAAAAAGGCAACACATAAAATCTTGAGATATTACAAGATACTCAAATGGCAAACTAGCTATTTAATAACATAAATGCAGTAGTGTCATACAGTACAGAAAGCGAGCCCACCCACCAAATGCATACTTACAAAAGTAAGTGGCATAAATGTTACTGAAGTATTAAAATACAGCATTTTGCCTACTTGAAACTCATGAGAGAGAGATTGAGAGAGCCAGTTTGGTATTTTTTCTGAAAGTTGGTTGCCATATACATTACTATTAGGAGCACATACCACGCATAATCCTTGAGTTACTCTATAATTTATAATATTACAAGAAAAACCTATAGAAACACTAAGACAGAAAATTTTAGTATTATCAGAAATGAACTGAAACCAGCATGATAAAGGAATGTAAAGATGCTCAACAACTTCTTAGTAAGATAGAAGAACTGATGCCTTCTGATCACCAGAATGCTCAGCCATACCAGAATGATCTGGTATGGATAAAACTGAGATGGAATCTACACAGAATGACTGAGGTTGGAAGGGATCTCCGAAAGTCAACTTGTTCAGTCCCTTGCACAAGCTTATCAACACCTAATTTCACAGTACAGTAAGCCAGAGAACCTGAGGATTATCCAAGTGTCCTCAGAGAAGTGCTTTTTCATCATCTGAAAACAGACTTTAACTTCTAAAAACTTCTTTCCACTGGGATCAAATTGGACAAATTTCTGTACCAAAAAATGTGAAAATTATTAATAAGGCAACTTATTGTATTGTCCGGTTCAGGAGTAAAGTTTGCAAACAAGATAGACAAGGAGCACCTGAGGATTCACTGCAGCCAGCACTCAAAATTCTGCATATACATTCTAGGGGAAGATGAAAGTCTATCTGTTCTAGATGCAATTCCACACAGAGATGTCTACCTGCTGGCTTGTATTCCATCAAGGAGAAAGCTCCTACAAATACTGCCTCTATTTATCGCCTCCAGAAGACTTACAATCTCACGGGAGAATTGTCTGAACAAAGCATGTAGATCACAGAAGGCAATCAGGTTGGTCAAGCATGATTTACCTTGAGTGAATCCATTCTGACTACTCTAATTTCTAATAATGAATGAAAGCATGTCCTACAGATGTGATACAGATACAGTTTTACTAACTTTTCAAAAATGATATTCAAAGCCATTTAGCTCCTGCCCTGTAATTCTTAACTTAGGAACTAACTACAGAACCTTCACAAGCTGAAATCAATTTTGGAAACATTTTGAATAGACATCATCTCCTATAGTATTTAGAAAACAAAAGCTAAACGTAGATAAATATGACTTCAGAAAACAGTTCAGTGCTGGTCTACATGCAGATATATTTTGCTATGGTATTTCTGCTAAGGAGCAAGCTGACCCCATTGTAAGAAGCTAAGCAGAGCCATGGGAACAACTACATGGAATCCACTCCTATATGTAAATGAACAACCAGTATTGTTGAAGCTTTCCCTAAAACTGCTGTTTTAATTGCTGAACTATGATCCATTTCTCCCAGACCATTGTAAAACACAATGGGGAGGGAGTAAAATGGAGAATGCAGCATGGCAAAACCCCAAGATTTTAGGAAAATTCTGGCTGGGGATTAATAAAAAGATGCAGAATATAGGAGACAAAGGGCTTTTATACACTTGCCATCTATTAGAAGTACTTTAAGTGCTAATTAAACATGGACAGTATTTCCAGAAGAATGCACACGGACACATCAAGCGTGTCACAACAGGATGCAGAAAAGGCTAGACAGTCATAAGGTATTTCCTTCCTTTAACAACAGTAACCCAAAATCATTAGAAACAAAAAGACATGACACTGCCATCTTAAAAAGATAATAGATATTTTTAACTAACTGTTGAATCACCTAGATTAAAAAAAAAAATTAGAGAAACAAATTCAACAGTGATGCCTAGAGAGAACGAGAAAACCAACAATCCTGTTAGAAAAACAATTCTAAAAATTAAAATTTGTAAATGGGATAAATATTAGAACTCAATTTCATAGTAATTTCTTCATACAACAAAAGTTACCGTGTCACAGGCAATCTCACTCACCCTGTCTCCAGGAACAGCCTTCAGAGAGCAACATCAAGTTGTAAAAGGAGTACTTAATCCACCCCGCTAGGCAGATGCAACATGAGCATCTTGTGGCACTTAAGTGCTTTAAGTTTAAGCTATGTCACTTGCTGGGGTGGCCTTGTCAAGTCCCTGATCACTGAATACCACTCAGAACTGAGCTACTGAAAATGGACAGGACTCGATTACTTTATAGTGATAACACAGCCTAGGAAACTATAGTCACCATTCTTCCCTCTGACACAAAGCACATGAACCACATACATGGACTGATACAAGGTAATGCTTTGATGAAGACAAATCCCTTTCCTAGCAAAATTTGGGAAGGTCTTTCCCTTTGTAAAACTCTTGCTATACCATTCAGAAACATAGGAGTTTAATCTTTTAATGTTGAAGAGTTCTTCAGCAGTATATTACATTAATGTAACTTCTTCAGTGATTAAATGAAACTCTCAACCTTTTCCCAGTCCTGAATCAAGTCCGCTTTTTTCCAAAGGGTGAGAGGAAAGGGAGGACTACACACGTAGTCCTGGATACTAGAGAATACTGGATGTCAGAGAAACAAGAATAATGAAATAATGTCTTGCAGCAGCAAGATATCCTCAAAACAAAATTAAGAGTAAAGACCTTATTTCATATATAGTATTAGATATTGTGTCAAGGTTTTCAGTTTTTCCTGAAGATATGAGAAAATACTTATTTCAGTAACACCTGTAAACAGAACAAAACCAATTTTTTTCTTACATTTGTTGGAATCTAAACGGAGTGTTTGGTTATTTTTAATTCTTTAGTCAGCAACTGTTCCTTGCAACAGGTAATACCTCTACTCTTATGAAGATAAAAAATAATTTAAAAAAAAAAGCGTATCCACTAGGAAAACGAGTGTAATTTGACTCATTAGAGTTAGATTGTTCCTCAGTTTTGCTGCAGAGATCCTTAGAGAGGGGGAGGTGTTTCTACTGCTCCAAGGTTTAAAGATAATAGCTTAGGTAACACTTAAGTAACATTTGAAACACTGACTGCCTAAGTACACACCTCAGTTGTCACATCTTCAACTGATATCCATTCAATTAATTTGTTCACAGACAGCTTTTTACATCAAACATAAGCTGTCTTAATCACCTGAAACATTAAGCCTAAGAGAACACCTGATTCACTAGTTTAGCAAGCCATAGTCACACAAAACTGAAGACCATTCCATACTTTGAACTATGAAGTATCCACAAAAGAAACAACCTTTTGAGACCTCTCGGGCTACACTGTACATTGGGCATTACTGTTAATGGAAAATATCAATCATAAGTTCTAAGTTCAAAGACGACTATCTTTGTCTCACTGAGAATTTTTAATGTATGTTTTTTATTCTAATATGTAAGAGAGGCTCTATTATTTCTTTCCACATAAATAATGAGCAAAACCCAAAAAAAAGCACAAAAATTGAAACAGATTATTTAATACATCAACTCAGTGAAAATATTTGCATGACCTTCATAAAACTGCCTCCTCCTGCCTTGAATTGATGAGGATGTACCTTCTTTTGAATTCCTGATATGACATTAGAAAACAACCTCAGAAGTACTACTGATAAACCTAACCATTTATAGGATGTAAAGGTACATCATTAGAAAGCAACTGCTATTACCTACTGTTACCCCCAAGCAAAAATAACTGAAATATAGCTCATGAAATTTACTGTTATACAGTACAACTAGCGCCAGGAAAGTTCAGGGATGCAGAAGATCATTTAAAAGCACACATCTCCAGAAATAACGGAGACCAAAGAAGCTAAGCACCTCAAAAAGCAAGGATGAGCTATGTACAAACTATTCTTCACTAGCCGATGAATTGTGAGTTACAAGAAATAACAACAGTATTCTTTTTTTCTGAAGACATGCAAGGTGAGGTTAGGTATTCACTTATCAAGCGCCAATCTATAAAAGGAGCCACATACAAAATGTTCTTCTTGCTTCCTCTACTGACAGCTTATGTATGTAGGCAGCCAGACAATATCAATAGCTATCTCTAGAATGAGTGTCAAAAATCACTATATTGCCAGCTAAAATGAAGTAAAACACACACAGGAGGCAAATGCAGCTACACATTCTAGTGATCATACTAGGCTCCTGGAATTCACACGTTGGCAACATAGGCCAAGCTGCTATTCTGAGAAGAAAAGCAACCACATGAAAGCAACAGAAGCAGAGTATGTTAGACCACATTGACCAAAGCACAGCTGAATAGAACAGAGTGTAAACACTAGTCCCAGGTAAATTAATGAGGTGTACTTTACCACATCCTGTAAAAGACGAAAAAACAAGTCAGTAGTAAAGAGGGGGAGCAGAGTAGTCACGCAGCATTCGGTTTCCATTTCCCTCAACTACATTTCATTAAAGACTGATACTGCTACACAAGTCCTGTTACCTATCTTATTGGTCTTTCTTGATGCAAGTCACACAAGCCATATGTAAATGGAAAACAGTGCATAGAAACTCAAAAAAGAAAAAGGTTTGGTGGTTGGTAACTGACCTTGAACTTTCATCTCTGTATGAGTCTCATCCACCTATTTACATACTGTGATGTGTGTGTGTTGTTTCAGCCACAATTTGTCTCTTTTTCTGTGTCAGAAACCAAGTAAAACATTTTTGCTCAACAAGTATTTTCCTGCTAGATACACAGCTAATTAGGGAAAAAGCACCAGAAATTATTGCCAGAAATTATTTGTTACTCTAAACTCCAGGCAAAAAACCCTTGACCTTATGGTAAGGTTAATAGTGTTTTCATCAGTATTATCTTTCATAGACACTTTTCAGAAATGTTGACTATTTATAAATTCCTGAAAAACACCAAGCTTGTGTAATCCTTCAAAAATTACACACTCCAGAGTATGCACACTCTCATGAGTCAGATTAGTTTGTATTAATGAGTAAATGACACCACATTCTGTTTGTCTTCTCTTCCTCTATTCTTCACACAGCATTAACTAACTCTATGAATATTTCTTAGAATTTTTCTTTGCTTTTGTATTTGCATTAAGATCTCCCACTTGCTGATAACTGTCATGTCAGCCTATTCCTCTAGCTGATTAGCTCCACAAATACAAGCACCGCTCTTAGGCTACCCATAAGTAAATCTGCAATACTCAGTACTCTTTATCACACATGCCCTTTTATTTCATTAAAGAAATTCGTAACATCTTTTGTATGTTCATCATCATGGCTAAGCTTCATGAACAAAGATATGGGAAGGGCTCTACCCACGCTTGCTACAAACACACTAATGGCTAAAAAGGCCGATGCGGGATAGACAAGCCTGGGTACAAAAGGCACAGCTAAAAGTCTCCTTAGGTGGTACTGACAAGGCGCGGTTCTTTCTGCGATGTCTTTTCTCCTCGACAATAATTCTACGTGAGTTTTCAAAGGAGGCAGCAGCGTTATATATGGTGTGTCTCCATGATTCCCAATTTGAGGCCAGAGTGGACCACTGATGGTGGTCAATATGGCCAAGACTGAGGTGCTGTTTCAGGGAGTCCTTGTATCTCCTCTTTGGGGCTCCTCTATTGCAGCAGCCAGTGGCGAGTTCACCATAAAGCACAATCTTAGGGAGGTGGTGATCCTCCATCCTGGAAACGTGCCCTGCCCAGCGCAGTTGTGTTCTCAACATCGTGGCCTCAATACTGGTGACCCCTGCCTGTTCAAGGACGGTAACATTAGTCACATAGTCAGTCCAGTGGATGTTTAGGATTGTACGGAGGCAGCGCTGATGGAAGTGTTTGAAGAGTTGCAGGTGATGGCGGTAGATGGCCCATGATTCACACCCATATAAAAGAGCAGACAGTACAATGGCTTTATTGTACACTAATCCTGGTACTTTTCTTCAGGTGTTTGTTGCACCAGATTCTTTAATGAAGCTCCCTGAAAGGTTAGCAAAGGCATACAGAGCTATCTCTTTGTCAATCCTACCATCTGAGGAAATTATACTTCCTAGATAGTTGAACTGCTGGACTGATCTAAGCTCTGATTTACCTATAGTGATGTGAGGATGATGGTGAAGTTCCTGAGGTGCAGGTTGGTAAAGAACTTCAGTTTTCTTCAAGCTGACTTCCAGCCCAAAAAGCTCAGCAGCCTCTGCAAAGCAAGATGTTAAGTTCTGCAGAGCTGCTTCTGTGTGAGCAATGAGGGCAGCATCGTCAGCACAGAGGAGCTCGTGGACAAGGTAATTCAGAGTCTTAGTGTGGGCCTTCAGTCATGTTAAGTTGAATAAGTTACCATCAGTATGGTATCAGATGTAAATACTGTTGTCTTCATCAAGATCTGCCCTGGCCCTTTGGAGCATCATGCTGAAGAAGATCGTGAACAGAGTTGGTGTGAGAACACAACCTTGTTTCACACCATTGGTTATTGGGAAGGGCTCAGAGAGTGCGTCGCCATATCTGACTTGGCCACACTGATCCTCATGTAACAGGATAATCATTTGGAGGAACTTGTGAAGACATCCTAATCATTCTAAGATCTGCCACAGGCCTTCTCTGCTCACGGTGTCAAAAGCTTTGGCGAGATCAACAAAAGTTACATAGAGTCCTTTGTTTTGCTCCCTACACTTCTCTTGCAGTTGTCTCAGAACAAATACCATATCTGTTGTACTCCTGTTAGCTCTAAAACCATACTGGCTTTCAGTTAGAAGTTCTTCTGAGATAGCTGGTACTTGTCTGTTCAAAACAATTCTTGCAAGAATTTTACCAGCAGTAGAGAGCAAAGTAATGCCTCGATAATTTGAGCATAATTTGTATGTTACAGGCTTATAATTTTTAGGCAAGCAGCAACTTACTTAGGAAGTACTTCCTTCCTATAGACACCTTTTAAATTTCCCAATAAACTTGAAATGACTACATGGTGTGTGACAGTAATAACAGGGGACAGAATCTCATGACCCAGAAAATAAACTGTGTTCTTAATATCTTACTAACTCTTTGTTCAAAGTTTACGTAGCAAGCAGTTGGCAGAGGGAGGGGGCTGCTGTGGGAAGAGGCCGGAGGCTGCTCCAACAGAGACAGATCCAACAGACACACTGTAGGGCACAGCTGACTTCCTCTGCCAAGCTGGGGACACTTCTGGCAAAACATGTTCAAGAAAGGGAACACCAAAGTCAGAGAAAAGCGGAGGAACATCTCCATGGAACAGCAGATATCCCCTGCAGCCTGTGGAGGATGCCACAGTGGAGCACAAGGATATTCCTGAAGGAACAGCAGCCCACATCAGAGCAGAAGAAAAATGTGATGAGGAAGAGAGGCAGAGAGATAGTACCATGTACTGACTGCAACCCCCCCTGCTATTGTCCATGTGAGCACGGGTATGGTACGTGGTTTGGGGAGTCTGGAGTGCAGAAATAGAGCTGAGCCTGGAGGGAGCGGGGAGGAAAGGTGTGATATTTTGAGTTTCTCACTAGCTGAATTGATTTTAATTGGCAATAAATTAGCTAATTCTCAAAAAATAGATTCTGGTTTGCCTGCAATGGTAATTGGTAAGCAATTTCTTCATTGTTATCTCAATCTATTGTTTTAATGTTTCTGTTTTTCTTATTTTGTCCCCTTACACTACCAGACTGAGGTGGTGGGTTGCAGTTGGGTGGGAATTTTGCTGTTTGCCAAGTCTAACCTGGCAGGCACCAGTTAACAGAAATTATATTCTGGATGTTAACCTCTAAACTACAACCTAGAACCTACAAACTATGCCAGAAGGTTTGGAAAAGGTAACAAAATAAAGAAAGTCTTAGTGTCAGTAGACTTCTACCTGCTACCTTGTGACCTCTAACTTCACCAGAAGACTTCAGAGGGTGTTACAGCTCTAAGTCTCTCCTTTAAACCTTTATTCAGAGTGGAAGTTCCAGCCTACCTGTATTAACTTAATAAAAAACAACATGCAGCCTCAACCACCAGAGTAATAAAATCTTTCAATGCAACATTAATGTATTTAAACACAAGCTTTCCACAAATTAGTCCTATTACCACAGCTTACTTTAAATGACATAATGGTATAAACATTGCCTGTTTGTTGTATTAACATATAATTAAACAAACTGGCAGACTTACTCTTTACAACAAACCTACTTAAAAACATATTAGTGAAAGACATGCCTGCTCATGAGTCTTCCAAAAAAGGTTATGCACAAAGGTGCAGAACGTTCAAGACATTGAACGTTTCCAAGTGAGGCAGAAACAAACTACAGCAAGCAGATAAGAGTGACAGAATGCTCTAATCCATTGAAGCTTCTTAAAAAGATGCTATAAATTGAGACTGCACATACCTCAAATCCATATTTGAATTTTTGCCTACAGATTCTCATGACAGGACCTTTCATGAGGGAAATGATTTTCAGCTGATAACAGCAGCCTATGGTTTGCAATGACATGATCCACAGACAAGCTCAATTCTATAGAGCTGTTTCACACAGAGAGCAGCTTCAACACACAACTTAGAGAAACTCTATTCTTGAAGGCTGGTGGTTTGAATCCTTATTCAGGTAACAGAACTGTAAATCCCGAGCAGTTCTATACTTTGTATCAAACGTGCACAGAGACACCCCCCCATCTTACCACACCCTTTTCCTTCAGATACTTTTTAACTTCTTCACTCCAATTTAGCAGTTGTTCAATTAACACTTATCTTCAACAGTTACTCAGGATTAACTCGAAAGGTTTCGTACAAGCGCAAAAACCTTAGAAATAAGAGCAGCATTAGAAAAATAAAATTCAGATTACAGCATTTTCAGTGGTTTGTTTTTCGTCAGACTAAAAGAGCATGGTATATGGAAATCACACTGCAATAATGTTATTTCTCTTTTTATTATGCCTGTCAATATATTAGACAGCCCTGTCAATATATTAGACAGCCCTCCTGCTTGTCAAAAGACATGGGAGGGTAGGAGTCTTATACAAGAAAAAAGTCTTTGAAACCAAATGTAAGTGAAACTAGCTCTTTTTAGACTTTATCTACAGTAACTTAAAAGAAGCTGTATTTTAGCTTTTTGCCTTTTACTGCAAATATAGTCCTCGGGTCTCTGCCACACCCTTAGCTGTGGGCACTGACAAGCAGGGTTTTTTCTCCCCCACTCCAGGTAAACAAAGACCTCAGCATCCACTGAAGTCAACAGATGCTAAATGCAGGAACAGCATCTGTCACTCTTCAAATGTGATCTTTTTATGCCTTCTTTTATATTTTACAAAACATGTAAATGAATGCTCTTTCAGTAATACAGCTGTTGTTACTATTTTATTCTGCACATTTTGCAATACTATTAAGTATCTTACTTCCTATTTTAGTTTATTTTGCGACATACTACTTTACTTCCTCATCTTGAATTAGGCATCCATCCCCTTTTTTCATCTTCTGTACAGTCTAGTGTTTTTTGGCAGCACTTGAAGGACTTCATGGCTATTTGCCTGCTCCAGCCTTTCTTTGTGCAAAGAATGCTCGGTCTTTGTAGTACTCTTATCTTAGGCTTGTTACAGTTATTAATTGATAACATACACTACTTCTTCACATGATTAGAACTGCAAAATCTTTATCTTTCTCAGCGTTACAGAAAAAAAATTTAAACATTTGGGCACTTTACAGAAAGCACGTATCCAAAGACTGCTTGCCTTGTATGGATCACTTCATGTGGTTGCCTTGTATTTACTGAATAACCTCCAGAGTGGCTGCAAAAACCATGTAGATTTGATGCTTCACTTGCCAAAGCAATGTACTTATAGCAGTCTGCATTCTTCAAGAAAGGTTTTGAAGTGTTACTCAGAAGTATGTGTCGCAGATGTAGTGTCACCCAGTCTAGACACTCCTATTTTACAAGGTCATCTCACTGGCTATTAAATTTTCAATTGCTGAAATTCTGTGTACAGCACAACTAATTACTACTACCTTTCTGCACTGAAAACAAAAGCTTTCCCTCAGAAAAACAGCCAGTAACCTCTCAAATGCTCTGAAGGACTGCTTAATACCCATCTCACTGCTCTGTTCAAACCTGAATTCTATCACCAGTTATCCCTTTTCCCCAAATCTGTGACAGCAGTGATACATCGGGAGTATCACAGAATCATTTAGGTTGGAAGAGACCTCTGAGATCATCAAGTCAAACCTATGACCAAACACCACCCTGTAATCTAGACCACGACACTAAGTGCCATGTCCAGTCTTACCTTAAACACCTGAAACAGTGATGGTGACTCCATCTCCCTGGGCAGCCCATTCCAATGCCTAATCACCCCTTCTGTAAAGAAATTCCTCCTAGTGTCCAACCTAAACCTCCCATGGTGCAGCTTAAGACTATGTCCTTTTTGACTGATACACTACATACAACAAATTTTTCTTTAAAAATAAAAATATAATTTGAGCAATAATGGGGATTTTCTTCTGTGGTTTTGTCTAACAGCATTAATAAAGTGTGCAGCAAGAGCAAAACAACTGCACTAAAACACAAAGATTTCCCCTCCCCAGGTTTTCAGTAGCCCTACTGCTGGTATCCATCGAGCACAGAAAGAAAATAAACCACCACCACAACAAAAACCTGAACCAAAACAAAAAGATAAACAGAGAGAGGAAAGAAATGGAGGGGGCTTGGGGGGCAGAACAAGGCCAATCTACTAACAGAAATCTTGGTAAGTGCAACTAGTTAAGTCTATGGCTCCTCACATATATTATTAAAGTGTATTTGTGCAACTGATAGTGACTCTCTCACAGCTTCACCCTACATGGAAGAAAGACCCAGAATGTGCAAGTAAGTCAGAACTACATGCTGAACTATTTACTTGCATAATGCATATGCCATTTGTCACAGTAGTTAGAAATTTATGTCAATGAAGCAGGCACCAATGCATACAGAAATGTTCATCATCGAGGCAGATGAGTATCATCCTAGTAAACAGACAGCATTCCCACCTTTCTGTTGGATTTTTTATAGTGATACTGAGTAAGTCATACGTTAAAAAGGCAGAGGGAGTCTTTATTACACTGAGAAAGCTAAAACAGCCTAGAAAACAAAAAAGTAATTCTATGCTTAATTAAATCATTAAGGATTGTAATGTTCTAAAAACTTAAACCATAATACTTTCAGACCAAAACCCTGCAGAAGTTTAAAAAAATTAAAATATAATATTTTCATTTTGTAACCTCAGCTCTTCATGTACAAGATACTATCATTACCAGGGCTTTGACTTGCAGATAACATCACCAAAAAAATTATAAACACATCAACATTACAAGAAAAAAGCCCTCTCCAAGTGAATGTTTTATTTGGATTAAGTTTTTGACTGTGGAAAATGAAAAAGATTATGCCTACTCAGTGAGTAATTGGTTAAAAAGTCACTAAATACCATGTGCTAATTGTCAAAGAAAATGAGAAAAAATAGCATTTTATCACATTATTGAAAATCATCCTAATGCTTTCACACAAGGGAAAATATTTCTGGCATATATTCACTCTTTTTAGGGACTGCAATGCCGGTGCTCTTTCAATAAAGAACTTACATGCAACACTGATAAACAGGGATTGCAGAACTCCTACAGCAGATGAGGAAAACATGAGATGGGAGGGGAACTAGTTAAAATTTGGCAACTCTGAAGGTTGAAGATGTCCCTCCTCATTGTGAAGGAGTTG
>WEIV01026922.1:41958-72349 GCA_013390005.1 Calyptomena viridis
AATTACCTTTAAATGTCCCTTCCAAGGAAAACCATTCTATGGTTTTCTAAAGGTGAAAAAACATTTTGAATGGACCAGCAGATGCCACTTGACAGACCTTGCTGATCCAGACCAAGATCTAAAGTCATCTGCTCCTTGTCTCAGGACACAGAAGGACCAAAAATCTGTACTAAGATTTTTGTTGGTATTTCCAAGGCTCTATAAAGCTTTATTTCTCCTTTGTTCCTTAGGTGTAGCTTGTATGTCAGGTTAAGTCTCTAATGATTTATTACATTTTGATAAACAATATAAAGAAGCAAGCCAATTAACAATAAGACACTGAGTAATGGAAAAGTTTGAGATAACTAAAAGACAAATGTGTTCAAGATGAAAGCATCTGTTTATTGAAGTTCAAGGTTGCTGATAAGTCACAAAATTCCTATAGAAAACTGCAATATATTACCAGAACGTACAGAACTAAGCAATCTCAAACGGTATCATGACACATATGCTTTGCTACTGTAACAGTTAACATCAGCTCTTACATATCAATTACGGGAACAGTTATCTACCAAACATAAACTGACATTTGACCTCAACACAACTGACACTATTTAATCTTCTCAATCAAGATCAGGCCAGGCCAAAGAGAGCAAACCTGGGAAACAAACCACATTTGGTTTAGCTACTGCTGCATCCTGTCCTTTATGGGGAATATATACACTCACACAATTCCAGCTCTACAAGAACAACACCCGCACAGGACACCTTGTGGCTGGAATGAATAATGTACTAGATTCCTCATGAACTTTTATCTAAAACCAGTTTTATGACAGTACTGCATGTGCAGGATCTGCACACACCAACTTCAGCAAGCATATCCAAAGGTGCAGTTGGTTACGTGCTACGTGTGAATTGCTAAGGATTTACTTGTCATATCAGCACCTCAGAAACTACATTATAAGGGTATACGAATGCATTTGAGTTAAGAGGGAAAGGACTTTTTTCCCCAATTCAATGAAAAATTTATTTAAATATTACCTATGAATTACTGATTAAATATAAACATGTTTTAACTTACTACATTGTAAAGTAAATTTTAAAAAAATGTATTAACTAAAGCATCATTTGAACCTAGCATATAGCAAGCTGTGCATTTAGATCTTTGTGTCTTCAGATGCCAGTGAATTGAACGGAAAACACATTTTCCTTCCCCCTACCCGTTTTTAACCTTAAGAATACTTAGGAAGAAATGAAATAACACACAGTTGTACAAATCCAAAGTACTACACCTGCTATATACATTCCTCAGCTTTTAATTTTTGCCCTTCTGTTTCTCTAAAAAAGTCATGGGAAAGGAAAAAAAGCAAAATACAGCATAAGGAAGGCAAAAAACGCAACCCCAAAATCAAACTTTGTGCTCTGTTTCAATACAAAAATATCCTCCAGGTAATTATACGGAGAGAAGACATGACACAGAAAGACAATTCTTTAGAAAAAGTAATTTGGCTGTACAGTAGAGACAGAATCAGACAAAAACTAAGCTGCCTACGCCATCTGGTCCTGCTTCTGCACTCCAAGACTTTGGACATTTGCACTGGGAACTGAGCCGGAACACTGACGTGGCTAAAAAAATCATCCTGCAAAAAAAATTACTCTTTTTACATGTATCAGTTTGCCAAGTTCACCATAACTACACAACTTACTGTGCCGGTGCACACAAAGCTGCACAGGGCAGTTGTGCACAACTCTTGCTTCATACAGCATCAATGCCAGCTAATAGACAGCATAGCAGCATTCAAAACTATAACTTAATCATTAGCTACTTTAAAAGCAAAAGAAAAAAACCCAATTCTTACAAGTGGGAAGGAATGGTTGGTACACCCATATAGGTTTTATGTTGTAGTCCTGGCATGATTTTACTAAAAAGAGATTATAAATGCTTATATAACTGGATCAGAGTTGGGACAGTGGCTATTGAATGGGGAAACTTGCCTTTCTGTCCTTTCTTATATTAAAAAAAGAGAGGAAGAGGATGCTGTTCATAATCAAGAAATGTACCAGTAAAGCTTTATATACTTTGCAGTTATTCGTTGGACAACATACACAGACAGAATAAATAACCAAAGCGAAATTATGTGTTCATACTTTAAGGCTATGTGATCATAATACACCAGAAATGAACAAAACCCATTTTAAGACAGCTTTACTGAACAGCTACTGGTCAGAAAACAGCCATGACTCCCAAGCAGATTAAAAGAATTACAGAGAATGCAAATGTAACAGTGTCATACAGCAGTAAGTTGTTTTTCCACCAAAACTGAACCAATGCTGGTTTTCGTAATGACCCTTACAAATAAAGATCTATCTAATGAAAACACACATGTACAAAAGTTTTCAAAGAAAGAACAGCACAAGAAATTGGATCAGCATTGGAGATTCAAACATATCTGCATAAAGTTACTGTGTCATAATTATGACTTATCAAATCACTTAAAAAGAGTGGAATAAAAGCAATCTACAGGATTTAAGACACACCCACCACAGTCTGCAGTTAGGTATGCAAAAGAATGCAAATTTACTTAAACATTCAAAAAAAAGTAAGACCATTGTTAAGAAGCCTTTTTGGAAGTACTGATGATAGAAATCAACACTGTGGCCTGACATGTGACCAGGTTTACATTTTTGCTCCAGAGAAGTTTGAGGTTAACCAACTAATAATTAACATCTGCATTCAACTGGAAGATATATAGCTCTAGGGATGTGTATTACAAAACAGGCTATTTTCTAAAGTACCTTTATCCTAGCTAAAAAAATTGCTTAGAAGTCCAATTTGCAGCTCATTGCTTATAAAAAATTATGCAGACAAGCCCCCAGTGTACACTACAAACATGCATGAACATGTTTCCCTTTTCTAATGGAAATACATCTAATAAAGGACTAACTTCAAATGAAGCTAATAAAAAGTAATTTTTAAAACTTTGCTAATCCCAAGTTGATTATTTCAGCAGAAGTAGAATCATTGCAAAAGTAAGTAGACAGCAGACAATACATTGATAAAATTACTCTTCCTGTAGTTATCATGTTTAAACAACAGGATCTGTCCAATTACCTATTTGCACTTTTAGGGCCCAGGCACCATGTCTATATGTGACTCTTTATCTGCAGTCTCCTCTCTTGACTCATTTCAACATCAGAGGCTTTCTATTTCACACAGTAAAGAATCAAAACACATCTGACCTGATGCAGTGCTCTCCTGAAGCTGCTTTTTACAGGCTAAACCAGGTTTGAATAAAAAGAGATTGGACTTGCCAAACTACACATCTGCTTACTAAATAGTGGCTTTATTAGGTTGGCATACTTGCCTGATCTTTCAGTAGATCTAACCAGATCAAGCATTACCTGAAAAGGTATCTCGTGTGTCTTACACATCCTTCTGAAGAAGAGTTTCCTCACACAAAAAAGCCAAGGAAATAGTATCTGCCAAA
This sequence comes from Calyptomena viridis, assembly GCA_013390005.1. Lineage (NCBI taxonomy): Eukaryota > Metazoa > Chordata > Aves > Passeriformes > Eurylaimidae > Calyptomena > Calyptomena viridis. The sequence continues at coordinate 45,426 of WEIV01026922.1, forward strand.
ATGCAATAAAAATCAGAAATGTTTAACAATATTGGATACATAATGAAGTCCAATGTTTCTACAAACCCAAACATTTCTGGCTTTGCACCTGGCCAAAATGCTACTACACACTGCCTACCTAATCTGAAAGGGAGAAAGAATCAAGGGGCAAGTAAATTCTATCCACATCACACTTACAAGGTGCATTCATTACAGGATTCTCTCTTAAAACCAGAAAGAGCAGACAGCAGATAGAAGCCACTTGCCTTTTATGCCCTGAGCTACAAGGTGTGAGAGCACTCAGTACTGGCATCTTCTCTTAGGTCACAAGCAGTCAGAAGAATCCAATCCTGCCCATGCTGTTATTAATCAGATACATTTCTAAGGACAAGCACATCTCAAAAACTTGTTTATCAAGGTAAAATTTACTCAAATTGTGCATTTAACAGCTGCCTTTGGAAGACAACAGAGGCCTCCTTGTTCTATGACACTAAGCTCCCTCCCTCATAGTAAGAAAATGGCAGAGAGAGACCTTGATTACCCAGGGACACATTTCATGGAACAGTTACATTTCGTTTCAAATTCTGATGCCACTATTGCAGTGACACCAGCTGAAGACACTACAATGGATTGCTCAAATGCTTTGAAAGCACAGGCACGCTGTTTTGCCTGTCATCCCTGGAAGCATGAGAACATGCACAAGTTACAGCACGTTGAACCAGCACATAAATTTACTGTGTATCAGCTGGTCCTGCCGTGGCAGTTCTCTGATGAGCTCCAAGATAGAGCACAATCCTATCTGCAGATTTTATCTAAAACCCCAAGACTTGGGGTCAGCCATGCCCATACTGCTCAGATCTGCACAGGCCAGTGAGCTCTGAAGTAACACAAGGAGCCTAATGGGGAACTGAAACTGAAATCTTGCTGCTTCACCCGTCTATAGTCAGTGCTCTGCATTGCTGAGACTGAACCAGAAGCAGTACTTCCCACCAGACACAACCCTGCACTGATACAGCACTGAATCATATTGATGTGGTGGATTGATATTTAATGGATTTTTTTTTTTAAGTTTTGGGGGAAGATTTCATTAATTTATCTATATTCCAGGACATTAAAGACCTGGTCCTCCAGTTCACATGACAAAAGCAGCCATTCTAGAAAGATCTATATCTAGCTTTAGGAGAAGAGATGGACACACTTTCCTCAAACAGGCAGTTCAAAAGTCTCTAAACTCCTCTCTCCAAAATTCTTTGTTGCTTAAATATTTGTTTGAATTTGACTAATCTAAATTTCAGGTATTTGCATTTTTTCTGTGATTTTCTTCATTAAACTAGAACTTCTCATCACCCCTTCACAAGCTCCTGATACCATCTAACAAAAGCGTATCTTAATATCGTCTAGAGGAAAAAACATGTTTGAGCTCTCTTCTGAGCCTTCTGTATTTTTCCAACATAATTTAAAATACATTGGCAGAAAGTCAGACACACTGTTTGTCACAATGTTCCACAAATTCTACCTTCAACCTTTTCAGCATTCTATTATAACCAAAAATTACATTAGCCCCTTCAACATGATACTGATATTCATTCAGCTGCTTGTCTGTAATGACCCGAAATTCTTTTCACAGTCCCCGTTTTCTATACCATGAACTCTGCTTACATCCTTTCTTCTTACATACATTATCTTACTTTGTCTGAATACCCAAATTCTATCAAGTAATTTACATAACTATAACTGCTGCACTATTTAACTTTCTGCAAATCTTTGCCTATCTTGAATTCTATGAACATTTTACATTATCGATGCAAACTAATGAAAAAGTCAACTTCCACTAAAAGTTTATTATAAGTAAGTGTTATAACCAGTAAACCACATAGTGAAATATTTATGCTTCTTAAAGGGATGAAACCCCCAAAGTTATTAAACTTTTCTAAAAATCAAATCCAGCTCTTACTCTGCGAGCACATATAACTCAAAACAAATGAAAGCATATAGTACTTGGTTACATAGGTGATACAATTATCAGAAAACTTCTACCTTGAATTCTCTACACTGCAGTGCATAGTAAAATAAAAAAATGTCAAGCAACTCTCCTGAGTCCTCTACTCTCAATAGATTTTTTTTAATTAGTTTTATTACAGTTAGAACGAATATTCTTGTTCAACAGGCCAGAAAGAGCCAGGATGCTTGTACTTCACAACACATGGCTAGAGAACAACAGATTAAACAAAGAGTGCAAGAATAAAAACATAAAAATGCATCAATAAGAATACCAAAAACATACATGCAAAAGCATGCAATCAGTCAAATTGAACACAAGATATGCAGTAACATTAACCACATACATTTTCTCTCTCCCTCTCTCTCTCTATATATGGTAATTACGGCATGCAGGTACGTTCATCCAAATAAGGAGCACTCTGGTTGAAACATCTGCATTCTAAAATTTTATTTGCAGGACTAAAAGAGTACTGTCTAACTCAGATTTATTTATTTATTTATCCCTTTTCATCCGTGTTGAAGTATTCCTAGTTTAAAATCCTTTGATACTCATTGCAATCACCAAAGCTGACAAATTTAAATCTGCTGGATACTCTGCATACTAATTGAGCTGTTAAATGCCAACAATCAAATGTAACTTAATCTGAACTATGCAAATTTTACTAAGTGTTGGCTGTTTGCCTTTGTTCCATGATTGAAGATTTAATCACTTACTGACTTAATAGTATGTCTCTCCCAAAACTCAGTTCTTAGAAGTCTGTAATGCTCGAGTACAACAGCTGCAGTGCTCCATCATGAGCAAGAGTGCATGTCTGTTAGCTGTACTGAGTTTCCCTTAACTTCACCTGGATGAAATCATGTTCCTTTACCCAGAGTTTACTGTCACCCTTCTATTTTTAAGGGAGTCACAAATTATATGTTAGTGTGCAGTGGTTTGACCCTGTCTGGATGCCAGGTGCCATGAAAGCCCCTCTCGCTCCCATCCTTAATTGGACAGGGGACAGAATTTAACAAAAGGCTCACGAGTTGAGATAAGGACAAGGAGAGATCACTCAACAGTTGACTAAATCACAGGCAAAACAGATTCAAATTGGGGAAATTTTACCAATCAAATCAGAGTAGGACAATGAGAAATGAAAATTTCCCACCACCCTCCCACCCCTCCCTTCTTCCTGGGCTTAACTTCACTCACAACTTTCTCCAGCTCCTCCCCGCAGCAGCACAGGGGGACAGGGAACAGGGGCCGCAAAGTTGTTTCACGTATTCTCACTCCTCTCTTCTCTGGTTGCAATTTTCTTCTGTGCAGGAACTTTTTCTTCCCCTTCTTAAACACGTAATCCCAGAGGCATTACTACTGGTGTTGATGGGCTCGACCTTGGCCAACAGCAGCTCCGTCTTGGAGCCGGCTGGCATTGGCTAAATCTGACATACAGGAAGCTCCTAACAGCTTCTCATGGAAGTCACCCCTGTAGCCAAAACCTTGCCACACAATCCCAATACACAGTGCTATTCATTAATCACACTTCTGAAAAGACTGATTAATGTAAACTAAAACACAATGAATCCAGCCCTGAGCCTGAAATCACTGAAATAAGTGGTGGGCAGACTCTCACACAAATAGCTACCAGAAAGCCCTCAGCAAATGAAAACTATGAAAACTTTTGGATAGCGTCTTATTAGGAGGCGACCAAACAAAGAAGAAAATAATCTGAAGTACAAACTAGTCAGATAAACGTACTTTAATGCAGGTATATTAAATGCAATTCTTCCATCACATAGCAGATTGGCAGAACTGTTGAGGTTGGAAGGAACATCTGGAAACTATCTAGTCCAACCTCCCTGCTCAAAGCAGAGTCACCAAAAGCAGGTGGTCTATGACAATAGTATTTTAGTTGGGTTTTTTCCATTTGATTCCATTTCTGCACAAATATATTTTAACAAATGTTTAAGCCATCCAATCACAATCAAACTTAGCCAGCAAAGAAGTGAAACAAAAGAAAAAACAGTGGGGTAGTTTTTCTTCAAGGAAATTAATATAGTTAACAGCTGTATGCTCTATGACTGAAGTATCTTGACTCTATCAGCTTATCTATGCTCTACACTTTTAAGAATGTGAATAACATGCACATCAATACGGTACTACTTTCTAAAGCTCAATGAATAGTCGAACAGTAAAGTATTCTGACATTTTAGAACACCACTACTGGCACTCAGACTGGCATAGTTTTAAGAATGGGTTAGTGCATACCTCAGAACTACTGCTTCAAGCTCTCTGACAGCTCAAGCACACAGCATTTTATTACGTTGACTTAGTTTGTGTTGAATGTTTCCTTGCAACTGCAATTACAGAACTGGTTCTCATTTGAAAACAAACTTAAGATGACAAATCACAAAACAAGCATTCCCAAGATGCTTTCTTTTATGTCCTGCGAAATTGCTATTATTCTAAGAAGTCCGAATTTACACAAAATTCTGCTTAAATTGAAGATGGCAAGGAATAACATATATTATGCAAAGTTCCACTAACAGAACTTTATTGATTCAGGTTTTGAAAATTTATGCCTACTAATTACCATGTTTAGAAAAAGGTATCAAATATCTATACAAGTTTAAATATTTCAAATCTTACTGTATTAAGCCTTTGAGTTGAATGGATCATCAAAAGCAACAGGGATGCTTAAAAGAACACAGAGAACTCGCATCTCCAATGCACTGAGAAAATCATCATCATCATCCAGTCGGATCAAAGCAAGTCCTCAGTTTTGATCTGTAATCTGTTTAAAAGCTGCATGTTTTAGTAAGTGGATGGAGGCCATCCACATTTAAGACACCCACAGGACTTCATTAAGCTCCTCACGAGAACTGATAACCGAAATAGCAACATCCAAACCAAATACAGACACCTCACTGCATTAATCAAAGGTCCACATGGACTAAGAGGTTTTCATACAAAAGCAGGGCTAGTACAGATTAAAAAAAAGCAAAATAACAAAAAGCATGTTGGAGAGTTTTAGGACTAAATGTTAGCTAAAAGAAGGAGCAATGTGAAGGGGACAGAACTCTCAGGACACTGTACATTTAGTAAGTAAACAGGATAAAGTCTCCTTACCACACTAACAGGTAAAACTTGCAGATAACACCATAGATTAGCCATGAAAGGTATTTTTATGCGTTTTTAACATAATTTTTGATGAAACTAATAAACATTTGATACCAATTTATTCCATAGTAGTTGGTTTTCTGTAGGGGATTCATTGCTTTTTACTCAAGGGTTTACAGAAACAAGCATTTATTAGGTCTATTTCAGCTGATGGCAGAATACACATATGGTAATCTTCTCAAACCATTGTTTTCCCATGCTACAACTACTGGAATAGTAAAAGCTAGCCATAAAAGAAAACAAAGAGGACTAGAAGCTACTGAACATATTTTTCTTTTCATTGTCAGAGAAGCTCTTTGAAAACAGCTTTTGCTTTATTCATGTGTGTTTAGATGTCCTTACAGCTGCTTACCCCATGAAGAACAAAAAGATTAGCAACAAAAACTGAAGACCCAGGTTAACCTTGTAAAACACCATTCAGTGACTCTGCATCTTACAATACTCTTTGTTCATCCATGTACCTCTAGTGGTATGTTCTATTTTTCATGCTGAGATCCCCCAAGAGCTTTTACCACCACATAATGTCAGCTTACACATCCCTTGAGAACAACAGTGGCAAGAGGATTGGAAGACTACAAGCCCCTAAAATAATTTTAGTTGAATAGTCACAGCAAGCTTGAGTCGATCTCCGATTTTCCTAAAGTCAGTAAGCTTGACCAAATCTGAAAACACATGCATATTGTTAATCTTAATAATATGATATACAGAATCACAGAATCAGTTAGGTTGGAAAAGACCTCTGAGATCACAGAGTCCAACCTTTAGCCCAACACCACCACGTCAACTAGACCATGGCCCTAAGTGCCACATCCAGTCTCTTCTGAAATACCTCCAGGGACGGTGACTCCACCACCTCCCTGGGCAGCCCATTCCAATTCCCAACCATTCTCTCTGTAAGGACTTCCTCCTAACGTCTAACCTAAACCTTCCCTGGTGCAGCTTAAGACTGTGCCCTCTTGTCCTACTGCTGGTTGCCTGGGAGAAGAGACCTATCCCCACCTGGCTACACCCTCCTTTCAGGCAGTTGTAGAGAGCGATAAGGTCTCCTCTGAGCCTCCTCTTCTCCAGGCTAAACAACCCCAGCTTCTTCAGCTGCTTCTCACAGGCCTTGTGCTCCAGTCCCTTCATCATCCTTGCTGCCCTTCTCTGGACACGCTCTGGCAACTCAACATCCTTCCTTCCAAGGGGCCCAGAACTGGACACAGCACTCAAGGTGTGAACTGACCAGTGCTGAGTACAGGGGAAGAATGACTTCCCTGGTCCTGCTGGCCACACTATTCCTGATACAGGTCAGGATGCCATTGGCCTTCTTTGCCACCTGGGCACACCGCTGGCTCATGTTCAGCTGGATGTCGACCAGCCTTTTCTGCCTGGCTGCTCTCCAGCCACTCTGTCCCCACCTCGTAGCACTGCGGGGGGTTGTTCTGGCCAAAGCACAGGACCCGGCACTTGGACTTGTTGAACCCCATGCCATTGGATTTGGTCCATCTATCCAGCCTGTCCAGGTCCCTCTGCAGAGCCCTCCTACCCTCCAGCAGATCGATACTCACCCCCAACTTGGTGCCATCTGCAAATTTGCTACTGGTGGATTTGATCCCCTTATCCAGATCATCAATAAAGATATCAAAGAGGACTGGGCTCAAAACTGATCCCTGGGGGACACCACTGGTGACTGGCCACCAACTGGATGCAGCACCATTCACCACCACTCTCTGGACAAGAACCAAAAGCACTACTGCTAATTGCTTAGTGAAGACACACCTTCAAAGAGCACTTAGAGTCCTCCTCAGAAGCAATTATTTACATTTCCAAGAGCTGAAAAGCCGTCTTCCTGACGCCATGCAACAACTTCACACTAAGCATCCAGTGTCAGGAGACAAATAAAGAATTTTATACAAGTTCAGAAGTACACTGAGAAATCACAGCTGCAATTTTTTTGTCCCTGAGGTCTGTCGGACAGTTATTGCCGGAGTTAACTCACGGTCTGTAAACACTGCTAATTAGTAAAATGTTTTTGGGCTGTTGAAGTATAAAGTTGCCACCATCTTTCGCTCCTTCAAAAAGAAGTACTCTTTTGAAAAGCAGTAAGAGCACTACATAACTAGGGGCCCCACTTCAAGTCTAGAAAGAATCTCTGAGAACACCAATAACACAGAACAGAAATTCTCTCGTTCTCGTGTTTCAGATTTGGAAGTATTCGCATTTTATTTCCAGTATCACTTCTACTCTATTCTGGACAATGAAAATTATTTCACTTTCCTAGCTCCGGGTCCCTTCAAGAGAAAGGTTTTAATTCAATCCTTTGAAAATAATGATGAAATTTTTAATACTGAGTTTAAGAAACAACTGACACACTTGAACTTCTTCAGACATCCAAAACAGAAGAACCTGGAAGTACTAATAGCAAAGTTCACGACAATGAAAAAAAGAATATATTTTTATGTGCAATTAGACCAAAAGGTGAAAATACAACAATGCAGGTTCGAATTATTTAGATTAGATTACCAGTTCAACACTGTGCCAATTAATAAATGAGGACTTTACTTCTACTTTATTTTATATTTTTATAAATATTAGAAGTATTTTCCAAAGTTTCACAGTAAATTGATGGAAAGAACAAAACCTGAACTTGCCCTAGCCACCAGACTGCTCTTACTTTTCCAGTAGATGTTTACACACTTGTAAAACTGGAGGAAACAGACCATAATCAGGATTAAAAATCTGTGCTTAAAAAATCTTGCATAGTCAGGGCCAACACTTTGCTGATTATTTAAAATCCAAGTCAATTAACTTGAATGTATTTATTTTACTTTTGATGCAAAATGCATCAAGAGCAAAGCACAGATCAGCAGAGCTTCTCACATAAGTGGTGCTACATCACAGTATGAAAAGCGATGGCCTGGACTGGGAAAACAATCTGAAAACTCCTATAGTGAGAAAGTAATAGTACGTCTTGTGCAACATTAAAACCTTAAAGAGAAGCTGACTATTAAAACCTCTGGCACTCCAACCCTTTAAAAGATAACAGATTTCCTCTAGAAAAAAACAGAAAAGAATTGCCATCAAAACCACCAACAGATCTTGTGCTATAAAAACACAGGTAATGATATTCATTTTCTGTTTTGGCTTGAGACAGAAAAATAATTAATTGCTGTCACTGGAGACTTTCTGCACTGTCCTGTTCTAAAATTAATGTTCAAAAATTTCTAATTACATGTAGCATAAACAGATTTCAATTTCTTCAGGAAAAAAAGAGAAAATTCCCTAAGTTTCTAACTCTTTGATGACAAAGGCAGACTTCCAAAAAAGAATCATTTCAATCCTATGCGTGTAGAAAAATTGCTCCTCTGCCTTTACTGTTGCTATTCATAGATCTCTAAGCAGCTACTAGTCCAGACCAGATGACTGTAACAAATTCAAACACTTCTGGCAGAGGCATGTTTATTATTTTCCAATATGACTGCCTGCCAAGTTTCCCTGTCCAGGATTTTTTTTTTAAAGAACAGAACTGTGTGAGCCAAACTATGTCAGGGACTATCCTTCAAGCAATTCTTTCAGAAAGTGAAATTGCACTATCACATATGCAGACTTGTATTTGAATATGGTTCAAAAACATTAGAAGGCACAGCACAGTCAAAACTTTAATCTTCAGAGCACAAAATGCTATCTTGAGAGTCTGGAAAATCAGAACACAATGCTCAAAATTGTTCTTAACGTGACAAAAAATAGCATCAACTTCAATGAAACAAGCCATCTTTAGCTTCCCTCAAAATACAACCTTTCAACAAGACATTTTTTTTAGTGACTTTTCAATATATTTATTCTACAATGCCTGTTTCCAATCTTTTGCTCATTAGCTTGCTGTACAAATCTGCACACCTTATTATGTCATGAAGGTACACATCTTGTGAGGAATTCTTCAGTAATGCATATCATTATCCTAGATGATGATCTTCTGATTAAAACACCCAGAGACAAGAAAAGGAGAATGAAACCCACTTCACATCTCTCATGACCTTGTACAAAAATCATTCAATCCCTCAATCTTGATTCTAAATCTATAATAACCAAATCAATAATTAATTAAGTATTTTAAAGCACAAAATCATTCACTAACTGCATGCATGGCACTCAGAGACAAAAGCAGTCATGAAGTCTACATTTGTGGTAACACTCAAAAAATCCTCTTTGCAGGAGTGGAACTAAAAGAAAAGTCTAATGTCTCTGCAGAATTCTGCATGTGATTCTCTGCTTTCAATCTGAACATAATCTCAAAAGGCTACCTTGAAGGCAATATTCTCTTGCAAGAGTTTAATCCAATTTAAAATAACTCTAATACGTAAACGTACAAAGGAATGATCAAACAACAGAGATATTGCTTAAATGGACAGCCATTTGATACACAAGTCTTTTGATTTATCTTCCTATTATCAGGTTTTCAGGTCTTGATATATAACATTCTGTTTAGGACCTGAACTGGGGAGTTGTGTGGGAGACAAAAACCTTTAGTTATGACTCCATGAAAAATAGAAATCACTTAAAAATCACAGTCATAAAGAACTAAAAACTTAACCTAATACACAAATGACAAATGAAGCTGTGGGTTCTCCTTATTCTCTCCCACAAATAAGTAACTAACCTTGACAACTATGCATTAAAAAACCCCACAGGACTCCAATTACTGTTTCTAAATAAAAATACTTGTAGCATATTTCTATTAAAAGAAAAAGACCGTAAGGTGTGGAAATCCTGGAGACAGCCAGAAATAAACTGATTTTGTAGAAATTGTGATTCTTATATACTACTGAAAAGTCAAGTCTTGATGTTATAAAACCACATCAGCCAGATCATCTACTGATAAGTTTCCTTGCACCCAACTGATGAACTGTCCCTTGAAATTCCGATAATGTCTCAAGTATTAATAAACTGTCTTAAAACAAAGATCTAATATATGATTTTCTACAACAATGGCAAGTTCACAAAAAAGAAATCTTTAAATGTGACTTTTTGACATGTTAATCCTGTTATTGTACCTGCCAGTGTTCAACAGCTAGGGATCAAGAACTCTGTTAATAGAAAATCACGCAACATAAACATTTGTCTCCCCACTGAAAAAGGTGCAAGCAATTTCTAAATAAATATTAGCTGTAATCATCATAATCTACTGCATTTCTTAGATGTTTTTCACCTTGCACTTAATGGAAATTTTGAGTTTTAATTTAATCCAAAATGCCTTTTGTTTCACTTTATTTCTTTGGAAGAGATCACTCCATTTTCATCGCACTCTTTATTAACAGTAGGAAACACGTTTGCTTTTTTTTTTTTTAACCCAATTCTTAACTGCTCAAGTAAATTCTAATACAAAACTACACAATTCCAAAGACAGATAACTACTAATTCTCTTTGGAGTAAAGCCCTTTGTCTACAATTGGACCTTTGCAGAAATACCACTAACATGAGAGGTGATCTTTAGAAGCCTTTTTAAAGCTAAATACTTCAACATACAGCTTGGCAATGAGAGACAATGATGTTCAGCTGCAACTGAGCTTATTTTAAAATGTGACTGAAGTTCCTGAATGGAAAAAGAGTTTTTGACCTCGCTGTGCAACTACAAAAATGGTCAAAGAGCAACAATTTTCACTATAAATGTGACCTATGTTTCATGACTTCAGAGCTAAACTTGAACAAACTCATAAAAGCAGAAACTACCTCAGGTCAGATTTAGTTCTGAGTTAGGGATGAGTGTACACAGAAGCTATTTGCCCGAAAAACAAACAAGTCGTGCAGTTGGCATCTTATCCTTTTACATGGCTAGCCTCCAGTGTCAACTTGGAGATTTCCTTGCTCTAAATGCTAGCAGCTACTAAAGCATAGCTTGATGAAAAAACCCACTTTACTCCTTGTAAAACATGTGATGCATCATGATCATGAATTCTGTTGATCAACTGAAAACTAATCAAAAATAGGAAAAAAAACCCCAACAGGTTAAAAAAAGACTGCTTCCCTACATGCAAATAACTTGTATTCTTTTCTTTCCATTCTAATCCTAGCATGCAAACAATAATATCAGAGAATATAAAGTTTCTTTATACTATGTACTAATAAGCATATTACATTAAACATTCAAATTAGAGACTGCTTAACACAGTGCTTTGGAAAAAGCAATCATTGCAATCAGATGCCATAAACCAGCTGCTGTACTTTGAAATACATAATCTTTTCTGTCATGATTTTTTTTAAGACACTACATAAAACTACATTTAATTCTCACATTTCTTTTAAAATTGAGAGGACTACAAATTGGGCATTGCAAATAGGAAAGAAAAATCATACTTTAAAAAGTATCTGATAAGTATTCAAAGAGTAGTAACAACTAGGAATTGATTGTTTATTCCTTGACTGGAACACTGGAAAGAATCTGTGGAGTTGCAATTAAGGTTCAGTTCACTATGACTATGAAAAGCACAACACGCCATCCCTTCCACCAGTGCTATAAATTTCACAGAAAGAAGTAACAAAGCAACACAGAGATTGTGATGGCACCAGTGACAATAACTTTTAAGAACAGTTAGAAAACCAACACTGAAAAATAAAAAAACCTGCTACAGAAGTTTACTACAAGTCATTCCTTTCATATAGACGACACTATCATCCTTAATTACAAATTTCATCTTTAAACTGATTTTTAAACAATATTTTTCCAAATATTTGAATTTTCCCTAACAAATGAAACTTTCACTTCAAAGTACAAACACAAGGGACTGCTGTGATACTCAATCACTCTGGTATTGACAGAGCCAAAGATTTAATGGATAGCTCTCCCTATCAAATGTTCCTCCTCTACTCTTCTAGAAACTCTAAGAAAATAAAGGATATCAATACAACAGTTATGGAATTTTCCAAATAGTACTTAAATGCAAAAAAGAAAAAAGTAGGAAAAAAAAAGTGAAAAATTAGAGTCATATTTCATTTTAACATCCATAATTTTGTTGCAAACTGTATCACAAAGTTTGTAACTGCTATAAAAGGTTCTATTCAGCAAAAAAGACTGTGGTTCTGGGTATGGACTTAAATACAATTTACAGATATTGAAGAATTGGGCTTCAATTCAGAAGTAGCAGGATATATCTAACTCCATTACATCTAGTTATGTCAAAGAATGGCTGGTATCTGTAACAGATAATTACACATTTGAACAAATTAAGAAACCGTTTTAATATGTTTAGATGGAAAAAAGTTGAGATTCCTTCATGAATGCAGATGGAATGGATTTCTAATTCCCCAGGCTTTATTTTTCCATCTTTTTTCTTCATATACATCTCTTCCTGTAATCCTCACAAGAACATGCCACCTCTATGTTGTGGTTTTAAGTAGCGAGAGTTTTTTATTAGCTGGGGGGGGCTAGGAGAGAGGCTTCTTTAAGAAGCTGCTGGAGTTTTTCTCTGCTCTAAGCTAGCCAAGGTCAGGCAACAACGCCTCTGTGATAACATATTTAAGAAGGAGAAGAAAACAAAGCTGGGCAGAACATCATGGCCGCTTAAGAGAAAGGAGGGTGGGAAGTTTGATTAACACCAAGGTCGGAGAGAGGAGAAAGAGAAGATGCCTTAAACACTGGAAAAGGGCCCCAGCAAGCTGTGGGTCATCATAGGAGCAAAGATTCGTATGCACACCTGTGGAAAGATTGGAAGATTTCTACACCGGAGCAGAAAGGGCTGGAGGAGAGAGGCTGTGATCCTGTGGGACATTTGCTGGAGCAGAGGGGCCTGATAGAGTCCTGTGGGCCGTGGGAAGAAGAGACCCACACTGAGTAGCAGAGCAGCATTTCTTGGGAGGACTGGTGGCCTGGAAGAACCCACACTGAAGCAGCTGAGCAGCACGTGAATCACTGCATCTATGGTAAAGTCACTTACGTGACAACAACACCTGAAAAAAACTGTTGTTAGTAACAAATCCACTAAGAAGCAGTTTGTAACAGACTGTTTCCGTGGAGAAGACCCCACGAGGAAAGCTGGGGTGGGACTCTCTCACTCTTCTGAACAGCAGCAAAGAAAACCTCTGATTGTAACCCCCCCCTCCCCACACACCTGCCTTCCCGAGCTGTCGGGGGAAGGTGAAAGATCTTAAAAGGGAGGGGTGGGGGGAGAAAGGTGTCTGTAACAACTATCAAACTTCCCACTCTTAAACTCTTAAGCTCTGATTTTAGTTGTAGTAGTAGTAAATACTTAACATTCTAAGTTAGAGCCTGTTTTGCTTGTGTGAAGTAGTTAATAAACAGTTGCTTGTAATCCTTGTCACAAAAGTTGAGGGGTTTTTTTCCCTTCTCTGAGAAATTTTAGATCTATCAGATCTCTCAGAGTCAAACCATGACACTCTAGTACTAGCTGTTCTGATGAACTCAAACAGCACACTTCTGCAAAGCTGCAGTGAGTGCAGTAATTCAGAAAACAAGTAGAAAATCGTCTACCTTTTTTAGTTACTCATTACAGCATCAATATGCAGCTCACAAAACACTGCGAAGCAGTAATTTACTTTCACCTCTAGAACAGCTGAAACCTCCATTATGCTGTGCTAACAATAAACTCAATTATTTGAGGACAACAAACTAAGTCTACCTTCGTAAAAAAAAAACAAAACAAAAACAAAACACGACAAACACCGCCCCAAAAACCTCTTCAGCTCAGCAAATATATTGTATCAATCCTTCCCCCCTCTCTTGCCTCTTCCTTGCAATTCTAAGTGACTTTCTAGTGTAAAAGCACCAACAAATAGCCACACTTGTTCATTTATTCGTTGAAACACCAGTCAAATAAAATCAGAAGGCTTCAGCAAGCAACATTTATGCAATGCAATGGTTACTACATCAAGTTCTTGGACCAAGAAACTTTTGTTCAACACTGCAAACCACAAAACATTTTAAATCATTAACTAAATATAGAAGAAAAAAAAATGCAAGCTACTGGATTTGGAAACTCATCAAGTTATTTGATGTACAGAGATTCAACTGTATGATCAAGCTTAGGTTTCAACCGACAGCTGCTGCAAAGCAGCTGTAAAAACAGCAAGTTTTGTACTACTCCATTTCAAACTTTGCATGTGCTTCTCCTGACCCTCGTAAACCAAATTACGTATCTTCAGACAGTAAAAGCACTACACTGCAATCTTAGTTCCCAGGTTTTCTCCTAAACCAGCTTCTTACTAAAGCTTCTCTGGCCAGCTCCACTCTGATCTACTGTTGTTTTTCCATCACCATTTATATCTCCACAACTTCATTGCCAAATGCATAAGCTTCAGCCTCATTAAATGTTCTGCAATCGAAATATCAAGTTCCTGGTCATTAAGATACTAGAAGTAAAAAATGCAGTCACTCATCCTTTAAAAACCAGAATTCAAATATTTAGCAAAATTAAACAGCTTACTACTATGAGTCAGATGGCTACAAAAGCCAAATTATTAATAAACTTAAAACACTGCATTGCTAGTGGTTTCCCTAAGAGAACAACATTCTGAAATAGCCAAAGACTAACTTGGAAAGAACAAAATGTTGCTAGGATTTTCTTTCAACAAATCAAGCTTACATAAAACACATAGATTTTTATGGAAGTAATGGAAGAACATGACAAACAAATAGGCTACAGGAAGCCCATGTGCACTAAAGAAACAACCATTTGAAGAAGTGTCCTGTTTGTAAAGGCGTTTGGGTTTTGTTCTCTTTTCTAAACCTGCCACATATGCACCTAACTTCATGCAGGCCCACGTATCTTCCTCTGCCAGCTAAAGATGCATTTTCTTGTGTGTGCATCACTGCAGAGTCAGGCTTGAAGTCTGGTGGGTTTAGGTTCTTTCTACTGATACACTGGGGAGATGAACACCAAATACTTATTTGTTTCATTTACATTTTCACATCCCTTAACCTAAAAATAATAAAAATTTTCATGAAAGTAGGCAATACAAAAAGTGTTCCCAAACTGTACAACACTCATGAAAATATTGTAGTTCTCCACTATGTTCTACCTCTTGGAGAGTTCTCAGTCATGGGGACTTTGTTTTCTTTCTTTCTTCTCCCACTGCACTGCACAGAGCAATAAATCTCATGTAACACCTCATCTACTTACAGCCACAAGGCTGAAGATAAGAAATTCCAGGGGGTGAATCAGTCCCACGAGCCAAAGCAAGCGAAACCAAAAGGGAGCAGCCTTAGATAACTGGACCCTGTTACTGCAACTCCAAAATCAATATTTTCCACAGCCCTGGCTCTCAGCACTCTCCTTCCTCCAACTCCTGCCTCTCCCCAGCTCACCTCATATGCTCTACATATTCTTTTCCGTTCCCAGTCTTCTTTCAACACATCCTACCCTCCTCCTGTTTTTCCATTCAGGAAATCCCTCCTACAAAATTCCACTTCAAAATAATGACTAACAATATTGCCATGCCATCTGTTTTCATAACATATCACTCTTTCTACACCTTTTAATGCTCCGTTTATATTGAACATAATTTTTTTGGAGTGAGAACTATCTACTATTATCTGCACACAGTCTAAAACAACTGGTTTCTGTTCTTAAGCCTTTCATCTTTTAATACAGCAGTGGTTAAAAATGACTATTTATTTCCTTGATTAGGTTTCCAACCGCTGGCATAAGAACACAGTCACCAAAACCTGACATGCTGGCACAATCTGTAAATGCTTAGCAGTACTTTATTGTTTTTCCCATCTATCCAAATGTGGGAGTTTGTGTTGATGGGGTTTTTTTATGAGGGTTTTTTTGCGCTTTTTTGTTGTGGGGGTTTTTTTTGAGTTTTTTTAATGCGTCAGCCTCAAACCACAAATCTATACTGTAGAGATTCTGCATGGGAATTGCAGGTTTACAAGTGTACACGTATTGACCTGCACAAGCCATATGTTCCTTAGGAATAAACAAAAACAGAGTAAAATGACCTGAACTATCATGGCAAGTTAAGTTACTTTATGTACAACATACGCCACTCTTCTGAACTAAGGAAAACACAGGACAATTTAAAACTGTATTTCTGATAGAAAACACCCTCTTAGTCACACAACAACTTATATTCAGTTATTTTACATAATTCTTATATTTTCAGTCAGGTAGAAACCAGCAAATACAGATTCAGGATTTATTACTTTTATGTAGTCATACCATACCCAAGATAGCTACATAGAAGTTTTATAAACACTAGAAAACAAAAATTGCTGTAATCAGGAATGAGACGAAGTGTATATATTTTTACACCAGAACACAGCCCATTAAAAAAAAGGAAGAGGTAACAATAAAACATGCTGGAGATCTCTAAAACAGATTTGACTGTTATGCAGCAGGGAGGGAAACTTAAGTGAGAAGAAGCAGCCTTGCAAAAATGGCACATGAAGACCAGTCATTTGTCGTGTACTCTACAGGTCAATACTAAGGCCAGTGTTGTTCAACATCTTCATTAAAGAACTGGACATTAAACGGGTGTACCCTCAGCAAGTCTGCAGATGATAAAATTTGGAGGAGCGTCTTAATACACCCAGAGGGTTGTGCTGGCACTCAGCAGGACCTTGACAGGCTGAAGAAATTGATAAAGAGGAATCTCATGAAGCCCTACAAGAAGAAACACAAAGTTCCCACCTAGACAGGAGTAACTCTACAGAGCACTATGGGCTGGAGGCAGACTGTCTGGAAAGCAGCTTTGCAGGAAAGGACCTAAGGATCCTGAATGAATGCAAGCCAGCAACATGCCTCAGCCCCAAAAAAGGCCAAGAGTATCCTGAGTGGCATTAGGAAGAATAACACCAGTGGGTCAAGAGATGTGACACTGATGAGATCATCTGGCTAACTTTAGGTCTGGGTTTCCCAGTACCAGGCACAGACATACTGGAGCTAGAAATGAAGACAATTATGGGCTTGGAACATACAAGGGAAGGCTGAGTAAGCCAGGATTTTGTAGCCTCAAGAAGAGAAAGATTGGGTGTGGGAAGGATCTTATCAATGTGCATAAATACCAGACAGGAAGCAGTGGAGAAGAATATGTCTGAGTCTCCTCAGTGGTACCCAGTGAATGGACAAGAGGCAATGAGCACAAACTGAAACAGAGGAAACTTAAAAAGAAGTTCATTTTAAAAGGGTTTATTTACTTGTCGGCGGGGGGGGCGGGGGGGATGTTTTCCCTGTCACTTCTTTCAGTTTATTGTGAGGGTGGTCAAACACTGGAAATTAGGCAGACTGTGGCATTTCCATGCTTGGAGCTGGTGGTCTACGTGAAAACACACTTCTACTGCAGGAAATAGATAAAAAGATAATCCATGGCAGAACTGGGCTGTTTTTACTGCTATTTAGATCTAGCAGTAGAGATGGCTAAGTCTCAGTTCCACAAAACTAATTCAAACAGCTCAAAATTTAAAATATTTTATATCAAATACTCATGAAAATAGACTCATTTTACCTGGATGCAAGAAACTGCCTGTAATCTCTCCTAATTTCCTATAGACAGCAAAACAGGTTTCATTGCTTACAAATGTGAATGCCACAAAACCATTTGCTTAATAGTCAATGGATAAAGACATACAAGAACATGAAGAATTATTTATCTGCAATGAGAGCATTTTGTAACATTTTAGATAGGCTAAATAGGTAACTTTTAAACAGAAAATACTAAAGTTTCTACATAAAGAACTCCAGAAAATAGCCTCCTCATCTGGATAGTAAATATAATAGGGGTGGCAGTAGTTAATATTTGTTCATTACTGATCAGAAGGCAGCACCTGCAAAAATGAGGGCTGAATCAGCTTCCAATTCCCACTGCTTAATAAGATCTGTACTACGTAGAAACCCACCTAGGTAGTTTCAAACACAAAATGAAAGATTCATTATACATCTCATTATACAAAACTCGGAAAACTTGTATTGTAAACCTCCCCTGAGGAGTAATGTCAGGTATTATGGATTAGGTGCAACATTTCACAGCCCTTTCAACATTCACACTGAGAACTGCATGTTGATATTGCACCTAAAATAGGACATACAGCTTTTCTGTAGTAAACACTGGTTTAGTCAGCAAACAGCACAGAGGCACAACTTGAATGTAAATAAGCAGGGCTGCTCCTTTTCCATAATTTTTAGAAAAAGAACATGTCACTGAGGAACAAACACAACTTGGAAGATTCACTACAGAGACCATTGCTTTCTTCTTTCCAAATCTAAATCAGTTTTCATTAACAACCCCAAAACGTTCCAGTAATTTTTACAGCTGTAGGATAATCAACTTAAAGACAGCTACTTGGCAACCTTTCCACACCATTTGGATGCAACTGTTTTTATCTGGACACACAAACAGGCTGTACAAAGGACCTGGATGCTCAATGACGACAAGAGTAATCTCAGTAATCACAGAACGGCTGAGGTTGGAAGCAACGTCTGTAGGTCACCTGGACCAAAATCCCCACCCAAGCAGGGATACCTACAGCTGGATATCCGGGACCACGTCCAGAGGGCTTCTGAATGTCTCCAAGGATGACTCCACAACCTGAGAAGGCATGCACATATACACCAAGGTAACATAACACTAACTCATAAACATGCGTATCTATGAGTCGGGGAAAAAGTTATCTGAAATAGTCATCTGCAGACTGATCACAGAAAGGCTGGAACATACAGACATCAAATGGTTCCCTAAAAAGCCATATGGCTCAGCCCTGACAGCAACTGTGAAGATTTGTTTAAATGCCCTGCTGAAAACCCCACAAAGTTCTACACACCTTACAACTTCCGTATAATAAAAAGTAGCTCTTCAAAGAAAAGAACCTCTACAAACATGCATGACTGAAGCCTATGGAAGCAGTGACATTTCAGACAGTCTCTACCTCTAGCACAAAGTTTTCTGGTATTTGTTTATTTTGGGCTCTATTCTCAGTCTTAACTGCATCCCTGGCAGAAAAATACCACCTGTTTGCAAGCTCATATACTTGACTGTTCCACTGCATTCTTAAAAATAATAGGTTTCACCATATAGGTATCATGAATAGAGTGCAATTACAGCCTAACTATATTGATTTCATAGAAAGCCTTTGCAACCAATTCCTGGAGCTTGTTAATTAAGTCTAGGCTTTAATTTTATAATTGTTGTGATAACTATAGCTTTGGTCAACATATATAAGAACACTACTTTACTGTTTACATTAATTTATTACTGGGCAGGGTAGTAGCACAGAAATAACACTGCTTTTAGATAGCAGCTTCTTCACTATATTATCAGTTGTGCTATTTATTTGATATGGGACACTAAGTAAATAAATATATTTTTTTCTTTACATGGCTATACCTTGCTGTCTGTTAAGAACATGTTCCTGAAATGTGAGATAATAATTCAACATAATGAACCAATTCTCCCCATAGAATAAATGTGATATACAGGAGACGTATATAGGAACTTAAAAAATACACGTAATAGTAACACACAGGGACATTACATATGACATGGCAGACAAAGAGGAAGAAGCAAAGAAGCAAGTTCATCAGTCGTCACTTCACCATCCAATGATGACAGATGAGGAGGTTGTGATGCTGGCTTTGCAACAGCTGGAGATACAGAGTTCTTAATTAAAGAAGAAAAAAAAATTCTGCCTGCCAGTTGTCCTGTGATATTGATCAGCAGATCTCCTGTAACAAGTCTGAATCTCCAGTGACCCTGTCCAATCACTATGAAAAATTTTAGCTGCTTCATCTGCGAGACAGAACATTGGCTATAAATCTTTTAGTATGAGTGTTCATACTGCCTCTTTCCAAACGGTTATATGTTCGTTGTCATCATCATCCTTCTCAGAGGTCCACTGCACACAAAGGTCAATCAAGACAACTAAGGGTAAAGGACAAAACCAGGGTAATGATAACAGTTAGCAGAACAGGGTGTCATTAAAAGATCAATACTGGAACTCTGAAACGAAAGATCGAGAAGAAATGGATAGCATGGTATTACCACACCTGTTTCTTTTTTATCTTGTCTACTCAGATTGCAAAAATTACTAAGCAGGAGCTGTTTCTCACTGGGTGTTTACACATCATCTAATCCTGCCAACCTCAGTTGTGATATGCATGTGCTACTCTAGTAAAAATAAGAGAGACAACTATTTTCAGACCACTGTGCTATTTTGAGGAGGTTCATTTTACACTCTGAAGAAGATATTTAAACAAGCAGCCAAAAAGCACCCTTAGGAAGTATGTAACAGATCTGGAAGTTGTGGTTGAAACAGATAAGCTCCTAGTCTACTTGCAGGGCCACTGATCATGAAAAATCAATCCCACATTCACTGTGGATGCAGCTACTTTGTGAAACACTTTGAAGTCAGCAGCTGATCGAGTTTTAAGCATATAGGGTCAGTTATGCATGCATTTTTTTCACTGAATTACAAAAGCACAAATATATTCAGTGACAGGACCAAGAGGCTGCTTACAGTAGCAGAGTACTGGTTATAAACTCAATATCTGGATTCTGTGTAGAACATCAATTTTGTCACAGTATTTTAAGGTTTATTTGAGAAACAGAATTTTAGCAAGTTGTATATATACGAGTACAAAATTGGCTGCTCAACAAGTTTCGTGGCAGTGGAGCAGAATCTCAGTTTGTTCAAGCAGCTTCTCATTGCTCAAACAACTCAGCAGGCAATCTATACAAAGTATGTAACAAATGCCTTAAAAAAAAACCACCCAGAAACAAAAAAACAGAAGGTTTGATTGACCTCCAATCAAACACAAAAACATCGCCAAAAAACCAAACACACACACATACAGAAAAACCCAACCAAACCCAACAACCTAGAAAACATATCGTTTTAAGAACATGGTAAGCTAAAGACCTCAAGTCATATCATTGTTTTTAATGTTTGAGTTCTGTCAATCTCAGAATAAACACAGTTTCAAACTCCTCAAACCCACTGGAACGCTGTTCACATCTCACAGAAGCTATAAACCTCTGAAGTGAAAAACAAATGGACATCAGACAACTTACAAACAGTTCTTCAGAAGTACAAGAAGCCAAGATGCAGAAATGGTATGGTGGAAGTAAAGCTACACTGTACAACTCGAAAAATCTTCTAGGCCATGCAACAGCCCACAGAATAACCCCCAGAATACCAGCTGTGTGCTGGTATATTTTGGGAAAGGGTGTGAAAAGGTAAAGCAGAGGCATAAGCCTCAACACAATGCTATATCTCGTTTTGCATCCTCTCACAGTGAAACCACCAAAAAAACTGGAAGAGTGTTGACAAGAAGTACCAACTTCTGAGAAATGGAATATGGGAAGTACCAGCAACTGGAATGATGCTTGGCTGTGAACATTGGGATAATGAACTACAGACACTGTAGGGAATGACCATTTTGGGACACAGTGTCTGAAATGGTAGCAAAAATGGGGAGAAAAAAAGTTAATCATAAGCTGAGCATAGAAAGCAGCAAGATACTGCAATGACATCAGTCCTTCTCAAAAAAAGGAAAAGAGAGAGAATAGAAAGACAGACACTGGGTTGGGATTAGATATACAGCCTAGCCAGGTCAGGGAAGGGGGAAGGGGGAGGGAGAAGAAGAGAAGAAAGAAGATAAGCAGGCCCCTTCACTGAGTCATCCAGAGCTACTGCTGCTGGAAGGGAGCCAGATTCGAGCTGGAGTATTTTCCTCTGCTTTCCCCCCCTCAGAAAACCAAGGTAAAGCAAAGCCACCAAACTTAAGATGTCTACCTGAAACACATCCAGATTTTACTGACTTTAAGCCCCTACTCTATATTACATTTAGCCTCAGAAAAGGCTATAATCAAAAGCATGCAAGAGTAACTTAAAAACATCCTCTTCTTTGGCTGAGTTTTTGTGCTGCCCTGAAGTAAGATTCTCTCTTGGATCAGTGATTGCATAATGTAAAATACAAAACCCTTCCAAACAAGACAAAAACATAAAGTGGCAGTTGAGGACAGCAGAATTATATTACTCCTTAAATTACACATTGGTTTTCTTTAGGTAAATTCCTAACCTACCATCTTCAAAGGCCCTCCTGTCCACTGTGCACACATTTCTCAGCCTAAAGCCCTTCAAAAGCAATTTCAAAAGTTGCACTTATTTCTGTAAAATTTATCACATTTCAGCCTTAAATCACATCCAAATAAAAATTAACTTTTTTTGTTAATATTTTAACTCTCTCTTTGACAATACTCATTATTACACATCAACAGGTATCTCATATGTGGTTTATGGGTAGTATCCTCAGCTACTTGTGCTCAGTCCTGTTAAGTGATGTGATAATTTAGCAACCTCAGCTTGTTAGTGTCTCTCCTAAAATGACATCTAATCTCACCCTGATTTCTTTATGGATGGATTTACATCTTGGTTCTGTGCTCCTGCAGTTGAATAAGTATGTGACAGAAACACCCAACCAAGCATTCACCTGGATATATATTCTGAAGTGGTCAGTGAAATCTTGAGGACAGAGCTTGAAATGGCCAAGAGCTAGTAAGAAATAAATCAAAGCTTTAATACCTCCATATACTACAAGACATTTCATAGTAAACAAGTCTTTATAGTACAAGCTAAATGGAAGCAACATGCGATAGCAATCTCCTTCTGAGGTCATCTAAATTGAATAGAAACTTGGAATGAGGCTTAGGTGACTTGCAAATAACAAAAATAATACAGCCATGGCATCCGGTCACAAGTGGGGTTCCACAGGGCTCCATCCTCAGCCCAGTTCCCTTCAACATCTTCATTAACAACTTGGACACAAGACTCCAGAGAATACTAAGTTTGCAATGACACTAAATTGAGAGGCCCTGTTGGCTTCCTCAAGGACAGAGAGGCCCAGAGGAGAGACCTCAACAAATTAAGAAAGACAGGCATTCACCAGCCATATGAAGTCTAAGGGCAAGTGCTGGATTCTGCACCTGAGACGGGGCAATCCTGGATGTATGTACAGACTGGGGAACAAGAGGCTGCAGAGCAGCACTGTGGAAAGTGACCTGGGAGTCCTGGTTGATGGCAAGGTGAATCTGAGTCAGCAGTGCCCTGGCAGCCAGGAGGGCCAACCGTGTCCTGGGGGGCATCAGGCAAAGCATCAGCCCGTCAAGACAGAGGACTGTCCTGTCTTGCTCTGCTCTGCACTGGTGCAGCCTCATCTTGAATATTGTGTGCAGGTTTGGGGCAGCACAATATAAGAAAGATATTCACCTATTAGAAAGCATCCAAAGGATGGCCACGAGGAGCGGCTGAGGTCTTGGTCTGTTCAGCCTGGAGAAGAGACTGAGGGAGACTTCATCGGACACTACAACTTCCTCAAGAGGAAGGGGCAGGTACGGATCTGTTCACTCTCATGACCACTGACAGGACCGGAGGAAACAGCATGAAGCTGAGTCAGGAGAGGTTTAGGTTGGATATCAGGAAAAGGTTTTTCATGCAGACAGTGGTTGAGCACAGGGACAGGCTCCCCAGGGAAGTGGTCACAGCATCAAGCCTGTCTGAGTTCAAGAAGTGTTTGGACAACACTCTCAGGCACATGATGCGATTCTTGGCGCGTCCTGTGCAGGGCCAGGAGTTGGACTCCAGGATCCTCATGGGCCTCTTCCAACTCAGCATATTCTAAGATTCTACAATGAACACCTATGAGATAACCTCACCTCAAACAAACCACTTAACATACAATACTTTTATGATTACAGACATATCATACCTTAAGTATTACCTGTATTGAAGCTATAAATTAAGGTACAACAAGATTGAGATTAGCAACAAGAATGACAATTCAGGAATTGCCAATTCAACAAACAACAATACGTTAACAGAAAAACAAATTTTTGTCACGATTTCTCTCTAAACAACGGGCTTTGCAGTGTTTCAAAGGTTTTTTTCTATTTTTACAAAAAACATTTACAAAAATGTCTAGCTAGTAGACAATACTGCCTGAGAAGACAATGAAACTTTATTTCATAGTTGAGCATTACCTAGTGAATTAAAACCTATTGTTTTTAAATACAAGCAGCAATATTAAGAGACTTCTTTGAAGACACAAATACTATTGTATCAAATATCTACGACCTTACACAATAAAGCATGAATTCAACACTGCTTTCATTGTATTACCACCATGGCAGTGTTGCAGCATTTTTGAAATTATACTTTTGTCCAAGTCACTATGTCAACAGACATGCCAGTCTGCTTAAAGCACCAAACAACTAAAATGGAATGAAATGACTCAAGCAGCTAAGACACACTCAAGCAAATTCCAGTAATGCTTCACTTCACCTTTTGCTACTGTAGTCAGAATTTTACTCTTTTTATTTCACAGAATAACATAATATGGTAGGTGGATCTTTGGGCTTAAACAAAATTCTGATTCTTTGCCTTTCAAGCTCTTATTACACAAAGATGCAGAACATCAAGAGATGATTCACAGAATCTTGCCAAATAGAATGAGATTTCTTCCTCAAAAGACATAAATTTG
Source organism: Calyptomena viridis (assembly GCA_013390005.1). Classification (NCBI taxonomy): domain Eukaryota; kingdom Metazoa; phylum Chordata; class Aves; order Passeriformes; family Eurylaimidae; genus Calyptomena; species Calyptomena viridis. Next base: position 70,032 of record WEIV01026922.1, read on the forward strand.
TTAAATGTTATTGCCAACACAGTCTGTTCTAGGAGTTGATCCTTCCATTACTTTTAATTGAAAGTCTATTTTTTATCTCCCCCAACCACAAACCCCTTTAATTTTATAGATTGTACCAGTAAACCTTTAGAAATTAACTGTTGGGTACCAGATTATATAAAAGCCCTCAAAGATAAGAACACTGGCAACCCTTGTTATATATATACCTCACCTCACTGAGAGCAGTGCCTCCAGAAGATGGGGCAGAAAGGCCAGGTGGGTGCCTTCAAGACCACTGTCCACAGCTGATGCAAAGGCACAGTGCTGCCAGACGTTCGACTTTCTGAATATGTGCCACATAAGCCACTGCCACATACCAACCAAACCCCCTTCTCTCAGCAGGTGGAATTTGGAGTGCGCTCTGAACCTGGTTCCCAATTAGCTGCACAGCTTGGGCACACAGCTATAAACACACTGGGATTCGTGCAGAGTTAATTATGCTAGAGGTGGAGCAGCCCATACAGGCATAATGGGTTGCTGCCATGGAGGCAACAAGGCAACTGAGCACCTTTGCTGCACGCCAGACACACAAGCTAAACCCAATGAGAAAGGGTTATTCCAATCCAGACCAACTCAAGTGAAGACAAGCACCACACTGCCTGTAAGCCAAACAATAAGGACACCCCATTGTCTTAGACAATATGCTAGAGTTGGTTTTATTATTTCTTTTTCCTCAAAGAAAATGTCAATGTAGGTGTTAAGTGATTGTATTTCATCCCATTTTTGTATTTCAACTCTCAAGGAATAACCTGAGAATCACTGTCAAAGTACTTCTGACAATGACCGCTTAGGTCCAACACCTCTGAGGAGACAGAAATTTGTCGTCTTCTTTAAAAAAAACCAACCAAACAACAGCGCAGAGATGCAACATTACTAAAGTTACAGAACAGAAAAAAAACATTACACAAAGTTTAAAAAAGAAATAAATAGGAGATAGACAAGTCACACTGCCTTTGCAGACTCTAGTGAATTGTCTTCTCTAACGAAGACAAATTAGAAACACTTCTAATCATGCAAACTACTATTAAAGTTTATGGTTGGGGAAGCCAGAGATTTCCTACCGTATTCCTAATAGCTGGACAACTAAACTACTTCACTGTTTACTTTATGATGCCACATTCATGATATGGCATTGCCTAAACATTTTCTTAAAAGAAAATAAGCCTTAATGAGTTAACCACACACACGCACAGAAATCCTGCTACCTGCCAACAACCTCAGGCTCTGCATTTTTTAATAATGAAACAGTTACTCGTGCCATTACATAAATATTATTACATAATATCTCTTTTGTATGAAGAATTAGAACTACAATAAAATATGTCCCACTATTTCAATATTGTATCTATTAATCCTACTCATCCACTTAATTTGGAGCTGTAGTTGCATCAGAGCACAACAGCTTTTATGGCTCACATTCCTCTGTGCCTGAACAGAGGACAGATAATTCTGAATTTAAAAAAAAATCGAAACAAGCTAACAAAAAACACAACAAAAAAAATCTGCTCTACTATAATAACGGAGTGAAGGGAAAGACACCTCTGTTGTGCCTCTTTTATTACGTGTTTTCTGTCTTGCCTAACATTTAATGTACATCCAACCATCTATGCATCAAAATATAATTTTAAACGTACAACTCGATAAAACACGTATAAATTCCTCAATTTCCAAGGTCAGCATTACACAACAGTAAGTGTAAAGGGATCACAAGCAATGGTGCTTAAGACGTCTAATATCTCAAAGAAGAGATTTTGGGTTTTTTCCCAACTTAGTATTTAACGCATGTGTAAACTACGACAGACATTAATTTCCCTAAGTATTAAATTTCTTAGAATTTTTCTTTCAAAACGTATTTGTATTGGTCATAAACACGTTGCATTGGTCAGAAACACATCTGAGAGGTGGGACGACTGTAACCGTAAGGCCGCGGAGAAGAGAGGCAGCGAAGAAGTGGCATATGACATTCGGGAGTCCCGGGGGGGCAACATGTGGCCGGCGCTCAGGACGCTCCTTCCTGCAGTGCAGCACCGGTGCCTCCGGCCGTACGCGATCCGCGCCGCGACACGAACCCGGCACTTCCCAAGTGCCGCACGAGTCTCACTTGTGACCGCGCTCGGAGGTTTCCCCTCGCCCGCTCGCCCTCCCGCACCAACACCTCCCGGGAAGGGCAGGACAGCGGCGTGCGGGCACCGGGGGCGAGGGCGGCACCGGCCGCCCCCAGTGTTTGCACAGCTGCGCCGCTCTCCCGGGGCAGCCCCGCACAAAGCCCCGCCGGACCC
>WEIV01026924.1:0-11453 GCA_013390005.1 Calyptomena viridis
GGACTAGGGAAGTCTTTCTTCCCATGTACTCAACACTGATTAGACTCTTCTTGAGTCCTGTGTCCAGTTCTGGGTCCCTCAAGTTAGAAAAGATGTTGAGGAGCTGGAACATGTCCAGAGAAGGGCAATAGCTGGTGAGGGAGTGTAGAACACAAGCCCTGTGAAGAGCGGCTGGGGAAGCTGTGGTTTTTAGCCTGGAGAAGAGAAGGTTAGGGGAGACCTTATTGCTCTCTACAACTGCCTGACAGGAGGCTGTAGCCACGTGGGTGTTGGTCTCTTCTCCCAGGCATCCAGCGACAGAACAAGGGAACACAGTCTCAAGCTATGTCAGGGGAAGTTTAGGCTGGACATTAGGAAAAAATTGTCCACAGAAAGAGTGATTGGCCATTGGAATGGGCTGTCCAGGGAGGTGGTGAGCCACCATCCCTCTAAGTGTTTAAAAGAGAGACTGGATGTAGCTCTTAGTGCCATGGTTTAGTTGATGAGGTGGTGTTAGGTCAAAGGTTGGACTTGATGATCTCAAAGGTCTTTTCCAATCTAGTTAATTCTGTGATTGCTTTTTCCTTATGCAAATGACTCAGCTGTGATAACTCCCCTCCAGGGAACTACCCGGACATTGACAGCCTGAAGGTATTAATCTCTGCTGATGGGTCATAATAGACTATGATTGACTCAACTGTTCTGACATAACAGGTAGCTGTAACATCTTAGAAGGTGTCAAAGACTCGTGAAATGTCCCGTGATGCAGTATTACACATCATCCAGTGTAAAACTCCCTGCCCCAGGGGAGGTACTGGGGTATTTCCACCTACCCTAAGCATAATAAAAATCTAATGGACTCTGTGTTCCATGGGCTTTTTCCCTCACCACCCTAGGTTTCCTTCAACTGATCTAAACTGCAACCATCACTTTGACAAGACTGGGACTCTCCAAGAAGCTGATTTCACCAAGAAGCCCATAAGAAGAGAATAAACAGGACACCATCAGAATGCACGGGTGGTGATATTTTTTCTACTTAATCTATCTCTCTGGCACTCTCTTTCTCTTTCCCCTGCCTTCTCTTTTCCCTATTATTTTCTGTCTTTCTCTACCTCACATTTACTGTTAAATGAAAATCTGTACTATTGTCTCTGGCATATGGTCTTGTTTGCACCTTAATTTGGGCAGAGGCATCTCTCCAATAATTTTAATAGCCAGATCATAATAGGTAGTTTTAGATACTTTGTAAGACTCAACTTAGTGGATCAAAATTGAACTCCATGAGGGAGATCTTATCCTTGAAATGTACACACTAAGATGCAGAAAGACAATAAAACCTGCAAAACCAACAGTTTTTCCTCATACAGAGATACTGAATAGAATCACAGAATCACAGATTTAACTAGGGTGGAAAAGACCTTTGAGATCATCAAGTCCAACCTGTTACCTAACACCATCTCAATAATGGTTATCTGTGCCAGTGCTTTTTGAATGTACTATATTAGTATTCATGATCTCTAACTGTATACATGTGTTAGTAAGGAGAAGCCATAAACCTCAGGAGAATATTTTGATTGTGCAAACTGAGTCCTCAAAAAACAACAAGATCCATGATTTGCTATTGTTGTTCAGAGCTTCATATACAATTGCTAAAGACATACTCAATTTGTTTCTCATTCTTCCATCTCAGCCCAATTCAGCTTTTGTGTTTCAGAATCCAGGAGAATGATAGTCAAAAGGGACACCTGGGCTGCTCAATACATCCTCTTTTTTTTGGCCACAACAACATCTTTTACACCATTCACAGACCAGAAAATCCTCTGTAAAGCAATAATCCTTGTTCTTGTGCATGTCAGAAATAAAAAAAAAAGTTCTCTTTCTCCTACAAGATGATTTTTTCAATGCTTTCTACGCTTTTCCATTTGATTTCCCAATTCTGTAACCAACTAGATCAAAAGCATTGCAATAATATGGCTCAGCAATTTCACTAGCTTCTTAAATGAAAGCAAGAGAAGAAAAGAATATAGCAATGATCAGTCTTGTCTTTTACTGAAGCAGCTGCTACAGGTATAAGATTCATACAGGTTAAAATTCATATATTTTTAGGGGTTGTTTGAAAAGGAAAAAGAACACAGGTTGCCTTATTGTATATAATTACAGATACACAGAACTGAGTCATGAATTTAAAGCAAACTAATACCTCACCCTAGCAGATGATACAAAGCTGTGAAAAGCATTCAGTATTTATACAACATTGCCTTTGCTAGCTATGTAAAAATAAAAATGGTTTGCTGTTTTTCTCCTTTCCTCAGGTTATCATAACTTCTTGCTTATAGACAGCTATATACCATGAGTACAAGAATAATACACCAATCACCCAAAACTCCATTTTCAGTCTCCTTCAAATCAGAAAGAACACAAACTAAAATAGCAGTTACTAAATTAGTGAATAAAGGGATGACCAGTTTAGTGCCATCACAATAATTCTAACTATTCCTCTTCCTGTGTACAACTGTCTGAGGTCAGTTCAACACTTTTAGGCCCTTCTTTTTTGTTACTTTATACCTTTATGGCATGATAGAAGAACTAGATACTTCAGCTTAAGACCAGGGAAGTCTTAAGCAATTCTTTCAGATTTGCTGAAAAAATACCCCTCATCTGCTATTCACACCTGTGATCGGACCTGTTATGTCATGGAAAATCCTTTTTTTTTTTTTTTTTTTCCTCTTAAGATTTAAGTATCTGACATAACATTAGTCATATCTTCACGATTTTGATTGCTTTGAATTGCTGAACTCAGATTTACAGCACTGTCAAATCAAGTTTCCATGGACTACATTGGTAAATGTCTGTTTACTAAACCACCCTCTCTTAGGACGTAAGGACATATTTCTAATATCTTGTGTTACTTGAAAAAGTGCCTTGCCAAAGAGCTGATAAAAGTCTGGTGTTTCAAAAGATGTTTCAACAGTGAGAATCAACCACTTCTTTGGTGCAAATGTGCATTCTTTTTGTCTTCTCTTTCTTGAAGAGTGCTCAGTGTGCATTACTTCGGGTCGAAGTGCATGAAGGTATGTATGACTTCAGTGCTGCAAGCATGAACCTGTGGCTTGTGTTCACAACCCTTGAGACTTCTGTTCCTCTTGAAGGTGGACATCTGAAACCTGAGTGTGCTTCTTTTGTGGCTGTGAATATGGGACCCTGTCGTGCTCAGGTCTGCCTGGGCATGTTGTCGGATGGCATTCACACTGCTGAATACAGGTACAGCTTGCTAAAATAACATTGCAGTTTTTGAAGACAGTTGAGGGGTCTCACAGCCTAGTTTCACTTGGAGCTAAATCTTCTGCTAGGTGGGAAGGTGAAAAGGATCATGTTCTACTGAAGTCAAAGCAGGTTGCCAGTGGTATTGCTGTAAGCAGAACTGCTGTGAATAAAACTTCTTGAGATACTCTTTGGTTGTTTGTTAGAGTACCTCTTCTTATTATCAAAGTCCGGTACCAGATAAAGGAATAAAACTCGCAGCTTCTCAGTTTTTCTTGCTGTTTATTGAGNGGTGCAAACTCCTGATCCTGGACTCCAACAAAAACTCCAATTAATTTCCTTAAGAAAGGAATTTTGCCAGTGTCTCTGTACTTGTGTACAAAATGTATGATCAGATGCATATTAATGCATATTAAATAATAGTATGATTTTACTCACTGTCAGGCCTTCCCTGAGCTTATAAGCATTCCAGCAGCTTTGGTGTATAGGATATAGTCTCTTGCACCTGGATGGGACTTCCTCAGGTAATTTAGGAAAGTACAGAAGCACTCTTTTTCTAAGATTCCCAGCAGTGGATATCTCATACCAGAACACTGGATTTTTCTTCCTTCTTTATTATACAAACTGAGTTCAAATAAAAAGCCCTTTCATTTCCACTCAGGTTCCTGTACTCTCAAAGGGAGCAATATCACATAATTCATAAGGCACATGAAGTATTTAATGTGGCAAGATCACTCACATAGATGAAGTCAGTTAGGTTAAGGACAACTGTTTGCTCAACAGATTGTTTCTTTTTCCATTTCTGTTTCTCTAATCTTCCTAGAAATGTCTGGAGTTTTCATTTTTCTCTCCATCACAGGAAATATTTATCTTTTAATAAGGTCATTTAAACATAAACCTTTCTGCTAGAAAAAAAAAAATTGAAAATATTGTGGCAATCCATTTTCAATTGGTCACTATTATACCAAGCATACATTTGAGAGGTAGAAACAGAAAAAAATTACCACACTTCTCTAAGTAGATAGATGCACTTTGTGCAATGACAATGTCAATTCTGATAAACTTTGAGCCTCTGAGTTTTTAGCTAGGCTTCTGTATTCCAGTCAGAGAAACCAAGTCCTTTTTTACAGACGTAAGTTCAAAATGTTGTGTTTGAGGAACTGTGAGCTCTACAATACAGAAGCAAAGACATATTAAAGTTTTAAAAGATAAAAAGGAAAAAGTACAAAATTATTATTATAAAATTTTAAGATTATTTCATGCCAAATTTGTGATTTTCAGGGAGGTTCTGATTACTGAATTCTTAATGTCTGCCATTGCTTATGCAGTGGCAGTCTGGGACAAGTTGGTAACTGGAAATGGTATATGCATTAGAGAGTAAATGGCAGAGAATTAGTGTGCTATCTGTACATACACAAAATAAAAGCTTGTTCTGTAAAAAACTGATAGATGAGAATGACACAGGCTAAGTCTCAGTGCTATGATTCAGAATTTTCCTGCCCAAGTTTCACATTCGGTGTTCAGGAGCTCTGACAATCACCTGGGTAAGGAAACTGCACATTTCAATTATCTTCCAATGTCTGTCAGAGAAAAACACAGAGTTAATAATGGGCATTATATCTATTTTTTTGAGCCAGTGATTCATACTGCCTTATTCTGCATTCGGCTTGCGGGTCTTCATGATCTGAGTGTTCCCAAAAAGACTTAAGAAAACTATTGTATAAAACCAAGAATTGATAGGCTGTTAGCCACTCTGGGATGTTTAATTAAAATAAAATTACATAAAAATATATAATACTCCTATTGATAGAGGATAAGTTAACTCCAGGCTACACAGACTGTATAGCATCAAAAATGAAAAAAAAAAGTCTATATGTGATCTATGAAGCCTTGACTAATGTAGCTGAGCAAAAAGTACTCCAAGTGCAGACTGAATAGGGCTGAGTATTTTCAGCTAGTACTTTTCAGCAGGGTCGCGGGGTAAGATACTTCTCTGTGAAGATAGTATCAAGTTTTATGGACATAGAAGTGAGAGAAAATTCGTAAGAGCTGGGCATTTATGTTGGCATTTGAAGGAACTACCATATCCTTTGAAAAATCCTTGACATGAGGGGGTATTTGGTACTGCCACTGCTGCTCTCCAAGTTTCTCACTGGCTCCCAGACTAAGGATTTGGATCTTTAATATCCCACTGATATTATCCAGGGAATTCCTTCCACAGTGACATGGGACTTGGCATAGCACCAGCTACAGCAACATGTGTCTGACCTCTAGAATGTTTCTTAGTTTTGTGAAGAAAGGAAAGCAGCATGAAGTTAAATGGCTGATAGCACTAAATACCAGCTACCACGCTTGGGTAGATTGTTTTTTTTTCCCTTTTGGGGTCCATGTGTTGAATAGCTCTTACTGAGTCATGATAAAAACCCAAGTAATCTGGAAGGAAGATGACATATTTTCTTATGAATTATTTTAGTGTGTATGCATTTATAACTTTTAAGTAGCTTCTAGATAATTTGGAAACTAAAATAACTCAAGTGTTAAACATACTTCCAGTTTACATTTAAGGAAGGGCAAATTGAGTATGTACAATTAGAGACGATTATGCTTAAGTGAATTTAAAGTCCAGTCTTCTGCCCAAATGCAACAAAGACTTGGAATGATCTACACATATAGGTGTATTATCTACTGAAGTTGGGTTGTGCAGCCAAAAAGGTGACATCTTGACAGCTGACCTTTTGCAACAGACTACTTGTAGGTTCTTACTATGCGTTACCTCTAAAATGCAACTCATGAACTTACTAAGCTTACAAGATTCTGGGACCCTTTCTTTTTACAAAGATGTACTATTTTCAATCAGCCACAGTGGGAAGGTCACTTTAATTCTTAATGAAATGAGAATTTTTAGATTACTACTCTGACATCTGAGACAGAACTAGGAGAACACCATGTACAAATTACTACTGACAACCTGGTTGGTTATTTTATGAAGCTTTTACTTAAATTCTGGTGGATTAAAACTTATCATTAATGAAGAAGATGCATTAGATCTATCTACAAAGCTGTGAGCATAGCTGGGTCTTCCATATCATCATCTCCATTTTCTTTTTAATATATACACATTTTAAACAAGTGTCACTTGACTGCTAGTTTTGTTCACAACCACGAAATTTAATGCCTGAGTCAATTAAGACAGTTGGTCAATATCTGCCTTGCTGTTGTAGTGAAAGGGGATTATGCTGGTAATTTTTCATTGTTGCTGTTGATCGGTATATATTTACTGTCCATAAGATGGTCGGTTCTTTCTTTTATAATACTGCTCTGTCTAACTTTGCTTGACCTGATTTGTATTGATAATTGATACATGTTGATATATTTTCCTTTAAGAAATATTCAGTCTATTAATTTATCTTATTTTCTTTATGGTAGCTACATCCAAATACTGGTGCGTAACTTCTGACTGTAAAAATCTCCTGAACAAAAATTTATACGATGGAGTTTATATCAGACAGATGTATAGAGAGGGCAACTTGGAGTTAGATCAACATTTTACTGAATTCTGCACTATCAGCTGCACAGAAAAGGTTTTGTGGTAGTTGCAAAGAGTGCTGCTATCTGCTTAGCACACAAAGAAGTGTACTGTTGGGATTCAGTGACCAGGACTCATCACTGGAAGAGAAAAAAAGGAAAACAAGCCTTCCAACTTATTCACAAAGAAAAGAAAATAAGGTGCAAATGCTGTTTGTTTCTGTGGAGTAGTGATAAAAGACACGAGTTAAAATACAACAAGATTTACAGAGGAAGGACCTACTGCCATTTTCTGAGTGGAAAGAAGGAGACTCCAGATAACACTTCCACTTCCCAATAACATAATGGTCATGCTGTCCCACAGAGGTTCCCTAAACACTGATAAGCACTCGTATACTGAAGAATGGGATGATGTGAAAATACCACAACCAAACTCTAGTAAACCAGGCACTGGATGGAAATATGGTGAACCTTTTACCTGTGCCAGCTATCCATTAAGAAATGATAAATGCCTGTCACATTACTCCAAATTTAGTTCACTGGCTACAGTACTCACCCTCCCCCCTAAAAAAACTAAAGAAATAGTATATAAAAAAGTTGGAAATAGGAAGAAATTGGGAGAAGCTTTTTCACCACACTGCGGGGGCACCTTACAAACTGACTCCCTTCTTCACCTCATATAGGGACGTCTGTGTGAGTAAGCCGTACCTTATATGTACTAATTGCTTGCTTTAGAAACTAAAACTTGCTTTTCTTCATAATATTCTTAATATACTGTTTTGCTTTACAACTTGTGCATATGCTTTGTCTTATGCTGTTTTAAATATGTCTATGCAGACAGATCCTGTCACAGACAACCATGAACACTTATTTATCACAAATTGTCCTAACAAAAGGTGGTTTTTTTGTAACTGTTAGAGTGATTCCATTTTAAAAGTGCTAACAGTTTTCATCGACCATGGAATAACACACCGGGAAGATCTGCTGAGGGGTCCCCTCTTCTGTTGACTCAGGCCCCCTTGACAGGGTAAATTGAACACACCTTCCGATCAGTGAGTCTGATCAGTGAAGGTTTCTCACATATATGAAATGTTGACAGGTTGGTTGGGCAATAAAGGGTTTCAATTTCCTAGGGACTCTGACAGTCAAACAAACTACTAAAGGTTGAGAGCATCTCTCCTTTCAAAGGGTTGGACAAAACTACCCTCTTTTTGTGACAGTTTCCCTCTGTCTTCTCTGGGACTGAAAGACTACGTTCTGATTGAGCATTTCTCCTTCTTTTCTAATACATCCTGCCGTATGGATGAAACAAAAGAGAGTGAATCACTGACTTCATATGGGGTAGAATGAAGGGAAAAAAAAGGCACAGAGGGTAGAAGAATGGCATTCTGGACCAGTAATCCTTCCAAATAGCAATTTGACTATGGCTGTAATTTGGAAGGGCTGTGCATCCTTAAAAAAGGAGGTGGATGCAGAGTATTAAGCATTTCAGTCTCTGATCCACTTCCCAATGCGTGTCTAGCAAGCATGTTCTCTGCATCCCTTCACACAACCTGGCAACCTGGCTGGTGGGAGGACCTTCTAGTTGAGAAATTCTGCTGTATGGAACAGCTTTCCCAAATTTGTCTGTTTCACTGAGTCACCATTTCAAGCAAGAGCTCTTTCTCCCTTTTAGTGACTCTCCATTATTAACTTTTTTATCAATATAAATGTTTTATTTAGTTATGGAAATAAATTGCAATGCCACCTGATGAAACAAATCTAGACAGAAAATTTGTGCTCAGTGACATTTCAGGTATGATCAAACTCTATCTGATTGAGTGGCTTTCAGCACTCGCAAAACCGTAAAAAGTCCTAATGATATCATATAAGGGCCAAGCCCACCAAGGCACATGCTGTAGGTACACAACAGCATCTGACTCATAAATACTGCCTCTATCATCTTTCAAAGGAATGGCCCAAAAGGTGCTGTGAAACTTTCTCGATATTTTGAAAAAGACAAGTTATCTTTAGTCTTCCTTTTCCTTCCCAGAAAAGCCCTCTAATAATTAAAAATACTGAAACTAATACAAACATAAAATATGTTCTTTCTGAGTAAATAACAAGCCTTATACAAATCCTGTAACACAAATAAATGAAGCTTATATAATTGCTCTAGAAAAACAAACCCTAACCTCTTGTGAGATAAATATTTCAAATTCAGTCTTTTAATTCAGAGTCTCAAAACTGGGTAAGTGGGTTAACTCTGAGGTTACTATTTCAATAATGCACAGACCTAAGTTGAAAGAGGCAAAAATGAGGAAGTTATAGTTAAAACAAGACTTCTATTTCTAAGGAGCACTTTATAATTAGGTGTTTATCTGAATTTATTTGAGGAGTTTGAGGCATGTCCTTCTCTGCAGAAAAGCAAATCTTTGCAGTCTTAGTTCATACAATTTTTAGACAGTGTCCTGTCATGCCATGTGGTGCTAGCTGGTTGTTCAGTCAAAGCATTTGCCATGTGTTCAGGAACTGTTTTTAGATGAGTATGAGTATGGGTATGTACTGCGCTTGCTAGTTTGAGGTATGATGAATAAAATTGACTAATCATCAGCACAGAGACCCAAAAAGACAATCTACCACGTTAATTTGATTATTGTACTTATGTGTGATTCATAGATTTCCTGTGGAAGTGGTAACTTTGCTTCCTTGTCTCAAATTTTAAATTACACTTGCACAATATGAAGTATGAAGTGCATATGGCAGTCAGTTCCTGGAAATACAAAAGACAGTTGATTCTGTGTGAGATAATTTTAATTAGGATAGTGTTGGAGGTCACCATATCATATTTGCATTTCATTGGCCTTTTCGTCACTCCACTCCCCTGTAGGGAAATATTGATATATAGTCTGTAAACTTTTCCTTCTATCATATTCTGCTTGAACATACTGTGAATTTACCAAAAAGAATATTTGTTCTCAACCTTAAATTCCAGAAACAACACAAAAAAATCTCATATACATTTGAGTAACTCTGTTATATGAAAAATTATCTAGAAATATACACCTTTATCTGCATGAAATTATGTGTCACTTGAGCAAATGCTGAATACTTCATGATCAGCTCTGATTTAGACCTTGTTTCTCAAAACAACTGCTATGCTACTTGAAATATCTTTATCATTAACTTAGCAAGGCACTGATGAATAAGTGTTTCCATACATATATTTAGCCTGGAACCTTCTTTAAAATAAAAATTAATATAGGAACAAAATGCTGCTAACAGAATATGTAATGAAAGAAGCATAATCAATGCAATTTAAAAAAAAAAAAAGCAGTGTTTTAAAATGGTTTTGAATATAGGCAAAGCAAAAAGTGAGAGTACAGAACTTTTAACAATCTGTTTCCCATCCTTTTCAGAGCACCTTGTGGGGGAGACAAGGAACAAAAGGCCATAATTCAGGAGACAAAATGGTGTCTTTGTGTAATATTATGATACTAGCACTTTGAACTAGTGTTCCTGAAACTCTAATCATTAGTTAACTGATGATATGTGGAGCCCTTCATCATCCTATACACAGTAAAACTGATCTGAGAATACAACCATGAAAGGCAGGAAAGGCTGAAGTTTAAAGTTGCGAATCCCAGTGACACTAAGTTGTATGGGAGTATTGATCTGCTGGAGGGTAGGAAGACTCTGCAGAGGGATCTGGACAGCTGATGAGCCAAGGTCAATGGTATGAAGTTCACAAGACAAAGTGCTGGGTCCTGCACTTTGGCCACAACACCACCAGGCAGCGCTACAGGCTGAGGATAGAGTGGCTGGAAAGTTACCCAGTAGAAAAGAACCAGGGGCTGTTGGTTGACAGCAGCTGAACATGAGCCAGCAGTGTGCCCAGGTGGACAAGAAGGCCAATGGCATTCTGGCCTGTATCAGGAATAGTGTGGCCAGCTGGACCAGGGAAGTGATAGTCCCCCTGTACTCAGCACTGGTGAGGCCACATCTCAGATCTTCTGTTCAGTTTTCTGCCCCTCACTACAGGAAAAACACTGAGGTCCCGGAGCATGTCCAGAGAAGAGAAACAAAGCTGGTGAAGTGTCTGGAGAGTAACTCCTGTGAGGAGTGGCTGAGGGAGCTGGGGTTGTTTAGCTTTGAGAAAAGGAGGCTCAGGGGAGAACTGGTTGCTCTCCACAACTTCCTGAAAGGAGGTTATAGCCAGGTGGGCGTCAGTCTCTTCTCCCAGGCAACTACTGACAGGACAAGAGGACATAGACCCAAGCTGTGCCAAGGAAAATGCAGACTGGACATCAGGAACAATTTTTTCAGTGAAAGGGTGGTCAGACATTGTAATGGACTGCTCAGGGAGCTGGTGGAGTCATGATTTCTGGAGGTGTTCTAGAAATGACAGGCCATAGCTCTTAATGCTGTGATTTAGTTTTCGGGGGGTGTTTTGTTGAAGGTTGACCAAACCTCGATGATCTTGGAAGTCTTTTTCAACTCAGATGATTTTATGATTCTATGATCATTAATGTCAATCACAAATATTCAAGAGACATGGGGAAGTTTTGGATCAAAACTGGGAGAAAAGCCTCTTTCTCTTACATGGAACAGACAGATCTTTATGAAACTGTATAACAAGATATCATGATACTGAAATACTGTTGTGCTGGGTCTGTCCGAGCTCCGGCAGTCTTAGCAGTGCTAGGAGA
>WEIV01026926.1:5118-21781 GCA_013390005.1 Calyptomena viridis
TATGTTTAGGAAAATTAATTTATGTACTTTCTTTGCTAATGAAAGAGCATGTAATTAACTTTCTCTATGGAAAAAATGTCATTTTATTCAGTTCAAGCATTTGGCAGCACAATTAAAAAAATAATTGTATTTTATCAAAACATAAACATCTGGGATTCTGAACTACTGGTTCTAACCTTCCTTCTGATGCTGTTTCAGAAAGAAAACAGAGGCCAGTTATTTAGAAGGTATATATTTATAACAAATAATCCTTCATAAGGCTGTTGTTCCACTAAGAACTATTTTATTTGACAAAAGAGCAGTCTTACTCTCTCAACAAAGCAGTTAAAAGGAAAGTAGCAACAAGTAAACATCCTCTTGCTGTGCCTATGAAAAGTATATGCTCCCACCACAAAGCAGCAATGCAACCTCACTTGGTGTGGACTTAAGTGCTGTTGCTACTGTGTATTATGCAGGATCTCTAGTGGAGAAAACCACCTGATTGTTTGCCATGAAAAGGACCTCCATGAACCTCTCCTCACAGATCACTATAGATTCCTTGCAGACTTGAAACTGATGGCTGTCACCAAAGTCCTGCTTGAACCAGTTTTACTCAGCAGTTTCATAGGGTTTAGACTGATCTGATGAATCACAGACTAACAAAAAGATGCATACCTGAACATAATGCAACACAGAGGTTTGAGTACTACCCTTGTCATCTTTCTTTCAGATGCCCAAACATGTTCTCTCTGATTGCCTTCACTGATCTTTAAACAGTGTTGCTGAAGATGGCAATTTGAAGGGATAGCTGTCTTCGTTTGAAAGAACTTTAGAACTTCTTTAGAACTTGCAAGAATTTTCCAAAAGAGTCAGAAAAATTTTGGCTTCATTAGTCCCTATCCAAGTGCTATTATCAGTAACTAAGTTTAACAATTACATGTCATCTCTCAAAATATGTTAATAACAACATAATAATATTGTGCCCACCACTCTTTTTCTGTCAAGTCCCACACTTTACAAGACAAACACACGTTATGACAATATATGGTCACTAAGTCAAACATATAACCTATACATCTGGGGAGAAAAAAAATCTGAGACTATAATTAAAGTTTGCTTCTAGCACAATGCCAGTCCATAGGAGGGATCAGAGTTCAGGCCCTAGTTGTTGTCCTTCCTGCTCTACAAAAGCAGGAAATAGAGGGAAACACAGCAACATGCAACATGGTCAAGCAAGGAGGGATGGTAACAGCTTTTGAAATCAGTCAACTCCATCCATTTACCTTTAAGACCTCAACATCAACTTCTACTACAGACCATTGGTCTTGACAACTTAACATGTTTCCATAAATAACACATGCAGTGTGGTAGTTCCTGTGGGTTGCAAGGAACACTGCTTTCAACACAGATGAAGCCAATACACACACTGTTCTCATGCTTCTGCTTGTGCAGTCTTATTGTCAGACCAGAAGAGAGATGTAGACCTGGATGATGTAAAATAGGTGCCTTAGTTAGAGAGTAACTTACTGCTAGTTCCCACTAGCGTTCATTTCCCCCTAAGTCCCTTCCTTATCAGCACCACACAGCATGGTAATGTCTTCTGTCAAAAGGACAACTCAGGCTATGCATTCTCCCTGCTCACCTTTTCACAGAGGCTCAGGATTTGCAATGACTACTTGCCTATAGGCATCATCTAGAAGACATCCCAGAAATAAGGGACACCTACCACACGTTGTTCAAGTCCCAAGCTAATCTGTTCCTTAAACCACTAAATCTGGACATGTTAGATGTGTTAGATGTGCTTCAGACATGACACCCCACTTTTTCAGACATGACATGTCACTGCATGCAGACATGACTGCATTTGCAATGCTTTGAGGAGCCCTTTCAGCAGTTTACACTTCAACATATCCTGCTGTCATCCACTGCTCAGACTGAGTGAGCAATAAGCACTGAGATAACCTCTAGAATACCAAAATGCACCCCAAGCTAACCTTTCCCAGATGCTGCAGAGAAAAGCTGTATGGGAAAAACATTACACGATTTTTTGACTTTTTTTCCTCTTAGGACTGTATCAGTCCTTAATCTTTCTTCATTACCTTTATGAACAAACCAGGCATCTCTTTCCTCCTCATTGTTGTCTTTGACAACTGGATTTTCTTCTAAATATAGATGTTTGTTTAACAACACAGACTGAGGCATTCTCCCCTCTGTTACCACGCTCCTGAAGCACAGTGAAGGTAACTTCAGTGGCTTGGCTGAGCACAGATCTTCTAGAAGGAAAGTGTAAGGACATTGGAAGCAAGTACAAGCAACACGGGATTACAGAGGCGCTGTTTCACCAATGTAGGCAGAAAACTCTTGCAGCCAAAGCTTGATTAGCATTCAGGCTGGCCTGCACCGTGAAGGAGGAAAACGATTTTTAAAACATATGTTTTTAAAATACATTTACAGCAAAAATAGCATCAGAGGTAGCATTGGTCCATTACTTGATGAGGTCAGGCATCTCACAAACAGGGACAAAGTGGAGATGTATAATGCTGCCTTTATCTCTGTCTTCAACACTGCTGGTGATGGGGTCTGGGAGCCCAGAACCTCATGTTGGAAAATCCTAGCTGGTGAGCTGATAAACTCCCAACCAATCCTGAACTTGTTTGACACTTGCTGCTTCAGCTGGAAGCTTGTAAATCTATGGTGCCTGATGGAATTCTTCTCAGGGTGCTCAAGAGCCAGTTATCATTGTGGAACTTCTCTCCATTATTTTCCAACAGTCTTGACAGTCTGGAGAGGTCCCAGTTGACTGGAAGTTGGCATATGTTGTCCTGATTTTTAAGAATGGTTGTAAGGTAATGACAGGGCTGTCAGCCTCATTTCAGTTCTTGAATGAGAAGAAAAATATAGGTACCCCCAAAATGCCAGGCAGTGGAAGGATTGTAGGAAAATTTATTTCCAAAGCCGAGAACACTAGACTTAAAAGAGCATTAAAATAAATGACATTAAAATGTCTTGGAGAGGGAAAAGCAGTGCATTCTTTTCCCAAGGTTTTAATGTCTGACCTGGCTCCCTCTCATGGGGCCTCCAAGGTTGTCTGTGAAATATTTTATCTTTTCAGGGAATTAGCACCTCTACAAGGCAGGAGAAGGAAAAACATCAAGCATCTATAGGAAAATGTTTCTTCCAGGCAGCAAACGCTTTCTTGAGTGACAAAAACTCCCCATTTCCTCAAATTCAATCTTCCAAAATAGGTTCTTCTATATTCACACTGAGAGAATTATGGAGAAGGTTATTCTGAGAGTTACTGAAAAAACATGCAAGACACAATATAGTCACTGGTCACAGCCAGCACAAGTTCATGAGGGGAAAGTCCCGATAAAACAACTTAATTTTCTTTTATGGTTAAGGTCACCCATCTAATTAACCAAGAGAAGCCACTAGATGTGGTGGTTTGGGATTTTAGCAAAGATTTTTATACTGTCTCTCACGGCATCCTTCTGGACAAAATGTCCAGCATACAGACAGACAAGTCTATAATACATTGTATAAGCAACTGGCTGATGAATCAGTCAAGAGTTTTAGTAAATGGGGTCACATCAGTCAGTGGTCAGTCACCAGTGAGATTCCCCAGGACTTAATTTTAGGGTCAGTGTTCTTTGATGCTTTTACTAATTACCTGGATGCAAGAATCAAATGCATATTAAATAAGTTTGCTGACAATCCTAAACTAGGAGGAGATGCAGACTCTGTTGAGGGTAGGGAGGCCTTGCAGAGAGATCAGGATGGAATAGAGAACTGAAAATTTAACAAGGGCAGGTGCCAAATTCTCCACATGGGATGGGTCAATTCTGGTTATACATGCAAACTGGGGGAAAACAGGCTGGAGAGCAGCCTTCAAGAAAGATCAAGGAGTCTGAGTTGATGGCAAGTAGGATACAAGTCAACAGTGAGCCCTGGCAGCCAAAAGGGCCAACAGTAACCTGGGGTGCACGAAGTACAGCACTGCCAGCCAAATGAGGAAGACAATTGTCCCACTCAACATCACACTGGTGCAGCCCTGAGGACTGTGTGCAGTTTGGGGCACCTCAATGGAAGAAGGTTATCAAACTATTAGTGACCTGAGGAGGCTGACCAGAACACGGAAAGGTCTCAAGGGCAAGACTTACCAGGAGCTGCTCATGTCACTCAGATTGTTCAGCTTGGAGAAAAGAAAGGGATCATTTGGGTTAAGCAAATAGCGACTTTTCAAGCCTAGCCTCAGCAAAGTGGAGAATGAGAGATCTAGTTCACAAAGCTAAAAGAACAGACTGACTTGAACAGAGAGATCACCTCTTGTCTAAGTATGAAAATCTATTTGAATAGAAATACACCTGCATATGCAGACTTCAGTCATGTTGGTAAGGAAATTAAGATGAAGGTCCAGCTGTACATGAGGTCTTTTTTTGCTAACCCTCAGAAGTCATGTTCTGAACATTTACCTAAGATTTTTAGTAGTCTTATCTAATCACTTCTAAACAATCAACAATCCTCAGTACAATATTCATTGGTCTGCAAACTATGAAATGAGATGTGAGAATATGTAACTTCGCCATGAAGATAAATACATTTAATATTTTTTACTGTTCAGACTGTGCCCAAGTGCAGCTGAAACTCTTACAGTATTACAAAACTAGCTCTGTATTCCTACAAATAGATATAGATACCATGTTCCTGCTCAGAGACTGGAAAGAATAAACAATAAACTGAATTGCAAATGAATAAAAAATAGTATTTGTACAATGGAAGAGAACTATATATCAAAGCTAAAGTAGATGTAATGGCTGCACATATAAACAGGCATGCACAAGGATCCAAGCAAAAAAAAAGGAAAAAAAAAAAAACCACTGAGGCCACACTTAGCTCTTAGATTCCAGAGTAACTACTTATTTCAGTTAAAATATTTGGTATTATTCATGTGCCTGAAGTAATATATAAGCGTATCTTGGGTCTGATTATTGTTAGTCAGAGTTCCAGGTAAAAGTTCCTTTCCCCTACCTGCAGTTAAAAGTAAAATAATGTTTAGATATCTGAAATTGAGATGGCCGAAGCGACTACTATCTATAGGTGATTTGAGCTGACATTGCCTACCTGTGCAATTAAGAATCTTTGGGGATTGTTTTTAAAACTAAAACATACTTTAAAGAAGTTCCCAAAAGGTAGCTATAATTCCAAGTTTACATTTTGCAACTACGTTCACACACAATGATTCCTGTGCTGAAAACGGAGCACAGGGAGCTGATTACCAGAATTAGAAAGTAGAGGCAAGGAACATATTGGAGAGAAAAACTTCTGCTCCTCAAGACAATAACTTCATTCAAAATTATGAATAGCTTTGTCTTTTGCAGACCTCGGTTAATGTATTTACATTCATTCTTTTTTACAGATGTAAAAACTCAAATATAAAGACATTCTATCTCACCTTTACAGTCCTGTAAAGGAATATGGTCACAATAGAGAACTGTTACTTAGCTGTCCCTGCTCTAATTCATTAAGCACAATATTTTCTCTAAGGTGCATTCCTTTAAACTTTCTATGAGAGAGCTGTTTCCAGAATGTTCCCAGAGTGTTCCACCTGTTATAATACACATTGAAAACAGATTAGTTTCTCCTTATTATCCTAAAATGGACTGGAATTGTTTGGAATACATTGAAGTACCCCCTTGTAGCAGCAAATCAATTTTAAGAGATGAAAAAAAGTCAGGATTTCAGTGTTGTTCTATTACTCCCTTATTGCTGCTGGCTCAGTTTTCCAGGCTCACGCTTCTTTTTAACTGGCCACTCTAACAGCTTATGTGCAGCCTCTTAACTGAATGCAGTAAAAGAAAGTCCTCCTACCACACATTAGGACATGGTTCAGCCTGGAATTCAAACTAAGGAATTATGCAAAGCTGTCCTAAAGTGAAATCCACAACTGCCAGGCTTAAATACTAATCTCTCTCTTTACTAAGATTAGTCTTCCTACACTAAAGAAATACAGTGCACTTAACATGCTCATTGCATTGGAAAAACACTTCGTCTTCACATAGAGAAACTTTTCCAGCCTTCTACAAACATGGCTGTCATCATTACAAAGACCCCAACTCTAAGTAAGTATTGACAATGGCTGCCTAGGCACTGGTCCATTTTAAACTGATGCCATACCACTGTGTCTTTCAGCCTCTCTGGTTCATCAGTATTCTGTGTGCCTACTCATAGGAACCACTTGGGAAAAATATTCAAGATTATCCTTACTGAACCATGACTTCTTCATAAACAGGCAGCTACAGCAAACACCATGATCCATTTCCGTGATATCACTGCATTTGTAAGCACTATCTAAAGCCATTCTCCCCAAGCTGCATATTATTAGCAGACACAAACAACTACCACGCATCCACGAGAACAGAGAACAAATAAAACAGACTTCAAGCTCACCACTGCCAAAAGGAACACCGTAACAATGACCTCACTTTAGTCTACACTTGAGTCTGTGTGCACAAAGCACATGTCCCGGTACAAGGAACAAATTAGGAGCTAGAAAGTATTTTTACTGAAGTTTGAAAAGGCTATCCTGTCTGAAAGGTGAAAGGTATGAAATCAATAGTAATTACTAATAGTACACTAATCACCCCTATGTCAAGTTGAAGTGACAGTTCTTGACATGCGTCTTCCTTCTACCAGTAGAACGGGAGTGTTGCTGAAAACATTAAAGGAGCATTTGATAATAAGCCCCGGAAGAGTTGACAGTTCAGAGACTCTCCAGCCACCTCTGAGCAGTATTTATCAGAGTGATGCCATTGGGCATCATCTTGATGTAAACTCTGTGACTGAAGAAGAGAATATTAATATGCAGGCTATGGAGTTTATCCTTTTAATCCCCTGTGGCCATACCCCTATGCTCAGGTATCAAGACTTCCTCTAAGAAGATCAAGGGAATCAGAATAGGAGCTTACTCAGAGAGTATGAGCACAGGATGGGGAGGAAAAGAAGTGACTTCAAGCAGCTGGTTCTCAAATTATTAAGAGATTATTAGAGATGCCAGCTCAAGGAAATACCTCCTCAACTTAAGAGGTATACACTTTGACTTTCAGCACTGCAGTCCTCTGCGAAGACACTACTGTCGTCCAGCTGAAGCACTGATATATAAGAAACCTTACATCATTTCCTAGCAACACAACTAGTACTACCAGCACAAGCAAGGCCTTAGACTGTAGCCAGCTACGCTCTTGCTCTTACAGACTGTACATGACCTTAACCACATAAACTCCAAAAAGGTGTTTATCTAGTGTCCTTCAAGTCCTTCAAGCATCCTAAGATGCTGTTCTGAAATAAAATATGAAGACACAAATCCGTCACTGCTGCAACAGCAGCCACACCTCTGGTAAGAGATTTTGGTCTCTGATTTTCAGTATGTTCTCCTGGTTTCAAAACTTCTGTGTTCCTCAACCACACACAAACCCCTCCTCCCTCCACAATTTTAGAAAGATCTTCCAAATAGCAGTTTTCCTTCATAATTTTAAGTATAGTGTGCTGAGAATGCGATTATGCTTATCAAAGAAACCTACTTCATAAGCTAAACCTTTAACATATACTGGTGGTATAACTTCTTTCTGTGCTATTATATTCAGAGAAGGAATACTGAAAATACTCAAATGAAAGGTAAAATAAATGTGGGGATTTTTTCTTAAGACGGTATAAACTGCAAATGGAGAACAGCAAAGGTCTTAAAACTACTTCTTTTTTACAGTCTTCCTTCCATGATATTTAAAGCTCTTACTCTACAGCTTCTTATTCCTAAGAGTAACGAAACTATTTAAAAGGGTAGGAAGAACCAAGTTCATGAGCTATTTAATTCTGCCTATTTTTTCTTATTAAAAAAAAAAAAAATAAAAGAGAGAAAACACAACACTTCCCTCCCTCAAATCTTTGCTGATTAGAGGAAGCATCCAGGTATCAACGGACTGAAGTAGTACCTTGCACAAGCCCATTATTTCAGTCAGCAGAAAGCAGTGGATCAGCCACCTGGCTTTATGCAGGTTTTCCTTGCTCCAGTGAGCTATGCTCTATGCTATGTCACCGTGACTTGGCAAGCAGCCTATTGTGTGTCCAAGATAGAGCAGAGTGTGACAATCTGTTTGATGACTATCAAAACCATCATACTGCTATGTTATACAGTCCAGTGTACTGCATTAAAAAGAGAAACAAGGATCAAAGAGAAAAATCATTTGATACCTTTCTCCTCAACACTTCCTGAGCTGAGCTTGTCGAAGAGCAGCAGAAGGGCAGGGGAAGCTACTTAGGGAGACTTACATCCATCGTTATTCCACATACAGCATCCTTGTCAACATCACCAAGAACCTGCTAATCTGTGATCCACTTTCCATTGTAAGCCCAAACAAGATATATTAGCAAAGGTAAAAATTGATGAAAAAACTGTTAGTCATACTCCTAAAACCCCAAATTTAAATTCCTAAGCACATTAAAAAAATACAAAAATCATTCAAGAAGTCTTCTAATATATTTGCCCAATACAATAAATGCAAGATGATATGCACGACCAAAACTAAGATGATCATTCTAATGCCTAAAACAGACTAAACTGAAAGCATCTATTTTAATAGACCTCTAGCTACTTCCTCATGAAAAAAAACCCTATAATTTCTTCAGATTTGTCAATTTCCTGATCAATTTTTAAGATGGCACAGGACAAAATATTATTGCTTAAAAGCTTCATTGCTTCTTGGTTGAGCACATCCAAGCAAGTCTCTGAAATGATTGTATTCATTTTCAGAACATTGTAACAAAAAATAACATCCCAGTTTTTTCAGGTCTGTTACGACACTCTTTCTTCATTCCATTCATTGTTTCTTTGTCCTACAAGCGGCCATCATCCTACATTTGATAAGAACGTATATTTCTAGTCAAGTAAAAAGATTTACATAGGTATATATTAACTCCATATTTCTTCAAAAAGCTCGCCAGGTATCATCAACATCTGTTTCAAAGCAGTTGTCTATAAACATGCATGCAATATTTACATGTAAATGCCTGCCCCTATGAGCAAAAATCCGCACATATAAATGAGCAACAATTTTAGCACAGCTCCCACCCTGCAAGAAAAGAAGACAGAAGAGCGGATAGGATAAGTTTCCTACTGTGCACCACAGACAAAACTGTCTTCCATTATACTTCAAAAGCTGTTTTAAGAAGAGCAAAATGATCACATTTTCTTCATGAACACAACGAATGGGACAAGGGATTTGTTCACAAACAAGGAAACTGTAGCCCGCCTGCTCAAAAGCAGCCAATTTATGGAAATATTTCAATAGTAGATTATTTATTTCAGGCATATCTATGGGCTAGCAATTTCTTGCACTGTGCTTGCCTATTTATGGAGCAGCATATTTTTAACTAAGGAGACTATTTATATGAGGCTACAGAACTTAATCACAAAATTAAGGCAGATCAAACAACTTGTTGAGCCGTGAACAACTAGACACTACAGTTGTGATCCACATAGAAGGAAATAATTGACAATGATGGCCTAGATATATTTGCTTTAGAGCCTACTAGCCTGCATAAGATGATTTCCTGGAGTATCAACCTGACCATCATTTCTGAAGTTGTCCAAGTCTACATAGGAAAAAAAAAAAAAAAAAAAAAAAAAAAAAAAAAAAAAAAAAAAAAAAAAAAAAAAAGTGCCGTATTTACATGAAAGGTATACAAAAATCTTGTACTTTCAAGTTGGGTGCTCTGTTCTGAAGATTTGTCCCGACATTTATGGTTATTAAGCTCTCACAAACAGCTGCTTCTGCTTAACTTAATCTTATTAAAAGACCCAAGCTGATGAATTTAGGCAGGCACTGCTCTACTGTAAGTCTAACCTGTAAAAACAGGACAGTCTAGAAGCTTCCAAAAAACGAGCCTGCAGCATCATTTTCAGTAGTGTGTGTCAGGTATCTAACTGCAAGCTGCAGCTTTAATTGTATAAAGTAATACTTCAAGCCTGTAGTATTCTATGCCTTCTTCTTTATTAATAGTTCTAAGTAAGCAATCAGATTTCCTGTGTTGTGGCAGACTTAGGAAATCAACCAAAACAACGAAGGGGTAAGGTGCTTTGTGTAGACTAGCTGTCCTGAAGGAGCTGTAGTTTGTAACATGACTCAAGTTCTGTGTCCAACAAATAAGATGGATAGTTTCATAGGGTTGGTAACTTCAACATATTAATTATACAATTCTATGTGGTAAGCTATAAAGCCCCATAAAAACCGCTTCTGTCAGTCATGCTGTTTTCAAATTTAGCCGATTTTCACTGTGTGAAGTACAAACAAAATAGATAGGTAAGCTGCAGTGAGTAAATTTAGAAGGGAGTGAGAAAGAGGACGAGTGCTGTAATGCAGGTATATTAGTGGTGGGCTTCTGGCAATACATTCCCAAGAACCCACTAACCTTTAATGAAAGGGATGGGAGTAAGTAGTGCTAAACTGAACTCAGTTGTATAAGCTTTAAAGACTCTTTAAGGAAACATACATATATTTCACAATTTAAGAAAGAAAACAAGAAAAGGGGCAAAAAACCGGACACACTAGAAGCATTGTTCCAGAAGTGGGCTTAATGGCCACTTCTCCCACTGCAACATTCACAGTGCTTCAACTGCTTTGACACTTCAGCAGTTCAAGATGGACCGCTGCCATATACAAGTAAGTATAAGAACATATACAATAATAAGCTCATATAAGAACAGTTAATGCAGATAATCAAACCTTCCTTTTAATATGCCTTGTTTGACAAAAGTGCACAAGTTAAAATTTATTCAACTCAAGTCATAGAAAAAATTTTTAATAACACTTTTGCAGTCAAATCAACCTTTGCTACACCACCATTAAGATCAATAATATTACAAAAGGCAGAAATCTGGTGCAGTCTGCTGTCAATCAGTTCTCTTTTGAGCCACTTTATGTTTCATTCATCATGCTGCACACCCTACCTCCTTACCCAGAGGGAAGAGAATTGAAAGGTCACATCTTAGCCAATAAAATATATTTAGCTATTTTGTGAGGACAAAACAGTATCTTTAATCAGTCATCCAAACAAGACACCAGACTACTCAGAAGGCTGCATGCTGCTGCACATCAATAAACATCTTGATTTAGGAACGGAAATGAAAAATACCAAACCAGAGAAGGTATGAAAGGGGAACTCAGAGACCTGTCAGAAAAATTACAAAATTAGAGCTGAGTGCTGCATTCAGCAAATAGATGACATAGACATGGCAGAAATAAGTAGTGCTGGGAGCTAGGTTCAGATAGCACACACTGAAATTTTAAGTAACAGGAAAAACCACTATGGATACTTTCTATATCTATCTGCATTTTCTTTTGGGTCTCACTACTGGTAAACACTTAAGTCAGCTCCTCTTTTCTTTGCCTTTTCAGTCTTTACAGAACTGCTTCACTGTAAGCATAATAATAAAAAAGTGATATCCTGCCAATATCTATTTTGAGATTCTTATAATCCCCAAAATTGATTTCTCCTCCATTCTTTCAGCCTCACTAATTGAAATGCTCCAGGGAACAGTGCCTATGGAACATGTGGGAATAAGAAAAGAGTGCCTAAACTGTACTTCCATTGCATGTCAAAACAAACATTAAATGCTTAAGACAACAAAAATAGTACCAGGATGCACTGATTTTTGCCCTCCATGCTACTATCAAAATACATATATAAGACTCATCTTACTGAAGAACAGACTTTTCCCACTAGAACTACTATAACCAGAATAAGACCGACTGGTATTTTTTATTTGCCAAAATAAAAAAAAAAAAACCTGGTTTATGGCATTTCATGTCCTGAATGAACAGGTTTATATACATACAACTACACTGAAACAAGCTTTATAATCTGATGGCAGCAAATTGCATAGTGAAACAGAAGGTACTTCACATGCCAAACCATAAAGTTCTTTAAGACTGGAACAGAGAATTAAGATGACATGATTACAAAAACAGCACAAAATAGCTGGCTAAGAAAGAATGATGAGAGCATCTATGCCTGGAAAGGGTTTGAAGCCACAGAAGGGGAAAGGGTCTGTGAAGGCACTGAAGTCATAAGAGAAAGAAAAATGTATGTTTCTTCATGGGAAAAAATACAAGAGAAAGATCAAAGGAATAAACACTGCCAGTGGCACTTAAGAAAAACAAAAAAACAAAAGCAAATTTTTGGTCAACCTGGACAGGTACTGAAGTTCAGCTAATGTTCTGGAGAGAAGAAAAAAACCAAAACAAGCCTCAAAGCCTACAAAACCCATAAATGTACGTGCAAGCTATAGTGAACATACATACACAGTGTGTGGTACAGTTAGTTAAAAGACATCTCTTACGTTACATAACTTACACTCATTCAACGCAGAATTAAAGAAATGTACTTTTTTAAGGAATAAATTAATAAATCTTCCTCAATAGAGAGGAGGAAAAAAAAGGTAATTGCTCCCTAAAACTGGCCACTGGCCAAAACAAGACATGCAGAACTGTACATAATCACCTGCCAGCCTTCCTGCTGACCAAGCCTGAACTTCTTGTACTAACAGATTTGACTCCTACTCCTGCCAACATTATTTGACTCCAGGAGCAGGCTCTAAGACCACTTACAGAATGAGACATCCTACGACACGGCCACAAGTGTCAGAACTTGACCCTTACAATACATATAAAGGATCAGATCATATTGAAGTCTACAGGTCCTTGGTAAACACATGAATGGTATTGGGAAGAGGAAAACCTGAAGAATCTATAATAAAAAAAAATTCTTAAAACTCTAGTGAATAGGGAGTATCCTTGTGCTTTCTGCATGTGTTACTCTTTCCACAACTGTGTAATTTTTGGCACCTGGTAAGAAGTACCCAGCACGGTGCTTGACTGTTCCTCATAAGAGCTGATTATACTCCCAAAGCCACTTAAAGGAAGATTTAAAAGTACGAAATAATTACCTATACACCTGTGTTTTCTGTTCATCTTTTACAGTAAACATTAATTTACAATAAAAAAATACATTCGGCAAAGGAAAATTAATTTATTACACGTAACATAACTTTAGCCACTCAATTTGTGCCCTCCCCCCCAATCCTAGGTGCAGAAGGCCAACTACCAGCAGTGAGTGCAGCACCGGTCTCAACCATGAGATTTATGCTGGCACTCTTATTAGAGCTGAGGTAATTTAAGAGGAATGTCAGCACGAATTTACTTTTCAAACTTTATTACCCTGCTTTAAGAAGAGAAAGAATGCCTGCTATTGTAATTTTTAAAATATTTACAAAATCTTTGGTATCTAGTTTTAGTCCTGCAGAATTAAACCCAAACATCTAACATCACCTCACATCACATTTCTTTTATATGAAAATAGAAAAAAAGAATTAGAAAAATCCCATTTAGTGAAAATAAAGGTTTTAATGAGAAACGTGATCTTTCCAGATAAAATTCAAGGCTACTAGAGAATTAAAAGAAGATACATGCTCTGCAAGCTATGAGCTTGTGAATCTGGCTTCCATTGGTATCTGACCCATTCAAACCTAGTTCTCTTTGAATGCACGGGTTCCTACCACAGAGAGCCACAAGGGGATTGAACATCAAGGTAATGAGATCTAAACTAGTTCCATAACTTTAATCCTTCACCAGAGGCCACATTTTTACCCTCCTGTCTGCAGACTGAATTTCCTTCTCTTCCTCTGGTAGAGAAAAATGTAACCTATTTTAAAATAACCTTATTTCTCTTTAAAGAACAGAATGATGGAAACTGTCTTAGTGGCCATTGGGTAGGAACCTTTTCTCACAGCATAGGGACATTTAAAAAAAATCACTTCTCTACCATGAAGGCCTTCCAAATTCATCTCTAACAGACATATATTTTATTATTACAGAAACCCAAGAAAGAAACGTAGAAGCTGAGCAGAATAAAGAAGCAAAAGGGAATCGTGTCGGGAAGTAAAGAGGCAATGTGATCTTTAGCTTTGCAAATAGCAGGCAACAGAAAAAACACTGAATTTCCATTATACTTTTCTTATTAAACTAAATCCCTTTTCAACACAGTAGACCAAATTTGTAATAGCAGCATTAAGGATGAACACAAAAGCCCATCCTGTACAGTCAAAAAGGAATTCTAACAGAGTGAACAAAATGAAGAAACAACAATTTATTTGCTCCATCCCCTCCTGCTCTGCCTAATGCCTGCTTTTAGGAAGGCACTGGACTCAGGTGGTGGTGCCACTCAGCCCTTGCTCTCAGACAAGGCTTCCAAGATGATGCCATTTTGAGGTAGACACCTGTCCACTGGCAACAAGCATGAGACCATCAACTCATTTTAAGCTTTTAAGCTGTGCAAAACGAGGCTACCACATGGCAACATCTTTCAGTCACTACAAAACTTGCTCCCATGGTGAAAAAGCTACTGAGGTGAAAAGCTCTGTATCACATTTCTAATCCCTCCTCTCTGCAATTTTTTTTTTTATTTTATAATGATTCATATAGGTTTTCCCGGTCTTATGAAACTTGCTTCCATAAAAATGTTTCCCAAATCACTTGACTTTCACGTAGCAAGGATTTTTGCAATGTATGTGAGAAATATTCTGTTGCTCATTATCTATTTGATAAAATTCACTCCTTAAGAAAAAGGGTCAGATAAAATTTGGTATAATGTGGAGCTCTAGTGGTAGTGGGGAAGTAAAGCAGCACATAACACCGACCATGCAAAAGTAGATATTAACCTTTAGTAGGGAAACAATAAGTGAAAACATCGTAATGATGGATTTAAACAAGGAAGAAGGAAAAGGGAAAGAGTTTAGCGTCAAATTCAACATTTCTGGCTCACAGAATACATCTCTGCAACAACATGATAAGTAACCTGCATTTTCAGTGCACAAACTTGAATCTTGTCATTTACTGCAGTTAAACAACAGAAAAAATAAGGTCAACACAGTCTGCTTATGTTAGCCTTAAAGGAAAAAAAATATATACACTACAGCAGGAAACCAATGATCTATAACAAAACTAGCTGGGAGTAGAGCAATTCTATGCACTCTTTTAAAACAGTCCCAGTCATATATACTGCCCTTTTCATGATAGCTATGGCAACTCCTATACTAGCCAGTAAATACTCTCAGCTGTATCATCAGCAAAATACTGTACCAACCATTGTCAGCAGTTTTAACACTGAGATTTGGTAGTCCTTTCAGACTGATGAGTTTGGCAGGAATTAAATCCTAAACTAGAGGAGCTCCTTCCTTATATACACAGTACTATCACACATCCTGCTGGCAAACATAATCAGCTTAAGTCCTGTTGACAGTCAATATTCCACCTGGAAAGGAGATCATCAAGTGACAGGCTATGTAAAGCGTACTCTACATCTAGTGTGCTTCATCACACAGAGGATACTGGAAGTCC
This sequence comes from Calyptomena viridis, assembly GCA_013390005.1. Lineage (NCBI taxonomy): Eukaryota > Metazoa > Chordata > Aves > Passeriformes > Eurylaimidae > Calyptomena > Calyptomena viridis. The sequence continues at coordinate 20,544 of WEIV01026926.1, forward strand.
TACATCATTCTGTGAAACACCGGCATTACTCTCCTAATTTTTAAGATGCTAACTGAACTTGGGTATACATCAGAAGAAGTTTATAAAGCTAAAACAACATTGACAGTTATCAGATTACCAAAAAGGAGCACAAAAACCACAGGAAACATTACAGTGTGAATGTGTGAACAACTGATTGTAGTATTAGGAGGGCCCATTTCCAAAGTCAAGCAATATCCCTGGTTGCATAAACACACACAGTTCTGAACCCTCAGTAAGAAACCTGCAACTCCATCCTAAGGAAAATGCTTCCAATCAAGACTACAGAAAACTGAGACTGAAAAAGCTCTAACATATATTGCTGCTAACTTGCAACAGTCTCTCCACCTATCTCAATCCACATTATAAATTGTTCAGTATTTTTGCCAGGGACTTTTGTTCTACTTTCCAAGTTGAGTACACAATGTCTTGATTCAGTACTACTCCATTTAAGACAAAATATATTTCAACTTGATAAAGTAGATGATTAACCTCTTCCTAAGCGTTATTGTTTGGCAACATCCAGCCTAATTGTTTGGGGTTTTTTACTAGCATTAATTCCAATCCACTTCCACGGTGGAAACAAATTAGTCTGGGTTTTACACCTTTTCCACCCAAGGAACTGCTGTTGATTGAAGAGGCATTCCCTGAATCTGACTCGTGTATTTGAAAAACCTGGGATACCAAAACCCCAGAGTTACAAGCCTCAGAAACGAGATTTCCAAGCTGTGCCTGTTACCTGGTGGGCAGTTGCACTCTGGAGCCGCTTCTCTCGCTACTCGCATTTTTGCCAAGTGCTCGTAGGATTTCTGTGAGAGAGAAGCAACATGAGGGCACTCAGCCACAACCAGCGCTCCCGACCGCGGCCGCGAACGGGGATTACCGCTATTCCAGAGGCTGCGTGACCACCGATGGCTTCTTCGCTTGGACTCGGCCAAAGGTGTCTCACTGACTTCACCACCCCCACAACAACAAAACCAAGCCCGACACCTCCGAGACTCTCCCACCGCCGCCGCAAGTGGCCCCCGCCTTTTTGCCTTCTCGACACGCGCGGTCCAGAAACGCGGGGACGGCGGCAAGTTACAGAGGAGAGAAGCGGCGGTGGTGTGCGGAGGGGTTCCCCGCGACCCCTCATACCGCCCCTTCCATGAGCCCGGGGTGCCCCTTGGCCCGCTTATCTCCCGGCTCCGCCGCCCCCTGGGGATGCAGGTTCACTTTCG
>WEIV01026926.1:23367-66255 GCA_013390005.1 Calyptomena viridis
CGGGTCGAGCCTCTCCCCCACAGCAGGGAGGCGAGGAGCCAAAAGCCGGCAGCAAGGCTGGGTGCGGGGCAAGCCCCCGCGGCTTCCACCCGCCCTTCGGAGGAGCACCGTGCTCTGCGAGCGGTTTGCCACTTGTCAGAGAGGTTTTCAGGCTCGGGGCGGGAAGCGCGCCCCCTCCCGCCGGCCCACCTCCCGCCTTCATCGGCATAATTTATTCACCTAGGCAGAGAGGCGGCCTGGACAGCAAGGGGGGCTCTTTTGGGGTGATGTACGCGCGGAGCGCGGGACATCAGGCTCACAAATTAGGAGGGCGAGAGGCTCCGAGGCTCCACAGGGATGGGGGGCCGCCCACGGCGGGCGGTACCGGGGAAGGGGCTGCAAGGGGCGGCCAGCCCCGCTGGGTAAGCTCTGGTACACCGGGCTAATTTACGGCGGTTTATGGTCGGGCTGTCATGCCCACGGTGCGAGCGTAAAACACGGGAGCGCTCTGCCGTCCCGTTCTTTTTTTAGAGCGCGGAGGATAATAAACGTGTATAACTCAGCGGCCCGGCTCCCGGCGAGCGCAAAGGCAGGCAATGCGAGGGCTCACTTCCAAGGGAGCAACATGTGCTAACCCTCCGGTGTATGGAGAAAGTTTAATTTAAGCCAATTTTCTTTCTGCTTGTTTATTTACCAAGTTGCTTCTTTACTTTTCCATGCACCCTGGCCATTTTTAATTGTTCCTGGTTTGGTTGATTAGAAAGGAAGCATCGACATCCAGAGAAATGTACACACGGCCTGATGGGAAGCTTTTTGGTTTCTGGTCCTTCCCCCTCTGCCTTTTATCTTCCAAATGCTGCGTTGACCTGCTATAGTTTGATTCTCATCTTGGCATTACCACAGTGCACTTCTGTGTGACATTTCTTGTGCTCAGTACACTGTTTGAACCAGGGAAACTTCTCCAAGCAGGACCAGACACTGAAGAAAAAACACATAGCTCACCCTGTTTTGTGTCATGTGAATACTGACTACTTACAAGATACAGACTTGCGGGATGAAAAAGAGACTTGTCCAACTATGGCACTTCTCAAACAAGACTAAGGGCATTGTTTTGTACTACAAATCAAGTTTCCTTATGGAATAATACTTGTGCAGTTTTATTACCTATTGTTTCCCAAGTATTCAAGCAGTCACAAATGCCATGAAGATGTGGATCCAAAAAGCTTTGTGGGTTTCAGTATAACTACTTACACTTTGAATAAAGTGTACCAGAAGTTCATAGCTAGGCATTTATTCTTCATAACTTGTCTCTTCTTTCCGAACAAGAAGTTTTGTACACTCTGGCTGGGAAGAAGAAATCATGATTACATAGCCCTAGGTGATAGTTTCTCCACAATGAACAATTAATGGTTGCAACGGACAGTTTGCAAACAAATTCCCCCAAGCAGCACATACCTTATGATCAGGAGTTATGAATAACAACTGCTCTTTTCAAAACAAGGACTTGCTCACAGACTGTCCGTTGGCAATAAGAAGATGACATAGTATTTGGAATGAATAAACTGACAGAAGAAAACAAATAATACCCACATGCTCTTATTTGGCTCCTAGCATGTGCTCCCCGAGTACGGTACAAGCAGTGCCCAGGCCGCCTCGGAGTGGCTGGCGGCCTGCAAGGCGCTGGGAGCCATTGGCGCCATCTCCAGCACTTCACATTACCCCCTGCTGTTGGTAGCCAGCACCATTACTCACCCCTGCTCGTGGTGACATCCAGAAAAGTAACACTGCAAACCCTCAGGATATGATTGTCATCTTATGCTGTGGGTTAGTGAGGCGCCGCTGCGGGCAGGACGGCTGCCTGCACCCCGCTGCTGCCTGTGGGGTGTGCAAACGGGTGCTGCCTCATCTGGGACAGGGTGAAATTTCCTCCCAAGATCAGCTGTTCTTATTCCAGGACAGATACAGACATCCCCTGACTGCTCTAGTGCCCCATACGAGGCACAGACAGCCATGTACCCATAGGTCAGTGTCATGTGGCCCAATGTCTTACTTGGCCAAACGATGCAGCCTTTCTGCCTGAGCATCTTGCTGGCCCAGCATCATGCCATTTGTTTTGGACAAAGCATATTCTGCATCAGAAATTAAATAGCCTGAGACAGAAAGTCCCTTGATGCATTAGATTTACACATACTTGCCATCATAAAGGTTGCCAAATGAGCCAGATCACCATGTTTCTGTGGGACACAGTGCAAAGCCATTATCTTACAGAATAACAAGTCTCATGCTAGATGTTTCTTATTCTGAAGAGGTATGATAAGAAACCTTTTTTTATCTGGGACAAATAGAAAAATCTGCCATACTAGAATCAAAGCCCAAACTAGGAAAGCACAACTCTAAAATATCCAAGAACTTGCTTTCATGCTTTTTTTTTCACAATGGGTAGCTATACCTCTACACACTTGGGAAAAATGTTAGCCCTGCTGCTCTCACCTCTGAAAAGGGATGACACTCATGTTCATGTGTGCATATGTCTGCCCACACATATCCTCAGACAAAGAAAAACATGATGAAGAATAGTGAGAGGAGAAAGAGCAATGCCAAGTCTTTCTCCTTGATCCAGCTTAAAGCTATGTTTTTCTTTTTGTTAAAGCTCAGTTCTGGGAAAGATGTCAGCTACAAGTTTATTAAAATGCTTAGAAATTATTTGACAATGAGAGAATCTGAGAACAAATTATTTCCAAGAGCTCTTTTCCTAATGTGTTTTCACATAGAAATAGATAACAGAGAGACTTAGAAAATGCAAATTAGCGGTGTCCTCTTCTTAGAGAAAAACCACAGTGATTTTACTGATGGAGGCATTATTTATCCATTTCACAGCAAAACTGGTCCAGAATAGACTAAACTGGACCGCGAAATCTGATCAGCAAGCTAAATTATGCACAGTCTGATTAAATCTAGTCCAGGAGTTGTTTGCGTAGGTGAAGAACATAACACAGCTGTTTTACCTGTTATAAAAATCTCCAGTCACGTCTGCCCAAATAGAAAGCATTAAGCAGCCATACCCTCCCTTGCTCAGTTACTTGATACCATCAAGTGGACAACCGGCAGCTTTGCAGTACGCTTGTCCCATCTAAACACAATTAACTGGATTAAAAAAATGTGAAGACACAGCATTGCTGCTTTTGCCAGCTTTCCACAAGCAGGAGGCAGAGCAAATTCAGGACACGCATGTGTTCAGTGCCAGTGAGCCTGCTTCTTATTTTGCAGCCATGATGATGCCAGAGTCAAGAAGGCATCTACTTAGGATCATAACTAAGATTAAAACCAGATTGCTGTAGTACTTTTGAGAATGCTATCTATGCAATGAAAGAACTGGGCTTCTTTTTTTTTTCTCTCTCTTAAAAAAATCCCACTATTTTTTACCTTTTTTATCGGTGAAGATTTATAGGTTTTGAATTAGAGAGAGTAACTTGGTCTAAGGAGTTAAACTCTTACTCCAGGAGTAAACCAGATGGCAGTTCATATGGACCAGCAGTGATTTAACTGCTTGCATTCAGGAACTGTATCTCAGATGCTGCTGGTCACTTTTAAGATGATATACTGTGCAAGTTCAGGTTACAAAACACTTAAAATGCTTAAAAAGCCTATTTTGTATCTGATAGCCAGAATATATCAGCTTAAAAAAAGAACTGTACACTGGTATACTAAGAACTGATATTTTGAGCTGGCCATTAACACATACAGGTAGGGTATAAGAAATGGCAGATGTGCAGCACTTCAACTCAAACAGTAGCAAAAGAAGGAGAATTTTAAGTAAGGTCTGCTGAAATGCTCATATGAGAACACAGACCTGAGGCAGCCACGCTTCCCACCGGGAGGGGAGTGCTCCCACTTTGAAGATTTGAATCTCTAAAGGCCATGGTTCAGCAGATCTTGTGCATGACCAGGCCAAAGGTATTGACACAAGATGCTACTGTTTGCATTTCATAGGTCTGTGTTTGAAGATGTGGATGGTGTTTGCAGATAACAATTTTCCACCAGACAGTACTAGTGTCTGGAGTTCTTTCCATATTTTTATGTCTACAGCATGCTGTATTCTGGCTGACCAATCCACAGCTGACTACTGGATTTCTTTACCAGATACAACATAAACTTGTGATTAAAATTACGCAAAAACAGATCAGTGAAAAAAAGCACTCATCTGCTGAAACAATGAACCATGTTCAGTTTTTGATATATTTTGCATATATGATCAGGAAAGGCAGAAGGCAGAGAATAAATACAAGTAGGGATTGGAATCTGGGACTTTATGTTAGAACCGAGGTAACATACACAAAGATAAATGCTTGAATGGTTAATAATGGTTATGCAAACCCTTCTTTTGCAAAGGTTCCTGCTTTCAAATGGACCTTATATATTATTCATTAAATGTGGACTTGAATTGTATCTGCATTCTACTTCTTGATTCATTCACCTCTCTTCTGCTCAGTTCAGCCTTTGAATTAGAGTGTATCTTGTACCCTAAATGAGATTTTACTCAACTTTTGTATATTTATACTGGTAAAATGCAAGGTAGAAGCAGGATCCAGCACTTCTGTGGCTTTCCTCACCTCTTAGCTCTCTGGCAGATTAGGTAGTATGGTATTTCTCATTGAGCTGCTCACAATATTTGCCAAGATAGCACAGAATCACCAGAAAAACAACTTACTTCACTGTTTTGGGAAGAAAGACGGAAAAAGCCTTTCACATTTAAATATACAAATTGATTGTCTTCTGTCACTTTAAATTTAATATAAGCATATTACAGTATACATGATGCAGTACATTAATATACTTAGCAGATGGATAACACTTGCTCGTGATTTAATACTTAGACATACTCCTTTCACATCTACTGTACAAACACTTCATATATTTGAATTTTAAGTCAGACATCTTCAGACTAGAGGCAATTGAGTCACATGAGCATAGGATTTAGTTTATTAGTTCCATAACCTTACTGGTATTTTGGCAAACCTGATATTAAAAATAAAAAACTGAAAAACCCCTTTGCATCTGGATTTTAATATATTTCACAGGATTTCCTTTTTCAACATGATGAAACCAGCTCTCCTAGACCTACAAACTGATTCAAGACAAAATTCAGACCCTGTACGTCATTCTTTACTAAAATTCATGAGTATTTTTCATGTGAATGTATTACAAAACACTTCATAACAGATAAACTAACCATCTTACATTTTTCATAGCTTCCAGTACTTGCTTTAAAACACAGTTGATGCTTGGCAAGAATTTTATTGAATGAAGAGCCATCGTCAGAAATAGGACAAGGAGACCAGACCTAAAAACCTCAGACTGGGAAAAAAAAAAAAAGACATCCTTGCCCTGGCTCCAGGCCAATTAATATCCCTTGGTTCCCTGGTTTGTTTATTTGGATATGAATGAACACCACTGGAATTCATGGGTTGTGGTGAAAGGCTGGGAGGACAAAGGTTGAACTAAGTGTTTTTGAGCCTGTGAAGTCTTATATTAACACATAACTTCACTCATGTGTGTAGTCTGATCCAAATCAATAGGATTAGTCATGGAAGTAAACTTTCACGTGTGCTGCAGTATTTGGAGGATATAAAAATGCCAACATGATGGTCAAGATGTAGGATCTAGCACAAAAATCTAATTATACATCAGGGAAATTTTCTTAATCTTGTTGATTCCAAATTTCTTACATGCAGAAGCAGTTACTTTCAAGAAGTGATTTTATTTCTCAGAGAAATTATTACAATAAAGAGAATACTGCCGAGAGATATCAGTGGAAAACTCCTCTGAAAAAGGCAGCAGTAACTCTGAGGACATTTTTATGCCCAAACACAAAGTTACTCGAAATGTAAAGGTCTTACAGGACAGTGCAGGACACTGGCAATCATAGAATCCTTATAATTCAGATAAGATAACATTACTGTAAGCATTGCCAATGATTTACATACTTAAAACAGGCTGAAGTTTCTGTTTCTAAAATCTACAGGCATTGCGGGTCAAAGATGGACAAGATTATTGTGAAACAATTAGGAATCAGAAAATGCAGAAGACAGAAGGAGGAAAGTTTGATTACCAAACTGAAAGGAAGGAGCCAGGAAGAAAGCAGAAGAAAAATCTCTGAATGGATTTTAAAAGGGTGAGGGAGTTAGTTTGCACAGGAGTTCTTCCTTTGGTTCAGTGGACGGTGTCCTGCTAGTGACTCAAAGACAGATAAAGTGTGGTGATTTTTTTCCCCCAATTTGGAATTAGTATATTTCAAGTAATTTATCTGGAATAAAATTTCTTCTTATAAGCACTGCATATCTGAGTATCAGTGCCTCATTTTAAACTGGCATCCACAGTTCTGTACAGGGCCACAGCCTTCTCTCTGTTTAACCAAATTATTATGATGCTATTAAATGGAAATCCCTATCAGGATGTTCAATTATCTTGAGTTACCTTCAGCTTCCCTTCTTGATGCTATTAGTGAACCTTGGTTCTCTTGAGATTTCTATTTTTTGCTGCTAGGCCTGAAGAAGGCAGGGGTGGGCTGGAAAGATTTGTCTTTTCCAATCAGTTATTGAATCTCTCATTTTTTCAGATATATGGGAACAGATGCCTACGTGCTCACTACTACCTCCCCAGTCAATCATATCACAAGAAAGAAGTGTCACATTGTTCAGCAAATTGTAAGAAGTCAGTAGTCCAAGCAAAACGCTCTGTCATAACTCTCAAAGCTGTTGCATCTTGAAAGGAAAGTCTGAAAACTAATTTTACTTTCAGATTTGGTTTCCTCTGTTACAGAATTCAATGAGATGTTGGTTTAAACTAAGTGTATAGTTTTTTAATAAAAGATGATTTATCTCAGGCAAATTTATGCCCTACTCTTCTGAGGACAAACTGAATTCAGCCACCGCTGATGATAGATTCCAGATAAAATACAAAAAATTCCAACAGATAAAACTTGGACCAACAGAAATCACAATTTTGTTACTTCTTGTACTTTTTTTCTGGGCTAATCCCTAATTTGACTAACTACCAATATTGGTCCCCTCCACAGCTACATTCTTCAAGTACATTCACAAAATCATATGCCATTAGCAGCTGAAGATTTTAATCCACATTTTAAGGACATAAAAAAAATTTTCTGGGAAATTTTTGCCTGTTCATGCAAATTTTCCAAAGACAAATCTTTCCTTCCTCCTCATGCTTAGACTAGGTGTGTATAGTACCACCTTACCTGGGAAGATAAAAATGCCCAACTGCATCACACCCAAGGCATGGGGGGGAAAAAAACAGCACAAAACCCACACCAAAAAACAACCAACAAACAGAAAACCCTTCTCTTAAAGGCTTATCTACATCTGCAAAATAACTTCTTAGTTTCTCTGGATCAGAACAAAGTAAATTTTAAGCTGCCTGACAAAACCTACACAACAGGATTACTATGAGGTGCACAAGAAATGTGTATTTTGGATTTCACTTCTTTTTTAGGGTTTTGAAGAGACATCCTGATTTTCTCAAACCTTTTATCCCTATCTTTTATCTTCCAGCAGTCAGATCACCCACTTTCCCTCTCTTTGCAATGGTCTTCAATCTGCCACTCTGCAGAGTTTGAGCACCTGGAGATGGTGCAATCAAACTTTCCAGATCTCCTGGCTTTGTGACTCTCTAAGGTTCTCTTTCTCTCTACAAAGAGAAAGGAGGACAAAAAAGCTTAATTCCTTGAAGGCTGCACAATTGTAAAAGCCTTGAAAGGATGGTTAGTAGGGAATGGGATGGTCAACCATTGAGGCTGATTCCAACAGTTAGTGTTAGAGGTCTCTTTCACGTCTTTCCATCTATGAAAAGCACTATAATCTCTTCCATGGGAAATTATCAGGGAAGGAGAATAGGGTAAGATACCTGTAATATCTGGGCAAAAATTAAGTTGTCATTATGAAAATTATGGATCTACAGTGTCTGAGCACAGCCTCAGAGAGCAGCAGAGTTAAAAAGTAAGACGGTGGTCAGAAAAATGTCTGAAACCTGATCATGAACATTTAGGACATTTTTCCTTGCCATGAGTAGAGAGATAAAGGAGGCTAGGTAGCAGATATTATCAGCTAAAGAATCCATAGATCTCCTGTAGATTTCACAAGTATTCATGTGAATAAGCATAATAAAATAGCCTGGCTGCTTGGGATTACAGGTCCCAGCCTTGTGTCTGCAACATCTCAGCTCTGTCAGGCCACCAGCTGCCAGGACTTTACTGAATCTTTCAGGGGCACAGATTCTTTAAATTACTGTCATAGACTTCTTGTAGCTGTCATATTCTTTACACTACTTGTATTATTTTTATGCCAAAGGTAAAGTCAAGCTGTTTTGTCTTTCCTATTTTCTGTGCCTGTAAGAAAATTTAAGTCTTTGATGATAGTGGTGGCTATGGAGGTCAAACCCAGTGAGCACTCACATAAGGGAGAGAGACTACTAGGTAAGCTCTTAATTTACCATCCTTAGTATCAGTCATGCTCCTTAGTCCTGAATCTTTTCTGCAGGGCTTCCATTTTTCACAGCCCTGCTATGCTTCTTCCTCACCTAGAGCTCTCCACATGTACCCTTTACAGAAAATTGCACTGCTGCATTATAGATGTCTGCTTAGACATCAGCACAGGCTTTCCTGCTTGTTTAACTTTCCAAAATTGCACTGTCAAAAAACAGTAAACTGAAAATTGTATGTGTGTTAAATGCTCTCTCAGTCTCTTGGGGAGTTGTGAAAGACCCAGTCTTCATAGGTAAGCAGGAATATATTGGAAACCACTCACATGAGACTGACAGCAAATATGTGTAATGGTGAGGGCTGATAAAGGAGAAAGCTAGAGGAGAAAGGTAACCCTGCATTAACATGGCAGAAAGCAACAGTGCAGGAAATATGAAGAACTGTAGCCTTTTATAGTTGAGGACAATGCTCCTAAAGGCTCTTTATTGGTGAAGCAGAAGTATGGTGAGAGAAGAGTATGGACAGGCTTTGATGGTGGGGATGGTAGCACTACAGGTGAAAAAGCAGAAGGGCATAAAAGATCTATAATGGTGACAAAAAGATTTGATATTTATATAGGGAGAGACTGGGAGGAGATCCTTTAAAGCTTGTTTTTTCACCAGCTAACTGAAGGACCAGACGAAGATATCTTGTCTGGGCTCAACAGATCTCAAGATGAAGAAGACGCCTTTTGCATGTGGAAAGACAGTGCTGGGAATGTCTTGTAACAAGAAAGTGTTATATAGACTTAAGGAAGAGTGTCTTCCAGCTGCGAGATTTGTTCTGGGTTGGTTAAAACCTCTGAAAACATGTCTTTCTGATGTTTCTGGTTAACGACAGCTCAAGCCTAAATTAAAACAGTCTTTGCGTTAGAAGGACAGAAACAACCCCCAGGGGACTTTGGGAGCAGCATTCCCCTAGTGGGGCAGCAAAGGGAATGTTTTTCATCACTCCAGCTAAAGTATTTTTTGCTTGATGTGGAAGGCCAGGTGGGTGACCAGAGTTGAGGAACACAGAACAGCTCTCTGGAGAGGGATCTATTATTTTGGGGGTTTGCTCTCCTGGATGAAATAGAGAGGAAAAGTGGTAAAAAAATGGTTTGGGGAGAAGTCCTCTCCCACGGTACTTACTTGTATGTCTGCTTTCTGACACATACCTACCCAACATCAGTGCTCCAGTGGTTTTTGCCTGACATTTAAATAAACTATCCTCCTGAAATAGGATGATTTGTGTATAATTCTTCATTTTCATTGAATGTGGACTTCTACTCATTTAAGAAATCTTGGGCTCTTAATTTTCTGTTTCATCTTGCCCTTGAGGATAGTTTGCTTCTGCTGTATTTTTCTGTACTTGTCCGTCCTCTGTGATTGTAAGTGCTTGAGACTTATTAAATATAAAAGCTCTTTGATATCAGCTGGAGCACAGCTGAGGATTAAGCCTGCCCCTCAATGCTCTCTCTGCCTGCTGCTGTCATGTGTAAATCCTATGTAGGAATCACTCCCTTCCACAGAAATCAGCTGTAGGCTGCATGAAAAATAACAGATGCTTCACAAAAAAGATCGGAAAGGAAGTGAAGATACCTTTTCCAATGAATTTCATGATGAATATAAAATCCAGCATCAGAGCAGCTTCCCTCAGGAAACCAGCAAAGAGGCATCTATAACTCACTCATCTATAAAATGTCTCCTGGAATCTTTAATGGATGTGAGCAAGCACCTGTCATCTTTCTGCAACATGGGAAAAGATGTCACTAGCATGGTAGCAGTGCTGGCAGGCTGGCATGCTGTGCTGCTCATGACTGGCCTTGCTGCAACTTCCTGTGGGTGTCTGGGAAATGCCCCATCCAGGCATTGAGCTCAGCTGACCCTGACTTAACCACTGAAATCTGACAGCATTGCAGTTCTAAGGTGTTATGACTGCAGGCAACAATACCTTAATCTCCAGAATGTAAGAAATACTTAAAAGTTACTAAGACCAAAGCAAACTGGTAGTATCAATCATAAAAAGGGTAGTGAAATTTGGCTGTAAGGTGGGAATCTACTTTTTCTGGCAATGCTCAAATATTTTCCTGCCAAGGTTTCCTCAGCTGTACTTTATGCTTTAGTTATTTGAGTCTCCATTAATGTGTCTGTTCTGGAACTAATTTTTAGGTGGTTTACCCACAGGAATACCAGCCCATATGCTTAAAATAAAATGGGGGATATGGATGCATATATACACACACATAGAGAGAGGGAATACAATTTTTTTTGCAAGTGATAGCATCCCTGTATGTGATTACAACGTGTAAAAAATACTCGGAAGCCTTCTTCTCAATCCATATTTCTAGAAAAAGTCCCATACACTTATAAAAGAGTGAAGAGTTCTGAAACCATACCATAAATCAGCTGTAAAACTTCATGAACTACAACTGTGATGTAAAGCTTCCTGGACTGATGTGAGAGTCTGAAGGTCTTTGCATTCTCTTGGTTAGGTAGTTGGGCTATAGGCTAGTTGCTCCTCAGCACTCACCACAGCCAGACTCCTGTTCTGCTTCTCAGGAGAGCTGCATGCTGCCTTCATCTGGAGGCTGATTTGTTTGGGGGTTGTTGGCTTTATTTCACCAGATGCCGATTTGAAAAGATATATTGACAAAGAAATGCAGGTAAGCTGTGGGCAGGTTTGCTTCTGCAGCCCTTGCATTGCTGCCAATCATACCCTTGTGAATCAGGGCACACTGGAGCAATCAGCAGAGGTGTCTGCCAGAATGTTGCTTCTTCCAGATTTGATGCTAACATAGGAGCTGGGACTCACCAAAATTAATCACTCTCTGTGTTTACATCCCACCTCCATTGCTCCATTTTGTGGCTCCTGTGATCCTCCCCCAATTAAAGGCTTGCCTCATCTTCCCCTTAGTTCAGAGACAGCATTCTTCTTTCCAGCAGTTTGTCCCCTTTCCAACTGCAGCTACAATGCCACCTCATCCAAGCTCTGTAGGTTTCTAGAGAGCTCTACTGCCCATCACCTATTGAAGACTGACCTGTTACATCTTCCTAAAAACTTCTAGAAGAATGGTAGCTCAGTACCAATGTTTTCAATGCTGTCTCTTGACTTATTTTGATGATGGCTATATGAAACATCATACAAAAATGTGTATCTCATCATAGGATTTATCACGACATAGTTAAAAAGGGGAAGAAACATTCTGTACAGTGCTGCTGAAAATTTATACCTGCTTGCAGTTATCTGCTGGCAGGAGCTCTTTATGGGCTGCACATTTAATGCCATTGCTACAGGTCAATGAGATCTACTAAAGACAAGGAAATTACATGAGTTTAGGGTATAGCTCTCACACCAACTATCTCTTTATTTCCTCTGTTTTATTTGTCTTATTTTGTTTTCCCAGTGGCTTATTCAGTGCATCTGAAGTCTGCATTTTTTTAGAACTCAAGCAAATTATTTTGGTTACCTCTTGCGCTGCTCTGGATTTTTTAGGATCCTATCTAAGCCCATAAAGATTACTGTTCTTTCCCCATGAGCTGGGTATTCAAGTCTCATTAATATTAAATAGGATTTTAGGGAACACGTGGAGAGAAAATAATCCTCTTTAGCACCTCTTTTGCCATACCTATTTAATTTCTTTAACATTTCTCCTCTCCTGAAGCTATTTTTTTATTTCGCTGCCTACACAAGCGTAGACTACATCTCACTCTTCTAACAAGACTCCCTCCTTCTCCTGCTGAGGACTCTTAAGGAAGCTAGGCATACAGCTCTTCATGCTGTTTTCTTTTTCACTTTCATTTGAGAGATGTTGTTTGCTTCCTTTCTAAACCCATTTCCATTCAGAGACCAAAACTACTTCTTCTCTGTTTTGATCTGAAAAGGAATGTGTATTTGCCTGAAGCTATATGATGTTCTAAGACTACCAAAGACTACCATTTATTTATTAGCCTTCTTTGAGCTCGAAAAATACAACTCTTTTTTCTTTCACAGTATCTTTCATCCTTAAGGACTTCAGAAGTTACGGCTCTAGCACTGATGGAAAAGTGCTGTGGGTTGTAGGACTGCACAGCCCTGTTGGAACAGATGGCTTCATGTGAGTCCATTTTGGAAAAGAAGTATTTTCTCATGAAGTTCAGTCTCAGTCCACAGGTAGTGACACTGCTTGTGGCAGGCAGAATTAGGAGTTAATACCCAGCTTCATGTGCTATTTCCTTCTTGAAATGGTAGCCCGAGTTAGCAAGTACCATTTCTACACATCTCCAAAATAATAAACAGCATGTCTGTACTCAGATGAACCGTTTAGCTCTTGCCTCTGATTCAATCGTTTTACCATTAACCAACAATGAACTGTTAAATGAGTTGGAAATCTGTTCTGGACTGAAGATGCCTTTTCTATAGTACTAATTGCTAACAAAGTGAAACAGAATATCAAGGCAGAGGATGATAGGTCACTTGAATGCAATTTAGTTTTAAAAGAAAATGACCTGGGTCATTTTCTCAGAAACGACTTAGAATCAGAAATCTTAGAAATCTCAGAAGTCTTAGAATGAAGGCACTTAACACTTGATATTTTGAAGATGTTGCAATTTATCATTTATGACTTCTTCAATTGCCTGTAGCCAGCTTCCAGAGATGTCTGTATAACTTCACAGTTTACAGTTACCTGGGTAGTATGCTGGTCACAATTTTTAGCTTTGTGTGAGGATTACGAAGTGTTTCTATCTTAATCATTGCCATTTTTCCAATGATTGTTAGTTAATCTTGGCTATCTCCTGTGCCTGTGATATGAATCGGTAATTGCACAGGGCCAATTAACCTTTATTTCCCAGGTGAGAGAAGCAGCTAACAGTGTAATGAAGGAGAGTTTACAGAAAGTATCATTCCTCCGCCTGGAAAACTTACAGCAGGAGAGGATGAGAAAGAACAAGGACTCTATCATGCAAGGTAGCGTTTAAAATGTGTGCATAACAAAGGGGCTGTGTAAGCCATACATATGCCTAACACCAGTAGTAGTCCCGGTGCTAAGGGGAAAGTTGCCACATTACTGTTTGCTGTTTACTCTTTACTCTTTTCCCATCTCTGTCCACCTCACCTCCCTCTCCTGTTAACAATGGCCTCATGAGCATCAGCAAAGTAAGAGCCTTGGCTCACATTTGCTTTGAAACCGCCGCAGGTTTTTGCCGCAGGGCTGTCCCTGGCTGGTTGCTCTGCCACAGGTGGCTCCTCTGCAGCAAACGGGGCACAGCAGCACCCGTGCACCTCAGCCCCTCGCACATGCAGTGTGGCAGCCCACAGAAAACTGACGCTGGGAGGAGCTTTCTGAGCCACCACCACATGTCAATACACTGACTTGTCCCAGTCATCTGCTATTTCTCCTGAAATCGAAGATACCACATACCTCGGGCTTCCTCTTTGGGCTTCATTCATGTCTTTACTTTCCCTCTGTGTGTGCTTTCTTTAGTTATTGAACAGAGGTGTATATCCAGCCATTTGGGAATGTCTCAGAGCGAAACTTTTCCCCGGTCCTTCTCTGCAAGCACCAGAGTTGGCATCTCCTTCAGAGAGGAGGAGGACAGAGAGATAAGTTCTTGCCCTCCAGAAGAGTTTGAAAATATGAATATTAAAGGCTTAGACCATAAGTAAATTTGAAAATAAATTGGTTTTGTGTACTTTGAAGATTTAGAGCCAGTCTCATCACTTTTTTAAGACGTGCCAGATTTGTGCTTTTTGAGTTCTTCCCATCGGTGAAACAAGCGATTTACCTTCTAGTTTGTTCCCAAAGCTGCTGATACCTCAAACACATTTACATAAGGCAGGCAGACTCCTCTTGCACATCAGGAGGCAGAGGGGTTGGTTTTGTCTGAATGTTACACAGAGCCACATCATGGCTGACCTGTTGGTCAGTGTGAGGAGCTCAGTGTGGGAAGAAGTCTCCCCTCTGACCCCACAAGCACAGGGCCCCTTGCAGCAGCACTGATCAGGGAGCATGTGGACCATTTCTTCCATGTATCTGCACAGACAGCATCGCTCCCAGGAGAGAAGCACCAGGAGGAAACAAGATGACGACTCCTCATTTACCAGGCTGGAATATGGAGGGATTATCTACAGCGTCTAGGAGAGCCTTTAGTCAGCGCACTATTAAATAAAATGGTGTAATTGTCAAAAATAGCACGAGCATTTCTATACTGCCTGCTGTGCTTTGTAGGCACGTGCAGAGCTCCACTAACACATCAGTATGTGTGGTGGCACAGAGCATATAGAGGGAAAGAAGGAATCAATTGACGTTTTACTGTGTTACCAGACCACCAACAGAGAAGCAGAAAGGGAAAGAGGCACCTTTGGGCAATGCTCCTGCTTAGAGCAACAATAAGAGGTGCTTAGCAGCTGCTGCTGCATCAGGCTGGGCATACATTAATGGTCTAGCTCAGAACAGGAGTGTGCTTTTCAAGTGAATTGCCTGATGACCCTCCATTAACATGTTCAGGTTGGCAGTCGGTGAAAGAGGCTGGATGCCTCCCTACTGGAACGAAATGGGATGATGTGGCTGGGGATAAAGCCCCGGAAGCCTGTCCAGTGTCCGTGCTGTGCTAGGAGAACCCGTGGTCCTGCTCTTCATCTTTGCAGGGATCACACCAAGGAACAGGTCTTAAATGGGCTGGAGGTTCCAGGAACTAAGGAAGTTTTGATGGCTCCATGTGCTGCAGTATGCTTAATGTAGTGAAACCATTATGTTATTTTTAGGTCCATTTTTCACACGTGAGGTGTGAGTACAGGCTTCGTTTTGTTTTTTAAAGGTGTGACTCTTCCTCTACAAGCTGTTCTAAATATGTGCTTCGATGTTTAATGTGCCAAAATAAATGTTCTGCTACATTCTGATTCTGGTTTGGATTTTTCTTCTGAGTTTTAAGCCAGTAATGGGCACAATTACAAATTTGGTATCGGTGTTCAACACCATCAGATACATGATACTCATGTTGCTTTGGTCACCTTTCTTCTTCCCCTTAAGCTGTTGGCTCATTCAGTGCTAAGAAAATTACAGAAAGAGGGAAGTCTTAAAAAGCAAAACTCATTTAATTACATGATATGAACCCAAACCTGTGGCCAAATTTTCCTTTTCTTTTTTTTGGGGGGGGAGAAAGTCCAGTTAGCTTTCAAACAAAAAAACATGATTCTTTCTTTCTTTTTAACAAGACTGCTGATCATGCTGGTAGAAGTTGAGCAAGCAGTACTGGCTTTATTTAAAGCCTCAGCTGCTCAGGTAGCCACCAAATATAGCTGAGCTCTTAAAGGAACTGCTTGCAGGATTCTAGTATTGTTTGGTTTGAATACAAATCCTAGTCTAGGGTTTCGTACCACAACCAGACTTAATGTGAGATTCTGATCTAGAGCCAAGCTCCACATCTGATCAAATCCAAGTATGTCAGAATCCCAAAATGTGCTTTAAGTATAGCACATAACAGAATCCCAGAACATCATGAAAAGTTATATGATAAATATAACCAAATAGGAATGTTTTCATAAATAAATGAGTTCTTGTGCCATTGAGCCCTTCTGCTATGGTGTTGAGGATGCAGGGGCAGGTCCTCATCCATTTGTGTCAAAGAGATTTGCATTCTGCTTATGAACTTGGAGTGTTCCAAAGCCACGTATGAGGGCACAACACCAATTGCAGAGATGAGAAAAAGAGCCAAACTTCTCAAATGCTGTGACCAGTCGTCCCAGAGTGAAACTGTTGTGCAGGAGGGGCCCAAGTTGAGCACTGCTGATCCACAGGCCAGCTGTAAGGCACCCATTTGTCTGAGAAGACACCACAGGCTATAGTGCCTGGCTCTTGGGTGCTCTCAGCAGGTGGTTACCAGGCAACATCGCAGCTTCAGACCCGCGTTGTCCTCCCTGTCACTGGATAGATGCATTAGTCACTGTTGCTGCTATTGGGAGGGAGAGAATATGATTTTGGAGGAGGGTGGGAGAAAAGTGGCCCTAAATGAAGGAGATTTGAATGTCCCCCACCCCCTAGATTGCTGCAGATCAACAGTCTGGTACTTACCGATAGTATTCAAGGAAAATTCAGGGATCTGAATTCAATCATTTCACAGCAAATAAGATTACTGTGAAAGAGAAAAGATTCCAGATGCTTGCTGTCCTTGCAAAAGAGCAAATGCTCTTGCCTGATTTTTCAGACTAGGCAATCGTAGCACCTGCCTTCCCCGAGTTGTGCGATGACGCAGCTCACCCTTACTGTGACCTTCAAAGGCGAAAACAAAAAAGAGGAAATAGCTCGTATTCAGAAATACCTATACACATCTTGCAAGAAAAGATTCTGAAGAGCATTTGTCTGCCGGCTATAGCCCATGTGACAGGGTGTGGGGCTGGAACTTCACCCTGGATTCTCACACCATTCCTCTTTTACAACCAAAGAAGGTGACTGGTTTCTGCTTTTTTGTGGCTATTTTTCCTATGGCTGGGTTTGTAGCCTGAACAGTTAGGATAGGAATTTGGTGCAGCACTTCATCTTGCTCACTGCCATAGCACCACAAATATGCGTCAGAGAAGAAGGAGGGACAGCCCAGGTGAAAACTGGGGGAAGTGCAGGGCAGGGAATCCTCCCTATGCCTGCTCTGGCAGTGTAGCCTTTATATATGCTCAGTCTGCTGACCCTGACTTTTTATTTTTACAGAAATGTCTCATCCTGGCCAGCAGTGCCAACTCCTCCTCTTGAGCTGTGAAGAAACGCTTCTGCAGACCATGAGGGATGCAGCATGAAGGAGAAAGAGGGAGTGAGGAGGATACACTTTCCTCCCTAACATATCCGTATAGTACAAAGGGCAGTTTAGTCCCTTGCTTCATACCTAGTTGCCCTTGGCTGCAACGTATCCAAAAGAAGCCCAGTCTTTATTTGCTTTTAGGCTTTCTCAGTTATGTATCACACCTATTCCTCAAAAGAGCTTCCTAATATAGGCACATGAAGGATGTCTGCATCTAGGAATGCTCACATAAGGGAATTGCCTTGCTCATAGGCAGAATGGGCTTCAAAAGGACCCGTTTAACACTATATCCCACAAAACCTGGTGTAATTTATTCTTGTGAAAATCTCTCTTCAAGCAAGCAAGGAAACACGATAAACTATGTCTAGTTTCTACCCAATTCCAAAACTGGAAAATTTTTCTGTTCACGAAAAGAGATTTGATTTCAGCAAGTCCTATTTTTTGCATATTCTCCGTTATGAGATCTGCTCATTGCCTGGAAGGTAAGGACCTCAGGACCACATTCAGGGTAAATAAGGGTAACTGAGGCTGTGTCCAAGGGAGGTCTCACCTGATAAGCGGGATCAGCATCCGTGTCTGTGTTGCAATGCGGCTGCGTGACGGCGCGGGGGAGGGATGCAGCACATTCTTCTCCCCGCCACAGGCATTCCCTCAGAGGCAAGGAGGCTTGGGGGCTGCCAACTGCTCGGCCCTTTGCTGCTAGAAGAATGCAGCTGAATGTGAAAACTTGTCACCAGGCTGAAGCCACGATACACCTGTCCCTCCTGTCAGTCTCCTGCAACAAAGTCTCACAGGGGCTTACAAACTCAAGCCATAAAAGTGGGATTTAACTAGCCTTATTCTAGAATGCAGTATGTAACATCTATGCTCCATATGTCCCATGATGGGAATGTCCATTTAAACCATGCTATGTAAACAAGACAACAGCTGTGGAATGGCATGAGTCTTCCTGCAGTAATTCAGAGAAGAGTTAGGCAAAACTTTAGAGGAACATTCCTTTTTGTTAAATACCTATACCCAGAGAAATGTGATGGGGATCGGTGTCATCTCCTTTTTTATTAAGTGGCAGAGCTGTGAGAAACCTGTTCGAAGGAGGAAAATGAGTCCTCCAGCAATGAGAACAAGGGAAACTATTTCCCTTTTTCATGTTGTTAACAGCCTTGTGTCTAGCCTGCAAAGATAACACATTGAGAAGCTCCTTGCACTTACCTTTAATAGGTCAGCAGTGTGGGAACTCTGGAGGAATATACTCTGTTAAATATATAAAAACAGCTGGCTGCAGCTGAATCAGTTGTTTCCTCCCTGGAGATAAATGTTTGTCTCTTTTCCCCTCCGTTTTCTTAAAATCTAAATTAGACTACCATAATGCAGAGAAATTTTGTGATATGTCCAGTGAAATTTAACAAATGCAATAAAAAGCACTGCTCGGAGCAATACTTTTCCTGTTTGTTAGCTGAAGTGAGAGGAAAAGAATTGTGGTTTTCTCTTTGTTCTTTCCATGGACTTTTCTTCCACATCCAAACAAATATATTGATCTCTGGTTAAACAAAATGTTTTACTTAACTATAAATCAGACATCTTGGCTTGTTCCCCCCCTTTCCCCCATGCTTTCCTTTATTAAACTTAGATAAATTGAAAGTAAGCATCTCTAAATTGCAGGTCAAGATGCTTGTCCACTCTTAGAAAAGCAGCCCCGTAGTCTGATTAATTTGACTTTAACCAGAAAATAATTAGTTCTACCAAACTTTCATTATTGGTTAATAAAACTTCTAGCATTACAATTTTATTCTGTTCTAGTTGCATTATATGTACTGACACTAAGATTTAATATCCTCCTAGGCAAATATTGACCAAGACAAGAGGTTAATATTAACCTGTCAAATCAATAAATCCAAACATTCACATTGGCAGTAGTTAATCTGCTTATAAGTATTTTAAAATAAATACATAAGTAAAATATATTATCAAAGAAGTTAATGTTGCTGCCACTCAGAAACACACTTATTTATCACATTGTTTACAAAACTAGTAGTAAGTGTTTACTTGAAACATGGAAATGAAAAGTTAAGACCATCATAAATCTTACCTACTTTGACTTAACCAGAAACTAGGAATCATCATACACACACTTTTCACTTGGATATTTAAACTAAGACAGCTTGTAATTTTAGCACCTGAATGCAGGCTTGCAGGGTCAAAAGTGAAAATTAGACACACTCACTTCAAAATATCTGCTCTGTTAAACATCCTGGCTAAACTTACTTGCATTGAGACACTGGTACCTTGAGCAGGGGAAAGTCTCAAGGAGGGGAGGAGAGGTTTTATAAGAACAATTTCTTCAAAGCTCTGGGTAGGAAGCCAAAATCTGCATTTATGAAGGTTTTCAGCAAGGAAATCAGTAAAAGGTGTCCATCTTAAAGAGCTTTCCATCTGTGGTTGTGGAGCAGTAAGACTTCCTAGCAATGATTCCAATTTCCCCTAAAATCTGTTATTTATGATGGTTTTGTGACAAAAAGTTAGAATCCTGCCTGAGTTACAGGGAAGTGGGCATACACCTCATCAAGCTTTCAGAGAGGATTTTGAGAAACATTTCCCACTTACTGCATTAATAAACCTGTTTTTGAAAGAGGTACGATGCAGAAGCTGAGAGCAAAGGTGGAACAGTCTTATTTCTCCCCTGCAAAGCACATCCTTGAATACAATATTTAAGGTCTCTGGACCCTTTCTGTTTATTTCTGGAACTACTGATTAATTGTGAGCTGGAAGTGCAAATCGCCATGCAAATGAGCACACCAAGGACCCTTATTAACAGAAGGGCAACAAAGACTCTTCAGGAAAAGAGAAGAGTAGCAGGAAAGGAGAAAGTGTTCCCGTGGGTCAGCTATGGGGTTAGAAGAAGGAATTCAAGGCTTGGAGCTGAACCATCAACAACCTTTCTTCATTCTCACAATGGGGCATTGTTCAAGCATTTTGGTGATGTCCTCTATTAATAATGATGTATTCTCTTTGAGTAGCCTGCCCTAGAAACTGTATGCATTAGACATTGAGTCCCACATACTTTAGCAAGGGGGAAAGAGAGAAAGTGTTGAAAAGCTATGCTTGCTCTAGCTTTCCCTCACCACTGAGAGCAAAGGAATAAGACAAAGCATGCAGAAAAATATTCTTAATAAGGTGTATAATCTGGTCGTGAAAAGGGGAGGGAAAATGCAACTGTAACACTACTATTTCATCCTAGCTTTCAACATTGGGATCATGGTTGTATTCTCTGCCCTTCACATTAATGCAGCTGAAGTGGACGAGGTTTGCAGAGCGCCGTCTATTTCAGTTGTCAGCTGCAATCACAATCACCATCACTTGTACGGCGGCTGTGCCCCCGTGTAACAGGATAGGGATCCCCCATTCTCCTAAACCTTGAGGAAGTATAAAGGACATCAATCCTGTTCCAAGCAGCTTACCATCCAACCAACAGGCAGCAAGCCTGAACAGCAGCATAAAACCAAGCAGTAAGGCGGAGCAGGTGTTAAAGGAAAGTTTATAGCATTTCTGGGTTATGATGGCTGGCTTTATACTCAGCCAAAGGTATTCAAACAATTCAGAATTGTTGAGCTTATTGTAAAATGAGTAATTAAAGGATAACAACTCTGTTCAGGCACAGTTCCACGTGGTCCCCTGAGCATGTTGCTCTCAGAATATGGGGTAAGTCAGTGAGTTCACACTTAGATTTCATTAAGATTTTGCATTTCCCATGCAGCTCTAATGCAAGCCAATTACAAAGGGTTGAGAGGAGGCAGATGAACATGAAGTTGGCTGAGGAGGATGGAGACAAAATACCAACTGCAGTTGGAAATATGGCAGTGGTTATAAGTTGAGGTTTCAGCCTATGGCATCTGCATTTTCCAAACTACTGATGAGAGCTCAGAGGCCATTGGTACTGCATGTAAGAGCAGCTGCAGGAACTGAAGGTTTGCCTGGCAGGTAAACCTGTAATACATGGTTCTGGAGGACAAAAAAGAAGATACATCCACAATCACTTTCAGAAATTAGGCAGTTTTGCAAAAGCAGCATTACTGAAAAAATTTCAACTACACAAGCTTGGTAGATGGATAGAGAGTGGGCTTGTCTACAGGGGGAGATTTAGTACCAACTAAGCTAAGGTGTGAATTTATATAGCCCTAGCTACTCCACATTAGCTTCCCGTGTGGATAGCCTTAATCTGTACTAAGAATGCTCTTGTGAGCACAATGACACATTTAGTAGAGGAGTTAATGGAGAGCGGCTAATGCACTGCAAATTCACACCCCGGCGAACGCCATCCCGCCTGCCCCTGCTGATTACACAGCAGTGCTTTTTCAGCAAGGGACACTGCAAGCCAAGTACAGTCAGGGAAAGCACTTCCAACTGCTGATGCCATATTGGGACTGGGCTGCCTGGGCAACCTTGTGGACAGAAATCATTAACAAGGATTGAACAGGGATGCTTGTGAAACAAGTAAGTCTGGACATTTTTATAAGGTTGAGAGATTATCACCAAGATTTTTTTTTTCTGAAGTGTAATATTTTATATTATCAAATTAATCTTTGCATATAGATATGCTAATATGCTTTATATATTGTATAGATACGATTCCCTTTCATCACATACAAAAGTTTATTTACCTCATTGTTGGAAATAGTGAAACTGAAATACAAGTGAAATGATGTACCTGAGAGCATATCTGGAAAGGGACTTCTAAACTCCTGATACTACGTGCTCCTCCTAGGGAGTGTGGCTGTCATAGAACAAATTTTTTTGTCTCTGTGAAGGGCAGAAGGCCTGAGATTTTGGTCCAGCTATGAATCTGAATCCAGATTTTGCAGCTGAGGCATTGCAATGTATGATAAACCTAGTGAAAGCTGTGTTTGTTGGAAAGCATCAAAAATAACACTTTAAAGAAAGAGGCTTTTAACAAATCCCAGTCACTTCTGAAAAAATGTTCGCTTTAATCCTACTGACATTACTGAGACCCTTAATCCTGGAATTGTCTCTTGAATACATGTAGGGGGAGAACAATCTGGTTCTATAGAAACAAACATACTCTTTTCAAAAGTGATAGGTTAAGCATGCAAAGTCTATCATTACCATAATGACAAGAGTGATGTTCTGTGAGGAATACTAATGCATCTGTACTCATTCCATCACGGAGGACTTGTCACTTTTATTATTGAAAGCTGCTGATGTGAATAACACAGAAAGGTTTCTCAACATTTCCTGTTTTGCTGAATAGTATGTCACATTGTCACATCACACTGTTACATGATCTGGTAATGAAACACCATAATGCACTTGTGCATAGAAACAGATTTAAGGATATGGAGACTACATTAGCCCTCAATTATCTGGCCTTGGATGGCCTAAATCTCAACCTTCTGGATGCTTTTACATAAATGTAAAAAGTAGCAATCAGAACTGACAACCATCACTGGCTGCAGGATTGTAACAGCATCTTCTGTGAAGGCAGACAAAACAAGTGTGCTTGGAAATAGTGAATGCTTATCAAGAGACATCCCACCTAATCATAGCTATCTGATTTTAGCCTTAATGTTTTACAAATAAACAAGCTTACATAAACCCTCAGCTATGTTATGTTGCAGTTATATGTAGAAGCTGCAGTGTGCTGTTTTGCAGGGATGAAGATGTTTTGTAAGGGGATGCTCCAATAGAAAACATCTGTCCCTTTTTTATGGGCATGGCTTAAACCACCGAAGTGCTGATTCTTTCCACTTTCCTCTCCCCTCTCTCCTAGCAACCTATTCTTCAGTTTGTCAACTATATACAGTCTATTCCAAATGTACTTCTCCTATTTCCAGGCCTGAAATTAGGCATAATACTGCTCAATATGCTGATACTTTGATGTTAGCATCTAAGGAGATGTTTGCTGATTCCTTTCCAGATCAGAGAAGATGGGTACAGAGGGGGTAAATTCCTCAGAACTCTAATACAGCCAGCTCAGTCAGGCAGGGAATGGCTGTGCGTTACCACATCCCATCTGCAATGCTATCGTTATATGGTTGAATTGCAGTTTCCATTATAAGCCTAATTTTCCGGCGTTTGTAGCTCATCTGTAACTGGTCATTAAGGTTGTCAGCCCTGCTATGAATATTTTTCTAAGGCTTTGTTAGAAAATTATCCTAGCTTGCCCTTTTTTTTTTTTTTCCTCCTTTAGGAGCTGAAGTCTAAAAATAGACTTTAGATATGGGCTCTGAAAATCTCAACAGATCGCAGTGCCCTCACCAAAATATCATGGGTACTTTGACGCACACTCTCAGCCAGCAAAGCAGCACAGACTGAAACCTTGAACTTGAGTTAAGGTTAATTGAATATCTTTCTGCATCTTATGTGCCATACTGCTTCATTCCTGGTCTTCCAACTCTGATTAGAGACACTTGTCTATATTTAGCTTTCCCACACTAACCCCAGTCTGTCTGCATTTTGGACTGGATCTCACATATTCTGCATTTAGTTTAGTTTAGTTCAATTTCGAAGGCAGAAAAGGGCACTGCTAAAATCTCTGTATACCTCCGAGGAATCCAAAATAAATTCCATGCTTAAACAGTAGTTCAGAGAATTATGATTGTTTGGAGTTGTGAATTTCACCGTCTCTGTGCTACCTAACCTTATTTGCTTGTTAATCTATGTCTCCACTGATGAAAAGTGGAGACTCACTATCATGGGAAGGATTGCAAGGAGGAGGTACTTTCTGTCCTACTTACTGAGGCTGGAGGAAGAACAGTGCTCATTCTCTTGTGGAGTCTTCAACTTCTAGAATCCCTAAACCTTTGTGAAACCCGAGTACAAGAAATGTGGGCCATATTTTTGGTCATCTTTTGTCTCTGCTCTGGTTCTGGGGCCTTCTCTTTTTGCTGTTGCTGTCAGACAACGTGTCTTCAGGTGGATTTCTTAAAATGCTTAATCTATTGCCTAATGTCTGTAGTTTGGAAAGGTCAGCTTATTCCTTCCCGAGCTTGCCTGAGCAAATCTGCAGACACAAAATTTCTCATTCAGTTAATATGGTTGTGGCAAGCTGTCTACTATGCTGTTGAAAAAGACTTGCATCCGTCCCTGGATTTAATTCTGTGTCATGGTCTGATTGTTGGATAACAATCCCCTTAGATAGAACCTTTGCAAAATGCCATGAACCCTTGTGATGAAGTCAAAAAAATGGCAGAGTGTGATAAATGAATAGCCTTGCCAGTTGCCTTGGCCAACCAAAATTCAAGAGGAGATCCACTGTAGGATTTCAAACTGTTAAACGACAGTTCAAAGTCAAAGATAGAAGTGAACCTTGTGAAAATATAAGACTGCTATGATACTCTAACATGGCAGTAACAGGGAGTTTGTGCAATCATATTCCCCTTTTTCCCAGTTCAGTAATATGGTACACAAGTCCCAGCACGTATAGCAATGACATCCCCAAAAGTTTTCTACCCCTTAAATCCTCTCTGTCCCTTTGTCAAAACTTGCTGCCCCATGGCAGAGAAAGCATAGCAGGCAACACATCAGCTCATCTGATACCACAGTGCACAACCCAATATATCAACACTGGTTTTACTTTATGTTAAAATACTGGGCAGTGGACTGGTGCTGAGGAGCAGGTACATCTCCCACTCCATCACTTCTGCTACAGGAGCAGCAACCTTTAAAATATAGGGCAGGTCAGCCAGCTGGGGCAGCTAGGATTTAGCTGCCAGTGTCAACTCTGACAGGGACTCTGACAGAGACCTCAATTTCACCTACATTATTCACTCATGCTGTATTAACTCATTCCTATCAGCTTTTACTGCTTTGGCTAACATATGTGGATATCATATTGCCTATTGCTTAGCCAAGCTTGCTTCAGACCACAACTGGAGAGAATTCAGAGAAAAGCAATGCAATGGGTTTGACACTGATTCATCTGGCAATGACATACCCAGGAACTGGGCACAATTACCCCAGGATCCTGCAGAGAGAAGTACCACCGCCTCCTCACTCCTCATACATAAGTAAATTACATTACCTTAAGTAAAATCAAATGCACAGTAGAAAATTGAGGCTTTTGCCCAGCTCTCCCTTTTGCTTGTTCAGTTTCTGAATTCTTATTTCTTTTTACAATGCCAATGCTAATGTAAAGGAAATTAAATATCAACATTTCTTTCAGCACTTTTTAATCACATGCTTTGTGGCTAGAACTTATGCTGTTAGTAAATGCATGTTAAACCTTGAGGAGATTACAGTGAAGCCCTGGGATCTCAAGAAACTTCAGGGAAATAACCAGCCATTGTCCCACTATTGTGTTACAGCTACTTACAGTGCTAGGAATAGAAAATTGGTACTGATTAATGAATTTCTCTGATTTATTCTCAATGTGAAAATGTGGTAACAAATTGAAATCTAAATTAATTTATTAAATTGATTAAATTTATTCCATACAGATACATATGGTAAAATACATACAGATGTATTTTACATCTGTAAAATACAAATATTTACAAATAAGATACAGATGGTAAAATCTTCATTTAGAAAGAAAATAAGCGAAATATAGTATATCTAAACCCATCTCATTTCTAGCTTCACAAAACAAATGTAGACCTGCCTAAGTAAGCCCAGTTTCCCCAACATAAAAAATAGATGGCTAACAGATCTACAATTCTAACAGATCTACAATTTCAATGTCCTTTGCTGTTGCTTAGATTTAAAACTTTGCAGATAGTAACCCTTCTTTAAGAGAAAATTGTGGTCCTAGAGGGAATACGAATAGAAATGTCTCAAGAGATGAATTGCCTGTACCAGAAAATGAAGCAATGACCTAGGAATAACGTGTCCTTGAACCCAATAGTGACCAGTATTCTGAATAGTTCTTCTCCAGATGCATTTTATTCAGGGACCTCTTGGTATTTTTGGTCTTTGGAGCAAGGCCGTCAAAGAATCTGTAGCCAACTGTGAATCTAAAATACTGTCTCAGCCCAATGTGTTTGCTGACTTGACACAAGTTTGTGGCTCAATAATTCACACTGCTGCTTTCACTGTTCATTATGAGACAATCCAGTTTCCATTTTTTCTCCTATAACCTCTGCAATGATGCATTCCTTTCAAAGACCAGCTAACAATGTAACTGAGTGGGAAACCACTACAGTCTTATCAAGCCAGCAAAAACCATCAGCCAACAGAATGTCTCCCCTTCCTATTATACTGTCTTATGGAAATATGCACCTGAATCACACTAGCAGAAGTGTTCTACACTGGGATATGCATTCCTGAAAAGATTGTTGTCTGTTTTCTTCGGGTAGAGTGGCAGGAGTGATGGGAACCTGCAACATGCACCACAATATTTGAACTGAAATAAATAGTGACAAAAATGGGTTTGCTACTTATAACTAAGCTGTAAATCAGTAGAAAAGAAAGATGAAATCGTGAAGTAAATTCAGATTTGATGCTTTGTGAATGCAAAAGAGACAAAAATGGATTCTTATTTAATCAGAGGCTACAAGAAAGGTAAAAAGCAGTTAAAAAATAAGTTGTATATGGGTCTGAAAGACCAATTTAATTGAAGGCAATATTTTGTGTGATTTTCTTGTTAAACTCTTACATCATAAAGTCATTATTTTTTCACATGCACTACTGTAAAAATATTTAGTGCAAATAACACTGTTTTCCCACGTACATCTATTTTTTAAAGCATTTTGCACCTGAGGTGCAATTTCTATCAGTACAGATAGTAATTACTCACATTCTACTAGTGGGTTTTTTTCTGACTGTCAGTGGTTATGTCAGCACTAGAGCCTCAAGGAGTATAATGTATGAGTATGCACTAGACTAGTACTAAACTTCGTTTTCATAGGGTTTATTATAGTTTTCTTTGTATACCTGCTTGTGTTCATCAATAATTACTTAGGTGTCAGCACTGAATACCAGTCATCTGACTCCCAACTTTTCCACCACAGGTTTCCTTTAATATAGACTTCCCATCCAGAAATAAAGAAAAGGTCATGTAATCCTCCTCAACAATTAATCCTAATGCCTCTGCATGATCTTCGACAAAAAGCAAATAGTCCACTGCTTTTTTAAACGTGGTGGAAGGTAGAGTTTAAATTTATGTTCCAGGATCAAATCTACAAAACCTATCACCTTTTAACAAAATGGTAAAACTTTTCATGACCCCTGAGAAACTAATATTGGTACATTCCCAACACTGACCCACAAAGAGAGTCCCAAAACAGGGGAGCTCAAGGCCAGCTGGCTAGTTTTACTGAGGATTGGTTCCTGGAAAAGTAGCACATGTCACCTCCACAGCTGGGGACTGAGGCAGTGAACTGCAGCTGCCCCCTGGGAGACCTGTAGGGTCTGGCAATAAATACCAATAATACCAAAAAATTTCTCACATGTCAGTTTTTGACCTCAGTGAGGTCTGGGCAAACCGTGCTTAAAATCCTCACTCACACCAGAGTGCCCCATTGGAGTACCCCTGCTCTAAATCATCAGAAACATCTGTACTAAGAGGCATCCTGTGAGTTCGCTAGGAACTCGGTGCTCCTCTTCCTTCCAAAAAGAAGGTGAGCAGCTTCCAGCTGTAGCACCGAAGTCTAAATATCTTCTAAAAGCACATTTTTCTTTCCACTGCAACCAAGATACATTGCCTTCCCACTTTGTGCAGGGCCAGAATATATGTTATTGATTCTTCAGTAATAGCTTTGCCTAGCACAGCTTTGTCTATCCTGCAGGGTAACAAAAAGCAGGGCTGAAAGATGGTGGAAGAAGTTTTCTTTCAAGAAAAAGGTTATAAACAAGCTGTATGATATCTGTAACACCTTATTTCCTCATTTGCATCTGAATCCTTCTAAATGAAAGAGTTTAGAGGGAACTTTGCTACCATATTTGTGGTGAAGCCGCAATAAATCCAGCCGGATATTCCGCTCAAGGGAGAGATCCAGGGGGGAATGGTATAAATTGCCAGCAAAAGCAGAACTATTTCAGGGTGGTCTACTTAGAACTAAATTCTCTGATTGTTGATTATGTTGTTGACAGTTGGCCAAGATTTTTTTCAGAAGTACCTAAAGTTAGCTCAAAAGGTCATACTTGGGAATGAGAATAAATGGCCCAAATTACATATGTTCTGTGTTCCAGCAGCTCCGACTATTATGGAGGAAGCATGCTGCTGCTTCATCTTCCTGAATGTTTTGAAAATCTTGACCTCTGTTTTTCAATGAACTGGGATGCAGTCTCTGGCTAATCAACAGTTCTTAATCTATTCCACCAAGAAAAGAAGTAAAACTCCATACACTCGAGACTGTAGAAGGCATAAACATTAAGAGCAAGATGAAGCTACTTTCCTCAGAATAGCCAATCCAAGAGCAAGCTGCCAACATTCCCACTTTTTAGATGCCGGCCTGCCAAGACAGGAAAGCCTCTTTCAGCTCTCCCTAAAAAACCCTAGTGTGGAGGGTGTAAGCTTCACTCTTCGGTATCATGTTGTTGAGAGAGCTTGCGAGAAAGCAAGCGCGTAGAATTAGATAGCCAAGGAGAGACTGAGGGATCTGAAACACAAGAGATGGGATCACAGTGGGGTAGCTCTGAAGAAGCTGGCACAGACCCAGCAAGCTGTTTGTGGTAATAGAGGAGAGAATTACTACAAACCTTCCTCCTCATTCCACAAGAGCAGTTGGTAGCTGTTAACTACATGGAGACTATAAAAGGAGAATGAGAACTGGCCACCTTCAGACAGAAGAAGAATGAATAAAATGCATTAGGTCTCCTACATATGAAGAATCAGAAACCTATACAAATAAACTATTTCTGCAACAAGGCACAGTGCCAGCAGCAACAGACTGAAATACTAGTCTACTCTGACAGCAATGAGAAATGGCAGCTACTCAGAAGACATCACCTTAAAATCATAACAGCCAAAAGTGCACCAAATCTGCATATGGAGCTCACTGTCTAGCTTTTTTAGGAATAAAAGTATTTTGGCCATAAATAGATTAGTTTCTGAGTTTAGCTTTTGAGGAATTGAAGGAATCAGGCAGTGATTTAAGAGGAGTGGATCACTCAAAGTCCATACACGGCTTGGCTGTGTCAGCAGAGCTTACCGCCCTTATCTCTCTTGATTTTAAGAAGACTAATGGTCAACACAGCAGGGTACATGCAGAAAACCAAAAGGCTCAGTTCTGCAGTTCTCCTGTTTGCATGAGCCTGCAGTAACTCATTTGGCTGAGTGGTCAGTAGAAAACTGATAGAAGACAAGGATCTGACCCCATGTGGAGAGTCTCAAGGCACTTAAAGGACAGAGAAGCAGGGCTTCCATCAATTTTAAAAGCATTTGTTAAGACCAAACTCCCCCTTTTGCTGTAAAAATACGTTTAGATACATCTGTGTATTAAAAACAGAGAAATCCGTCCTTATAAATTTATACACACTAAGCTGAACTTCATGGTGGGTTGCAATTAAAGTAAACAGTGGAGGATGGGAGAGTTGGGAAGAATGGATTGACCAGAGTCTCCAATTAGCTATTCCATTTCCTTACTTCCTCTTGCATTCTATTTCACTCCTTCAATCAGCCTTTGTATTTTTGTTTCACAAATTAATTCATATGGAAAGATGCACTTTTGGGAAAGGATAAAGTGGTGATGTCATACTCATATAAGGTGAAGGGAAATTGTCTAAATTCAGCTCTGGGAAGGTCCTGATTGCTCGGATGAGCACTGAAAACACCATCATGTGCACATTAAAGGGGCTCCATTTCCCCAGTGCTATCTTTGAAATTGATTTCATACAAAGGCTTTGTATAACATGAGTAATAGGCCTTTATGCAAGAAAAGCAGCATTGGCATCAACCACTATCTTTAGTTTCTTTCTCACTCTCTGTGACTGTAGACCGGTTAATCAAGATTCCTGTCCAGCTGAGTATGTCTCCCACTTTGATACTCCTAGGAGCACTGTTAATCCTCCCTCCAAAGGAGAGCACACATTTAAGATTACCTTTTGTAAGAATTCACTGTGAAATTCTCACAAGCAGCCAAGGGAATTTCCAGGCTTGACACTTGCAGATCGGATATCCTATGATTTGCTTGGTGAGACTCTTCTCAATGTTGTCCTGTCATCCATGGATCAAGTATAAACATTTCATCAAAACCTCTCACGTGAAAAGCTCCTGCCACTTCCTCCTTCAAATCCCTCCTTCAATGCATTTCCTTTGAAAGGCTTCCAACGTTCCTCTGCTCACCAATAACATCTGCACCCACGTTACGGTAAAGTAATATCAGCAACTTGTGTCTGAAGTAGCTGAAGTGCTGCCTGTAGCAGGACCCAGTCTTCCATCTGTTTGCAAACCGTATATGTATCTTAAGATCATCCCCTTTCCTTTTCCCCCAAAAACATCAGATACAGTAATAAGCATCCTAATATAATCCAGGATGAAGTTTTGATGGCAGACCCTCCATTTGGGTCCAGACAGTGGAACAGCAAGCAAAAAGCACAATCTTCCAACCAGTTTCTTAGAGAAAATAAAAAACTAAGTATTTTTATTGCACATAGGAACGCTTTGAAGCCTCACAAGTACAATCCTTACTTAAGGAATACCTGCAAACTTTATATAAGAGAAATAGCAAAAATCAAACTATTTCTCATTATGTTCCCTGTTTTACAAGGCATACTTTTCCTAGAAGCTCAGGACTTACCTAAGCTTTCTGCTCAAGAACAAGTTTTTCAGCTTACTCATTTAAATTTAAAGAGTTACTTTATGCTTTCAGTATATATTTAACTCCCTGTCTTCTCACTGCAAAGCCCCACAGTTGGCTTATTGGCAAGGCTGACTTGGAGTTGTGCTGTAACACCTGATTACTGCTGGACCACACAAAAAATATCAAACATGTCGTGCAGCGTATGTGACTCCTTTACCAAATCAATTTCCTTCTTCCTTGGAATCTCAGACCACTACTCCCCACATCTCACTCCTGCCTCTCATGCTCCTAGTTTTGCCATGGACCAATGCCTTGTTTCCCAGTGATGCAGCTGCCAGGCCTGCTTTCAGTGGAGGCAACCAGTGGGATCTGGAGGCAGCAGTGGTGGAAGCTGTATGGAGGAAGTGACTGAGAAGTATATGTCCCCTAATGTGGCACTTCAAAGAACATACATTCCTTTTAGCTGCACAATATAGTATATCCATAAGGGGGCCTAAATGCACAGACTGAGTCTGATTGGAATTGAGCTACTTATTTATACACTGTTCTGGACTTTTAATTCTATGTATTTAGATACACAAATAAATGGCCTCTTTTTCTGCAATGCTGAAAACTGCATTTACTAAATATGGAAACAGAATATCTAAAAGTAAACACACATGTATGAAGACATTAGCCTTATTCTATAAAATAGGAATAAGAGAACTGCAGCAACTTATATGTCCAAAATACTTGTAAAAAGCATCCCTTCTCCCACCCACCCCTCAAAGAGCCCCGAGCAAAACTAAAGAAAACAAAAAAACCTTCAGAAAAATTCCCAGAGTTGAGTGAACATGTCAAGAAAGGCTCAGAGAAAAGATCTCTAGTGATAAGTGGGCTTCCTGCAGATGAATAACCATTTATGTTGCCAAAAGACAATACAAATTTGACATTGTCTTACTAATTTTCATAGTCTTCATTTTATGGCAGCAATCATCATAAGCCAGAAGAAAATACTATCTAATGGCAAATGAACAATATAAGCACTCACAACATCTCCAGTCATTGGCGAGGGTGATAAAGCTACAAGGCAGCTGGGGTTTTGCTACAGTGACAAGAAAATACAAATATATATATGGAGTTTTCAGTTTATCTTCATATTTTGGAAGACCTTCAACAGAGCTCCAGCAAAAGCTTTTCCAACACCTTCATTTTGAACTGGAATTACCTATCGGGTTACTTTCTAGACATAGAAAATCTCCTTACTTGAATTCCCAAGTGTATTTCTAATTTCTCCGTTTAATTACATCCCCAAATTTTAATTTCATTTTAACCTGGAAGGTTTTTGTCAATATATGTTGAAGACATATTATCGAGTGGGTTCAAGACTTCCACATACAGAGACACAGATCTTTCTGTTACCCAAATCCCAGCAGTCATTATTCTAGATCAGACAAACAAATTCCTGAGTTAGCAATTTATATCAATCTAAAAGGCAATGCCTTTTTTTAAGTGCTAAAGTAGTCCTCCCGAATAACTGCAAACTGTGAGTTAGTGTTTCACTCAACACAACAGTCTTATACATATTTCTGTCTCAAATTTCCCCTCTAAAAGCCTAAAAAAAAAAAAGCCATGTCTCAGCCTGGGCTGAAGTATTTCTGCCTTCGTTTTTGTCTGCCGTGGCGCCGGGTGTATTCCGTGTACAGCAGCATCTCCTAGTGGCCGCCCAGCCTCTGCTCTGTGGGAAAGGCACTCGAGAGGGGAATTTGTGTTTCCCACCGTTTCACTACATTTCCGGGTGCTTGTGCAATAAAAGTAATCAGATGGGACCACGTATTGGTAATAAACAGCAGTATTTACTTTGTTGGAGTGTGGGATGCCCCTCTGAGTTACAGAACCTGGCAATGTGAGGGTCATAATCCTTTCTGCCGACGGTGGACTTTGCTGAACAGCTGAACATCCCTCTCCAAGGGTCCTCTGTGGGAAGCGTTTCTCCAAGGCTTGAATCCGCTATCAGGTCTAATTTTGTGCTAATTTATACCAGTGTAACATTACTGAATTCCTGAGTTTTATCAGATAAAAATAAAAAAGTGTCTAGTTACTTTCTGAGCAGTTAGTAATGAAAAATATATACTCTGCTTTATCTGGAAAAAGTGCTTGCATGAAGTTGTAGTAGTATTGTGGATAGTTTCTAGCTAGACAAAATTTACGAAGAATTTGGGGAACGCTTCAGTACTTTCTGTAGAAAGGACAGAGAGATGCAGAGGATTTCAGGACGGAAACGTGGCAGAGAGATTAGAGACATGTTAACACTTCAACTGTAATCCTTAGCTATCAGGCTGGAGTTGGGATCATCATTGTGTGCAGAGCCAAGCACGATGTTTTCAGCACTCACAAGATGGGCGTAACCATCTGCGCCACCGGACACCCACTGCATTCCCTGTGCCAGTGCCACTGCTGGGCACTGCACAAAAAGACCATATTTGAGAGACAGTTGCTATTCAAAGCAGCTTAAGCACCTGCTTAGCTCCTCTTGAACACAAGATTAAATGTCAGGTACGTGTTTCGGGAC
The DNA here is from genome assembly GCA_013390005.1 of Calyptomena viridis. Taxonomy (NCBI): domain Eukaryota; kingdom Metazoa; phylum Chordata; class Aves; order Passeriformes; family Eurylaimidae; genus Calyptomena; species Calyptomena viridis. The sequence continues at coordinate 56,872 of WEIV01026926.1, forward strand.
TTTCCTGAGCCAAATCAAGTAAAATCAGGTATTTAGAAGGGAATTTGCCCACTGAACTCATTGCTAATCCTGGTCATTACATCCATGCTTGCAATACCTCAATCTGCAACTGTTTGGAGCTTCAGTATTGTTTTCTCTGAAGCCTGCTGAAGAACATTAAAACCAGCTAAGTATTCAATCTCCAGAGGTCGAAGAAGAAGCAAAGAATTAACACTGAACTTGTGCAGGAGTGTGATCTTACACAGTTTCCTGTTTTCTGCACAGATAAATCAGAGTAATTCTTTTTTTGTTGCATATGTGTTTAAATCTTGGCTTCACTGTAATTTGTCTGGCAAGGGAAACATCATCCAGCCGTAACAAAACCATCATTATTTATTTATTGAGCCCTCTCTGCGTGATTGACATTTACAATACCTGGAGGGAGACACAGGCCCTGTCTCATGAGTCTTGTAGCCTAGAAAAACAACGCAGCTTAAAGTCATTGGCCAGACAATAAGGGCCAATTATATGAACCTTAAACAAGTCACCATTTACATTTAAAAATGTTGGGTTTTTTTTACAGATTGATAAAAAAGTCTTAGAATATGAACAGTGTTGGGGAAAAAATGTAGATTTATTCCACTGCAAAATAGCAAAGGCAGATAAAATGGTTTTTTCATTGCACTAAGATGAAGTACACTTGAAGAGCAAGGAGATGAAATCTTCAAGAAGACTGATGTTGGTGCTTCTTAATAAGTAGAATTAAATATAAACCCTGAAAATAACTGCATATATCTTCAGTCTGAAGTAAGAATTAGAAACATATTAAGTGTTGAAGCTGCAAAAACTCTTCGTCCTCTCTGCCTCTCTCCCTACCCATATTGTGTTCTCCCAGGTAGAATCTGATCTAAATCTGAATCTAAACTGGTTCTCTTGTTTTTACTGGAAGTCCAAAGAATGCATTTCAGCACAAAAGGAGCAGGATTATCTCCAAAGTCTTTATGACATGGAAGGAAGCTGCTGCAGAGATTGCAGGGCAATCAGTTTTTTCTATTGAAACTATTGTGCAACCTGTCAAACCTGTGCAACCTGGCAAATAAAAGCCCATATATACTATTAGCAACCATTTTCACTAGTGATATTGCTTCAGTTCAAATATTATTTCAAATTTGGGACATCCTACTGATTCTCCTCTTATATAATTGCCAGAAATCGTGTCATATCATACACTGCTTCTAACAGTCTATATGCTATTGGAAGAAAAAAAATTAAATTCAGTAAATCCCACATTATCTTTTAAATTCTGAAAATAAACTATAAGCTTTAAAAAATTAATTATTTTTTAAAATATTTAGTATTATTCCCTGGCATTTGTTGAAAATCAGTGGATTTTCTAATTAAAATCCTTAAGAACTGATGACCACAGCACATTAAATGTCAATCCTGGGGATAGATTCATGTCCAAAGCTATCAGAATACTTCTTAGTAATGGCTCCTGCAGCTGGGAAATGCAAATGCCTGGAACTGTTCTCAGAGGGCAGTTTATTTATGATCCCCACTGTGCTTGACCAGGTCTCTTCATGAATGTGTTTTCTTGGGGAATAGTAAAATAAAATCTGTGAGCACAAGTTTCTCAGCTGCCCACAGGTCTCCAGGGAGCTGGAAAAAGAGGTCCCTCAAATTCTCTTTTTTCTCCACCCCACATGTATGTAAAGGTTTTGATCCTGTGACACAACACTGATGTATAAAAAGAAAATACTGTTCAACAACAGCAACAGAGGTTGACACAGTTATAACTTCCTCATTAACAGCATGAAATTTTGAACAGGATGGCTAAGTTTAACACCAATTGTCCTGTTCAAGTCTAGCCTAGAGCTGGAAAGAAAATAGCCGTAATAAAACACACTGTTGTATTGTGGTATCCGCTGCTTCCTGACCGGCTCCAAACTCTCAGGAGTGAACAGTGAGTACTCCCACTTTCAGAGGCCTCAGAACATATCAGGTTAATTTATCTCCTATAAGCACAATCCCCCACTCTTAGGAACAAGCAAACTCAGTAATGGGACCTGTCCAGTTGGTTTTTCTGACAGTATTCTGTCCTCAGAAAATACACTGGAACATATTCAGACATATGCTTAACATCCTTAATCCAGAAGGCACTCAGACACATGATTAACTTGGGATACATGTTTCTGAAGCAGAAGACTTGTTTAAATACTAAAAGGAATTCAAGAAAATGGCTGGTTTGATCATCTAGCCAAAATGAAAAAAAATAAACAGATCTTTTGAGTCACCCTGATATTAAAAAAAGGGGGTTTTGACATCAAGGACAAAAAGGGTGATGGAAGCTGAACTCAATATGAATCATAGTTGCATTTCACCTGCTACCAGTCCTTTCATCACCTTTCCTTATATTGCATTCTACAGCAGTCAAAATGCTAAAGAAAGTACTTTTGAAACCAAAAATATTCACATTTCTAAATTTTGTCAGGCCAGAGCTGCTTACTTCACAGGTAAGTAAATAAATTGTCAGCAAATGTTCTACTAGAACAAGTCCCAAACTGTGACTCAGTTACAATCAAGGCAATTTGGTAAAGGTCAGAGGAGGATTAAAAATGGAGATGCCTCTCACTATGCACTAAGAAGCAGAGATGTCTTGTTGCCCCAAATCAGAGCAACCATCTACAGAAAAAGTTTGTCTTATAAAATAATGCCAAAGATTGTGCTACTTGTTCCTCTGTAAACAAAATGGTTCCCTTTAGTCCTTGTAGGTGTGATCTGCATATGCACTATTTCTACTACAATGTGAAACCACACAGCACAAGCTGCTCTTAACAGATAAGGCAGAGACCTACTTTCACTTCTTTTAAGGGCAAAAGCATCACACCAAAAGTAAGCTGATCTTTGTCTATGAAACTTTACATTCTATGTTAGAAAAATATTTAGATGTAGGCACTTTATTACTGAAAGGAAGTAATTGACTTTTATTATTATTTTTATAATGTTGTTTTGTGGGATCATAAATGTTGCAGTCTTAGCAAAAATTGTGCTAAACAAATTGTGCTCACCCCTCTGCTTCCTGTTTCAGTTAATTTGAACTTATAGTGTCACCATTTATTTCAACAGAAGTCGGTGGTGTAAAAGTAAAAGGTGCATTTCAGCCACTATGAAGAATGAAATTAAATTAGAAGGCAACAGCTGGGAAAAAGCTACAAATAGATAAAAAGCCACAGTTCAAAAAGCTCGAAGTAAGATTGAGCTGGTAAGGCTGTCAGAGCAACTATAAGCACAAAAGCATTTTTTAGATGGGCAGTTTACATGTCTGAAAAGATTATGAATAAACAAGTCTTTCTCCATGAATGCTACTACTTAGCTTGTGTTTGGAAATGAAACTGATCATCACTGTTTAACTTTTTTTCATGTGTATAATGTTATATGAATCAATCTGTAAGTTTTTCATTAATTATTTTTATTTATTCTTCTGCACATTGAAAATTACTCTTCAAATTCCTTTGGCTGAAAATAATGCATTGCTACTCAAGAAAACAGTCTGACCTTAAATAAGTAATACTTGATGTGGTACTTCAAATGCAGAGGGAAAATACATCACTTTATATGATGCTTTCAAGTAATGTTTCTTCTACCAGGGCAAAGCTTAATGTGCCTCCTCCAGAGTTAGTCTCATAAGATGGCAAGGCAGTCAGTGTGGAATCTGGTCCTGATCAGCCACTGCCCATGATATTTAATTGGCATGAGAAGCTTCCCAAATATTGACAAAACATTTTGTGAGAGGAATTTTTCAGTTGGTTTCAGAGGACAGCAGTCTCTTCAGATAAGGATAGATGCAATTTAAGCTTCTTATGTTAGTTTAAATGTACACAGAAACCCAGAGTTTCTAAAGTGTTACTGCAAAGTCCTTGAGATTTAGGGCATTAAGCTGATAATCCACAGCATGGTACTTTTAAGTGTGCTTCGATGGTTTAATTATCTTCCATTTTAGGTTTGGATGGCATGATCTACAGTTCAATGAGCCTATCTCATTGCCATCACTCATATGAGAAACCCTTTGAAGTCAAGGGTACTACCATGTGACCAAGTTCCTCAGGATGTGTGACGTACATAAACAGTGAGGCCTGCACAGTCAAATAATGCAGAAGAGGAACGGTGTCTTCTGGTTGGGTCTGTGGGTTTCTTATTGCCTCTGTAAAGTAAGGTACCTTGGGGACCAGTGACACAGACATCCAGAAAAACTATTTTTGGACACAGGTTTGTAGGGATACGTGATAAGGTGAATTAACAACATGCTTAAGCAATGCAGCCTGTGACAGAGATGTGTCAGTTTGGGATAGGATACTGAAACCAAAACATGTCTAGTTATTGGCAGCCTTGTAACTAACAGAGATGAAGGAAAAGGAAATCCATATTTGGACACAGGTCTTCACCAGAACAGGACAACGGATACACACCATGTTTGGGAAACACACGTAAACAGAGTGTGACCAGGTCTGTGGTTGGAGCAGAGGACGCGTGGACACCTTGGGAACACTTTAACCCTCAGGTGGTTGGTTTGAAACTGACCTTAGAAGAGCCTATGGCTGGAGTTATAGATATCTAACAGGAATAAACATTTGGAAAATGTAAACCATTTTATAGTATAAAAACCAGTGCTGTATCACAATAAAAGGCTATTGATGGATGGATTGAATTCGGCACCAGGAGAGCATGTTCGTGCATTTCTTCGCCCGCAGCAACACAGCCGAACAGGGACCGAACACAACCCCTGCATGCACATACATATATACATACATACATACATATACATATATATTTAATATAAAAATATAAAAAAACCCAATACAAGTTCCCATATTTGCAGCACATTTCTCTTTTAGAAATAACAGCAAGCTTTGCTTTGGGGGCAAGTGGCACATCTGGAGCCACAGGAAGAAGGAGGGGGCTCCAGTGGTTTAGATGAGTCATTGTTCCGTCTTAATGGAAAACCTATCAAATATCAGACTGACAGAGAGTAAAAGATATTTCAGGGGTTTATTAGTTTTACAGGCCTTATAAAAATTACTGGAAATGCATAAAATTTTAATAGCTGAAAAATGAAAAGGTTTCACATCTTAAACTTGGCCTGTTTGGATCACAGCATCACTACACTTCTACAGCTGGGATGCGACATGTCAGCTGCAGAAATTCCCCAGACCCTCTCACTTTTGTTTAGCTGTCCCCCAACGTCACAGGAAAGCTTGTGGCTAGAGTTTCCTTTTGAACATAATTTCATGAAAATATTTAGATCTCTGGACATAGCTGAGGTTCTTCCCTCCTCATAGCTCACCTGGTGATTTCTAAATACTGTTGCCATAGACTGAAGTTGCCATAGACTTGAAGCTGATGAAACCATCCAGGAATATTACACGTCTAGGCATAGATGTGCATGTTTATCTACACTGTATCCTCAAGAGGGTTACCAGGCATAATTACCAATCAGGGGTACCAACTTAAGTGAGAATTTATGTCATATATCCAGATATGAAGAGGGATCACAGAAATTATAGACTAGACTGTGAACAAAGGTGACATCCGTTAGAGGTTACAGAAAGTCAGCTACTCTGACTTTCAGTCTCAGACACAGAGGCCATAATGATTAGCTACCTCCAGCAACTATCAGCTGTAGCAGTTAGTAGAGATCATTGCCTTTGTCCAAAGATGAGCTAAATCATTCTTTTACATCATTTATAGCCACGCTAGGATGATGATAATTAGACTGTTGCTGATGGCAAGGCAGTCAAAGGTGGCTGTGTCACCCATTAGGTTGGCAGGAGCAGACCTCTTTATCTGATAATCTGTATAGGGATCGGTAAATATGATGTACCGACTGTGCTTGTGAAAGGTTTTCCTTAGAGCTGGTGAAACCAGGGCCAGGCAGATCCTGCTGCTTTCTGAGCCTTTTCCATTACAGGTATAAATACTCCAGAAAAACAAAACAAACAAACAAAACAAAAAAACCAAACCATACCATCCCAAAACACAAAAATTAAGCACAACTCAGTCTTGTGTACCCAGCTGGAATACATGACAAGTGCTTCAGATGGACAAAAAGAATTCCTGTTCATTGCTGAGACACAAAACTTCTCTGGAGTTACCTGAATAACAAATAAACTACATGGAAAGTAAGTCAGTACATGTGTGAGAAAGCTGAGCAGAGCAGCATCACAGCTGACATCTTGTTCTCTGGTACGCTTTAGAAGTTTGAAAGATTTTTATTTAAAGTGGAGCATGACTACCCTGGGGCCTCTTCCACTAATTAGCCAGCTGCAAATGAAGTATAGCACAGATCTCACCCAGCGGATGCAGGGATTTATCCTTCAGTCAGATGCAGAGGTCACCCAGGCAGAGGCATCAAGAGTCTTGATTTGCCTTTGTTGTTCTGGAAAGCAATCACACTGCAGTGACTACAGGCAACTTATGCAAATACAATGATGTTAACACAATTTGAGACTTCTGATTGTGAAAATGTGAAGCCTTGTTATTTTGCACTGAAGTTGCTCAACCCCTGCTAGAAATGCAGGACAATAATTAGAAATTTTTTAGTGAGTTAGGATGACCCACAGGTATATTTTGTTGATGGAGATTATAAAAGCACTTAATTTTGTCATTCTCCTTCTGAAATACGTGACAAAATGGAGAAAGCTTGGCTTAGTTATGTTAAAGCTCAAAAATTATTTGTAACCCAGTTTTTAATGATTTGTTCCGAGACTTTTCTCCTTGCAAAAAAAAACTTTTTCCTTCTAGGTTTGGACATTTAATGTCTGTTCTATCAGATTATGGGTAATGATGCACTTTCATATTTTGCTCTACAAACCCAGACAGCAGAGGGACTTATTTTGTGTCATTGTTTTCTCCACCAAAGGTCAAAATAACTCCATTAGTAATTAAGCCTAATCAACTTGCCAAAGAATTTATTACTCCTGTAATAATCTTACTATTAGACTAAGTAGAAGCAATGGCTTAGGTGAGACAGCTCCTGTGTTATTTCTTGCATGGTAGCATAAACAGCAGACATTAATACTCATTTCTTGCCAATGCTTTCAAATTCATTATAAATGAGGAAAAGAAAATTACTGTATTTGAGTTTACGGTGGATTTCCATTAGAAGTTTGTGTTCTAGCTGCCAACACATCTGGATTTCCAAGGAATTAATGGGTTTAATCACAGTGTCATTGTTGTTTGCAGAAAATAATTGATTAAGCAGTGTAAAAGGTTTTGTAAAAGCATTCAAAACAATGGGAAAATTCCCAGTTGCCTCTTCTTGCTTTTAGCACAATGATCTATAACTCCTTGTGTTTGATCATAAATTGATGTGTAATTTTCACAGATTGTGATATAGGGTATATTTACAGTCTCACAGTACAAGGAATTAGAGAAACAATACTTTGTAAAGGGAAAATGTTTGCCAAAACACAATTCATGTGTTGCATGCTGTGATGAAATATAGTTGTAGTACAAGGAAGCAGTTACACATCTTCTAAAACAGCACCAAGAATGAAAAGACAAACCAAATGATTGTGCATATTTCTGAATTATTTTACTGTCATGCATTCATTTCTCACTAGTATTTTGTACGGGATGGAGTATGGGTTACAAAGAAGGAAGAACAACTTTAACAGCAGAATTTGTTAACCCTGCCAGAAAAATACAGCCCTGGAAGGGAATTCCAGAGGTCACTTGCACCACAGCTGGTTGACAGTCTGATTCTCAAAATATTTGTGCAACTCCTGCTAAGACTTATTTTATGGCAATGACTTATTTTAATTATGGCAATCACACCATTCCCATGTCACTTAGTACTGACCAACTAACCCAAGGGATATTCCATACCATATGGCATCATGCTCAGCATATAGAGATGGGGGGGGAGAAGAAGGAAGGGAGGGACGTTTGTGTTCCCAACTAACACATTATGGAGCTCTGCTTTCCAGGGAATGGCTGAATACCTGCCTGCCCGTGGGAAGTCATGAAGAAATTCCTTGTTTTGCTTTGCTTGTGTGCGCAGCTTTTCCTTTAACTATTCAACTGTCTTTATCTCAACCCATAAGTTTTCTCACTTTTACTATTCAGATTCTCTCCCCCAATCCCACTGGAAAGGGGTGGGGCGTGGGAGTGAGCGAGGGGCTGTGTGGTGCTTATCTGCTGGTTGGGGTTAAACTGCAGCAGAGGCTCTCTAACACTTGCCTTCCTGTTTAGAGAACAGTAAATATTCTGCACAGAGACTGAAAAGCCTTGCCTTATCTTGCCTCACCATTCTTTGTCTCTATAAATAGCATATACCCACACTGGAGAGAGACAGAATACAACAGTGTGCACTCCTCACACAGAAAGAAAAGCCTTGCCTCAGCTCACCCCATTTCACTGAGGCTTTATTGTCTGTACATAGAGTAACTGCAGAGGGAGAGTTTTGACCTCACCTCACCTTTGAGGCCTTTTCCCCTGTGCAGAGCACACACATTACTTCTATGTGTTCCAGGGTACATGTATTCCTAAAATAGCATATACCACCTATACAGACAGAAAAGTCTCAGGCAAAATGATGGGAGGTGTATGTTTTGTACACGTACATGTCTGCCCTGAGGCAGGGACACGGAGCAGCCTCACAGAATCACAAAATGGGTCAGGTTGGAAGAGACCACAGTGGGTCATCTGGTTCAACCTCCCTGCTCAAGCAGTCATTCCAGAGCACGTGGCACAGGATCGTGTCCATACTGTTCTTGAATATCTCCAGGGAGAGAGGCTCTGCTTCTCTGGGCAGCCTATTCAGGGCTTGGTCACCCGCACAGTAAAGAAGGGAGGAACTTTTCTCCTCACGGTCAGGTGGAAATTCCTGTCCATCAGTTTCTGCCTGTTGCCTCTTGTCCTATTACTTGGCATCACCGACAAGAGCGTGGATCCATCCTCTTGCCATCTCCCCCTTTATATTTATACAAATTGATGAGGTCCGCTCTTAGTTGTCTCTTCATCAGGTTAAACAGGCCCAACTCCCCCCGCTCCTCTTTCCTTAACAGAGATGCTCCAGTCCCCTCATATTCCTTATTGCCTTTCACTGGACTCAGTCCAGGAGCTCCATGTCTCTTATGTACTGAGGAGCCCAGAACTGGACACAGGACTCCAGATTCCTCCTCACTAGGGCCGAGTATCGGGGCAGGATCTCCTCCCTCTTCTCCCGCTCCCCCTGGCCTGTCCGCTCGCACCCACAGGGTCCCATGCTACCCGCAGACCAACCCGTTTCTCGGCGCAGCACAGGCCGTTCCGCACACGCAACGGGTGAGACGGGCCTTTCCCCGGGCCTTTCCCCGGGCCTTTCCCCGGGCCGGGCGGGTTGGGCCGGGCCGCGGAGGCCCCGCC
>WEIV01026927.1:9978-49513 GCA_013390005.1 Calyptomena viridis
TTGAAGTGCACTCTGAATATTTAACCACTTAACTTGAGGAGGAAATGTTTTCTTGGTAGTGATGCCTTAAAGATTTTTCTAGTAATTTGGTTTAAATTGTAGCTTTGTAGTTTTGCTAGTTTTCAGGTCTGCTACAAATTTCTGCAAGAAAGAATGTTGACCAAGGTTAACAGACCCTGTTGTTTATGAAGACTGTACCGAACAGGAGCCATAGCATCTGGGAACAGAAGCCAAGATTGGTCCAGAGGCCTTGGAGAACTGGTAGTATGCCAAGGAACTGAAAGCTTGAACAGGGAAGACAAAGATGGGAGGAAAACATGATCTGTCACAACCCCACACTCAATACGGGAGGAGTGTCAATGGTGTGGCCGGGGTGGAGCTCTGGGAGGACCCTAATTTTAGAGGCATGTTTGGAGTGGAGTGATGGGTGAAACAGGCTTGGAAAGTAGGAGTTAACAATGATGTAATGTCTAAAAACTATAGGATGAAAGTATGTAACCTGTCAGGCTCAGTGTGTGTAATTTGGAATGGAGTTCCTGAACACCTGGCTGCAGCAGAAAAAGGAATGCTTTCTTTTTAACACTCAAAAAGGAATGGTAGAGGGTTCTTTTCTGGCCTTTTTATGGCAACAGTAGCAAGACATCTGCTTTTCATCATATTGCAAGCAGCTGATGCTAAAACATGAGGGGAAACATTTCTGCAGAAGGACATGCTTGTTCTTATGAAAATACACCCTTTTGGTAAATACAATGGCCACTTGGTTATACAGTTTTGTAGTTACATTAATGCAAAATTATTTGGGGTTCAATTCAGTGCTGTATCATTCTGTATACAAACTGCAAAACATAAGACTGAAATTTACAGTTAAGGGCAAAATGACTAACACAACAGAAAAAGAGAATTTGAAAGGATGCTTTTCATAAGCTGAAGAGAATCACTGAATATTCCTGACATTCTTTATAGGCTTCTCCACATCAACATGCCAAATCCCAATTATAACTTGCTTCCTGAGCAAGAGCTTGTAACCATGCAGTCTTGTTTTTTTTCCTACAAGCGAAAAAAAGAGCTTCAGAGAGTGTGGAAACCTGTACAGTCTTTAGAAACACACATATTCAGATCTGTGGTACAGCTAAATCTTAAGTCATCTGGCTAGAGGGATTGATGGAAACAGCAAAGATAAAGAAAAAAGAAAAGAGTGAAGAAATTTTTCAGAGGTAGAGATAAGACAGATACAGAAGCATCAATAAATTTAACTGCAGAAGGGTTAATCAGCTGTCAAGCCACAAGATACTCTTGATACTAGAAATGTATATGGCTAGTTAACATATTTATATGAAATGCTAACTTTCACAGTGAAATTTCATCAGAGGAAATTTTCATTACATGACATTAAAATGAAGCCAGCTCTATGTGGAGCACTGCATCCATGCAGTATAAATGGTGAGGCACTTGTTCAGTGCTGAAGCTGAATGAATAACATCAAATCACAAGGCTTTAAAAACATTGGTGATAATATTTTCAAAGGACATATTTACTATTGTAACTGCTTTTCACAAAACACATTTTATAAGAAGGAAATCTCAAAGCAACCTGATAAAATTCATTTCTGATTAAGCACAAAATCAAAGTTGGAAGTTTCCAAATAATAGTGATAATAATGCCAGATATTTTTTAAAACACAGTGTATATGTTTACATTGATAAGTTTTGCAGGAGGAACATGGCTCTTTATTGATAATGTCCACACAACTTAGGCAATTGTATATAATTATGAGAAATCACTGGCCCTTTTGCAGTAAAACCCTAAAGGGAGATGGAGTTTTATGTTTCATGCACACAAGAAGTAGCTTTTCAAACAGAAACTCATGTTGTGTTTGTTAATAGCTTTTCTACTTGCTTCAAAAAGGACTTCATTGCACACTCTGCATATATGATGTCCACCTGTCTCTGATCACATAGAAGTGGTTTCTGGCTGGATTAAAAATTGGACATTCTCCTCATGAGAAGAGTGTTTTGCTGTGTCTTGGAAGAGGGAGATGCTGGTCTGATAACAAGGCTTTTCTTGGGTTTCTTGTATAAAAAACAGTTCCCTGTACAGGCTGTCAATGGAGGCTGGCTTCCAGCAAAGTGCTTATCATGGCTCTATGCCCATTGTGAGTTGACAGATTCACCCCACAGCATCCAGCATTTTTTGGGACCTGTCACAAACACTAGGGAAGGAAAATTCCAACCAGAACAGTAAAGACAGGGAAGGGATACCAGGTGCAAAAGGCAGAACTGGAAAACCAAGCTTCTCTTCTTAACTTTTCCATTACTTGTGGTAAATAAACATGAATTTTTCAGTTCTCATGTATGAAAACAGGATCAAAAATACTCTTATCACAAGGAAGATGCACTGTGAGGCTCCTCCCATTTTTTTGCTAAAGGCTCAGATTATGCTACTGAGAAGGCAGTCTGAATTCTCAGTTGCTGCTAAGTAGTCACTGCGCAGCTGTGCAGGCAGCTCTGAGCCCAGAATTTGGAATTTCAGAGGGAAATGTACAGTGTGTGCACAGACACAGGGCAGACCTGTTGATACTCTTAAGCGGGACCGATATGGGAGACTGCTGTTTTTCCCAACGCAGACAGTGCAAGTAACATGGAAATAGTCTAAGGAAATTAAGGTTCCCTAGTCTTACATAATCCCAGTGTCTATGCACAGATGTGGCAGCTTCATAAGGAAAGGCAAAGTACAGTCTGGATAATATCAAATCAGCAGCAGTAGCTGCTTACCTTACCAGTAAAGTGTGGGGATGACTGCTCTGGTGCATAATTCCTTAGTAGATTGGGATGATTAGGGAAGCTGCCAAAAAACATTTGCTGAAAGACAATGTGGTTGTTTTGCTGGAGGCCAAGCAATTTCTGTCAACACAGCTACAGTGGGCTTATTTTCTGTCACTCCATCCACTTCACATGTATCTAGACGGAAGAGGGCTGTGATCGTTGTCTTTAGAAAGTATTGCTGCTTTGAATGACAGAAAAAACATTTTCACAGAGAAACTACAAAATCCAGGAATGGTCAGTGTTGGTCTTTGACTGACTTTCTTTACTCTTAAATAAAAACATTTGAGCAAGACAAACTGAACACAAATTAGGACAGTGTTAGAAGCATGTCTCATAGCCTGAGTCACACAAAAAATTTCCAGCATACCAAACTTGGACTTCTCAGTTATAAGAAAGGATGGGTTTACTGTCTGAAGTAAAGTGTGCTGTAACTCTGACACAGAAATAGAGTGGGATATGCTATGGAAATTGACAAAATCCTGACTGTGGATTGTGCTCACATCTGTCACAAATGCTCCAACTCTTCCCTCTTTCCAAAATCAGATGTGCAGCACTTCTGACATCTTTCATGCCACACACATCTGAGGACAGTTTAATCTAGACCATTTACCAAATCTATACTTCATAGTTTTTATAGTCAGTGTAGAATTCTATCATCTCCAGGTAAGAGTTTTGAAGCTGTAGCTGGAGTGAGATCTGATTGTGACCAAAGTCAGACCATGTAGTCTAAGCTGATGCCTGGTAGAACTTCTGCTTTATGGGACAAGCTGGTGGTCCTATAGGTGCAATGGAACTGACAGAGTAGAAGAACATGAGGTATTCTGATGTGTCTTCTTCACTGTGAATACACTTTGTTATTATACAGTCCAATCTTCCTCTTTATGTGAAAATCAGAAATTAATTTCACACTTTAATGCTCACTTAGTTCTGTGCTATAGCGTCTCTCTGTGCAAGGAAGAAGTAATCAAATAAGAAAAAGGCACTTTTTAACTCCCTCTGAGATGGGCCTGTTTGTCACCTCCACGCAACTATGGTCTTCTCAGTGCATGGAGATTACACTCCAATAGTGTGTTGATATGAGCTGAAGGCAGTGCATACATGCCATGCCTACAAATTAGGTCTGTAATCTAGAAATCAGTGTTACCTAAATAATAAGAGAAAATTAATTTAGTCTTGATCTTGTCCATCATACCACAACACACTTTTCAGCATAAATGATGGCTTTTCCTTTGCTCTTTAGTGGGATGTACAGGGATACTGCAGACTATATGACGACACATTTAGTTGTTTGGGGTTTTTTTACCTTGAGGGCATGGATTCTTTTTGATGATTTGTATTCGAAATGCCAGTGGTCAGAAGATTTTTTTTTCTAATGCAGTGGAGGATAAACAACACAACACAACTTGCAAATGCTGGGCTTTGGAGCAAACAGTGGAAAATTCCTATTACTCTTGGGAGTAGAAGCCTTTACAGTAGCCCAAAAAATGGCATCAAACTACAGTAAAACTCCTTACAGAGAAAGAATGCAGGAGCTGTCTAGCAGCAGAAAGAGAAAACAGGAATATTAGACCTGGCATATTCAAACCAGTTGAGGACAAGTGTGTTTAGTACTCTAGGAACTACAGTGTGCAAGCACAACAGTACTGGGTCAGAACTACATGTTTTTTAAGTTCCTGTCTCACCCCCAGCAGCTGATGCATATCTGAATAGTGTTGGTATTGCTCACTTCCTGGAATACACCTACCTGAATGCCAATAAACTTTGACTTGTTGAGTTGAATGTTGTATCTAGACCATTACAGTTAATAGAGCCCATATAACCTAGTTGAATAAATGCGTTTCATTGCTTTTGAATGAACCTTTCTTTGATCTCTAGACCATCTTACAACACAGTGTTCTGCAGGTTTATTTTGAGGTATGTAGTAAGTTCATTCTTTTGTTTGGGTATTTTGTTGGGTGGACATATCTCTTTTGCTACACAAATTACTGAACAATTATTCCTTAATTAATCACTTTATTGTTATGCATTTACTAATGAAGACATTTGCATTTAAAGGTCTCAGAGAGGACAAGGCTAAATTCTGCCCAAAGTGGCTCCTGTGCATCTCACTGCACACTGTGAATGTGTGCAGTACACAAGCACACACAGACTGGATTCAGGCTTGGAGACATCTCATGATAGGCATTCAGAGAAGATTAGCATGACTCATATCCTCAGGAACAAATAGCATAGCTTTGTTCTTGAATGCCAAATCTTTTTGCTTCCCTAAAGTTGTTCTGAGTTGGAGGTGGGAGCTTCTGAGGCAGTCATTGAAAATCACCTCATGGAGGTGTTGAAAAGCTGGTAATGTCCCATCATCCCAAGGGCAGAATCAGGACTAGGACACAGATGTCACTTGACATGCATGGAAGTGGAAATCATGTGCAAACAATGGTTTAACACAAGTTATAGGCAGTTATGTCTATATTCCCTTCCCGTTTTTCATTATAGCCTCAGAACAGATTTGCTTCCATTTGCCCTGATTTAAACCTTGCATCTTGTGGTTTAAAGACACAAGATACTCCCCAAACCCCTTTGAAATCTGGAAATTTACTGGATCAAAAAGAAGCCTGGAGTTCTCAATTTTGCTTTGCAAAAATTAACAGGAAAAAATGTTACTTCCATACGTCCAAAAGAGGATCTCACTCCTTTGATCTGGGCAAAAAGTCAGTGACTGGGAGGAATTTGCAATAAAAATGAACTTTTTCCCCTCCTCCTGCTAAGCAGAAAGACATCTTCAACAAGTATGTCCTGCCAATGCTCTTATTTCTAGATACAGTCTGTGTTACCTTCTAGTTTCTATGGAAGACAAAACCCTTCTCCTGCTGACTTTTATATTGCTTCTTCCACTCGTGTAATCAGAACTACCCTCAAGCCCCTGTTTTTGCTGACAGTTCATTATGTACTTGGAGGCTTTTTTAACTGCTCTATGGATCATATGGAGCCATGAAGCTATATGGAAGTAAGATTAAGCAGGATAAATTCTACATAGTTTTGCATGCTTGCAGCAAACATCATTGTATGAACAATCATTTCCACAGCAGAAGCAGCAGCAGCAGCACATTTCCCAGGGGAAACCTGCAAAGTGTGAAAGACTTCCCACTCATCCTATTATTGATGCCCTTGTATTGATTCCTTCATTAGTGCTGCAGTTCTGAGCTACTTCACATGCAGCACAGAGTTGAATCATATTCTTTGGATATATTTCTCTGACAAAGGAATCTCTTTCAGACTGGTAGATTTAGACACTAATGGAAGCTGAAAGAAAGTGAAAAGAAGGAGTTCTGATCTTTGTTTATCTGCTGTTTATCTCCAAAAAGTAAAACTATCATACAAACACGCCTTGTATACATACTTAGGTCCTGACTTTCTAATGACAGTATTGTGATATCAGAGCATCCTAGAAAAAGAAGAAACCTTTTCCACAAAAGGCATGTGATTGAGAATGTCTCTTCGGAAACCATAATGGATGGTAAAGTTTATAACCAGCCACTTGTAAGCCATGAAAGCAGCTCATGTGTTTTTACTCAGGGATTATGGTCTTTCAAATTACAGTCAATTCATTGAGCATATATGATAGCAACAATAGAGGAAAACTGTTTCACTGCTGTTGTGATGGCTCCCTTATGCTGTAAAATATCAGATTGAATTCTATATAGTTTCCTTGTGACTTATGCTACTGTTTTTACTGTTTCTCAAGCATTTTAAGACTGATTATTTATGTATCACAGAGGATTAATTTTTCATTACTTTGGTGAACTGTGAATATACATACTTATTTCTTCTAGTTAAAAAACATTAAACTGTCCATTTTTCAAGCTCCATTTTATCAGAGAGGACAACACAGAAAGTGAGTTTGGGTTAGTTTTCGGTAGACCATGTCCTCTTTTAGTAATACCTAATACCCTAGTAATACCCTAGCCAAACCTACTTTTCTATTTTTGGGTACATCACTTGTCCTGCTCATGGAGTTTTGAGCCCTATTCTCATCTTATGCCCCTCTGTACAGACCTGTCAATTAAGCAGATCCCTGTTTCGCCTGCAGAAACGTCCTAATGTGATCTTCAGCTCTCAGCAGTAAATCCTGTGCCAGGTGAAAGGAGGGCCAGGCAAACCTTTCATTTGTTGTAATAACAAACTGTATGTGAAAGTCCTGCAGAGGAGGCAGCACTTCGAGTGATTCATGGAGCAGCACTAATTGTACTGGCTACTCACTGATAAGCTGCACCTTTGGTGAAAGATTAGCCCATAAATCACTATGAGGAGGTCATTTGTTTGATGTAATCTGTTATGCCTGTCCATTTTGGCAACCTACTTCTTCCTTTCTTTTCTCTGTTTTTTCCATCCGTTTTTTAATCTTACCAAAATGAATAAAGACAGTCTTATGTCTTCTCTCATTCCTTTCTTCTTGTCTCTTGCCCAGCTCCCAGAACTTTCCATTTCACATCTTCTCATGTGCTGGCTTCCAGTGAGTGAACCCTTCAGTTGTGTCTTTCATTCATGGTCTTCAAAGCCATTTACAAATACACAGAAGTTCAGGCTCTAAACCCTTCTGCCTGTCTCATTTTGTGGGTGGAAAACCTAGGATATACATGGCTAAGGAAACAATTTGCCCAAACTCAGGATGTTAGCGGTATTTTATACTGCAGTCAGTGATGTGCTGGTAATTTGTACAGACTGGACTTCTGTACAGATGCTTTGGATGCTGATTATCACAGGTGTGTAGCAGAGTAAATCTTGCAGTTGTTTATAGGTCACCCGATAGTTATTTCTCTATTTATTGTATTTGTTTTTGTAGTGCCCAGAGGCTGGAGAGGAAAAGCTATTTCATAGGTGAGCAACCTCCCTTAGGCCAATGAAGATAAAGTAATAGAGAATTTCTAGTATCTAAAAAGCCTGTCAAAAGTTTAGACAAGTTGTGGATTATATGACTATTTACAGATTGGTTTATATTTTTCTAGTCTTCACTTGCAAACTTTACAGCACATCGCTTAAACATTGCAAGATCCTGAGCAAATGCTCAAAAGTCAGACATCATTATCACAGGAGCTTGGCAGAGATACAAAGAAGTTGGAATCCCTAGAGTTGTAGCTGCAGGAATTTACTGAGCCATTGATAGATTATTTCCTCTGTGTCAAAACAAGTCTGTCCACCTGATGATCTCAGATCTTCCGTACTTTTGAGTGACGCATCTTGTAACCACAATGACCTGACTGAAAACTGGCAAAACTTGGCTAGTAACCATGTAGATACATCTTGCATTTTCCTATTTGTGATTGTTGCAAATGGGAAAATGAGCAAAATCAATGCCAGCCTCTGACAAGAGTGTTCTTTTTGATTACAAGGGCTAAGGAAAGATTTTGTTTTGTTTTTTTGATTGCTTTAAAATGAAAGCTTCAATTCTGTGAATAACATAAGACCCTCAAAGCTAACAGCTGTGTGTTAACCACTAACTTTCTGCTCAAATACGTTTGCCAAGTGGCTCGCCTTTTCTAAGGGAAAATTATAAGCATTGGCTCCCAACAGAAATTACATGCACAATAATTTTGCATGTAAAATCTTGTCTGTGAAAAAAAGAGTACTTGCCGCAGTGCCTTCCCAGAGGGTTGCTCCTCAAACCCTGCTTGAGCCTCGGATAGCTGGCACACACCTTGAGGGCAACGAGGTAGATGTCTGGGCACCAGGGCACCAAACGTCCCTCCACAGGAGAGATCAGGCACCCTGGTGACTCTGGAGCCACAAGCCAGGCGGTACGCCCTGCCACACACCCTGCAAGGGGTTTCTTGAGTGTGGCCAGTTCGCCTGTCCCTAACTAGTGCTCCAGTAGGAAGGACCTATGGCTACTGCCTACTGAAGGAAGCAGAAAATGACTCTCTGAGTAGGGTGAAACAGAACTCAGTTTACTGGGGTCCGACCCCAAGGAGAGCCTACTCAAGAGAGCAGCTCAGGATCCTTGGGCATGACCTTATAAAGGGGGCTCAACTGAGGGGAGGGTAGAGGAAAAGGACCAACCAGGGATAAGGGAAGGTGGGGTTTAGGGGTGACAGACAGGAGTAGAAGCCTGAGGCCTTCAACTCAAACCAGTAAGGGATCAAGTAACCTGGATTGACAGGGAAAGGACTAGAAGAAGGGGA
Organism: Calyptomena viridis; assembly: GCA_013390005.1. Classification (NCBI taxonomy): domain Eukaryota; kingdom Metazoa; phylum Chordata; class Aves; order Passeriformes; family Eurylaimidae; genus Calyptomena; species Calyptomena viridis. The sequence continues at coordinate 18,974 of WEIV01026927.1, forward strand.
GGAGCTGGGGACAAATATGGGATAGGGGAGGAGGGGTCCGAGAGGGGGGAATACAACTGAGGGAGGGGATAACAATTCCAGGAGCAACCAAGTGGAAAAGGGGAGGGAGACCGGAGCAGTCCATTTACAGATAATATAACTGAGGGGTAACAGAACTGTACATAAAACCTTTACAGATGTATAAAACCATAGAAAGCACCGTCACAAGTACTTGTGGATGTAGTAATACTTTTGCTCATAAAAATGTATGTGTAGCTAAATATGCATAAAAGTTTTATTAAATTAGCTATTAAGTTATCAGTACCAGTTTACTATTGATAACCCTTTATGTTATTCTGATATTGCACATGAGGACAGCACAACAGATTAGTCTATCTGTGTTTCTACACAAATACTTATGAATAACAAATAGAATTTCAATTCTGTTATGAAAAAATACCAAGGAAAATAAGCTGGTAATTATATTAATTAAAGCTAGTAATTCATTTCGTTAGCATGCCAAAGAGACAGTATGAGATAAATATCACTCATAAGAATAGAAAATGTATACTTCTGGAGAAACCATTAATATTTTGTAACAAAATTAACAGCAAGGGACCAAACAGAAAGTTTAAATATAAACAGAAAGATAGCTAGAAGGAAGATGAATTAAAAACTCTATGAAGTTGTATCTTCATTCCTGAAGCACTCTCATGCCATTTTCCCTGCAATATAGTGGGGTTAGAAACAGATCCAGTGAGAAAGAGCTCTCTTCTGTTGATTGGCTACTGTGAGAGGGGTTTTGAAAATTGTCATGACACACTGTTTAAAAAAGCAAACAAACAGAAAACTCACCAAAACCAAACGCTGGCTGTACTGGGGTCCAGCACCTAAATATCAGGACACCGTTTCTTTCTCTTGGACTTTTCTCCATCAGTCTTGATTTGAAACTTCCCCCATTTACAGCTGGAGTCCTAAAGCTATCTTGGACTTTGGTCTTTGAAACTTATTACTCCACTATGTCAGCAAATGTCACTAGAAGGCCTCCATGTGTTGGAAACTTTGGGAGCACACACTAACTTTGTTTCTAGAGAATCTTTCAGGTTTGATTTGCAATGGCCAACTGCTTCCAATATATAACCATAATTAAGAGCTACTACTGCTGATAGTAGTGGGTACCGAAAGCAAGCTGCATAGATGTGCTTTTCTATTACCTGGTCTGGTGACAAAAGCCATGGAGAGGAGGTAGAGAATATCATGCTGACTCTCTGGGACCTTATGTGAATGTAGTTCATGGTATCACTATCACCCCTCAGCAAATATTCTTGTTGCACAGACAAAACTTAGTCCCCTCATTGAGTCAAGGTGTGGAAACCTTTACAGAGTGTGATCTTCTCATGATTAACAAATCTGGGAAAGTCATCCAGAGCAACAGGCAGGTCCTAACACAACAATATCCAATCCACCATTTGCTCTTTAGGGAACAGTCAAAAAAGCTTATATTCCAGTCAATGTTTCTAAGATACTATCAGGAGAATTTGACCCTAATCAAGGAGTTCAAAATGAAAGAGAATTCCCTGGTGCCGTAGGAATGTGGTTCTTCTTGTTATGCATTCTTGTAACATAGATCCTCACAATTTAGCAAAGAAAAAAATACAATATATTGATTAGACAAATATACTACAAACAGAAGATCCTGTTTATGATAGCTTTTTTTACTTTTAGAAAAGCACAATGACATAATTTTCTAGGAAGATGTGCACTGGGAATTCTGTTCACTATTGACATGTCTTTAATAGCTGGCAATGAGCAGAACCACCTTGTAAATTGCATTTCAATCTTATTGAAATAGCCTGATACAAACTGCACCCTAATTGCTAAATTAGGGCTGTGTTCTTTGCTGAGCTAATTTCCTTGCTAAATAGGCACGTGGTGTGGCAGTTAAGGGCTTTTTATCAGGTTATTACAATGAGGGATTATGTAGTTTCAATGTAATTGAATTTTAATGAGTACAACTCTTAAGCAAATATACCTCCATAAATGATGCAGCACTGATGCTATGCTGAGAAACTCAAGATGACAGTTCAGTGGAGACAGCAGGACCTAGGGCCTCTTTAGCAATTTTATTAAAAGCAGGGAGGGGTCCCTTTCTTTTTTCTTTTTTTTTTTAAAAAACATTATTCTTATCCAGTCATTCTTCCTGGCCCAGCCAGAGAGTCCAATAGAGCTAAAGGAGGTTCCTGCTTTCATTTCCAGTTATCTCAGAACTGCCAAACAGGACTCTGCTCTGAAAGTCCAACTTGCTTGTTGTTCATTCATTCATTCATAGGTGCACTTGGTAGGAAATGCAGCAATTAAGCAATTCATATTCAGCAATCTTATTGTTCAAAGCCATTAAAGAAAAACATAGAATGCACTGCTTAAGTCTTGTCCATGTGTGATGAGAGTTGGCTGAATTCAGTGCAGGTTGAATTCTAGTGGTGGGTTTCAGGTGCTAAAGCTTTCCAGGAGGAGCACTAGGTGTTGTTTTCGTACATGGCAGTACAAGAGGTCTGACTTCTCCCAAAGAGACAATTTCTTATTGAGGACTGAGGCAGTAGGAAATTACTAAGACTATGGTTGAGAAAAATATTAACCTCAAACTATGCTTTGATTAAGGATAAACCTCTCTGAGTTCTGATGCAGTACTTAGCTACTCTGTACTTGTATTAGGTAGGATCAGCGAGGGACAAGACTCATTTCTGACAAGAAGAAACATTTCTGAAATACTGTGAAATATAATTTGGTAATGCAAATGGACAGATTGGGAAACTCAAAAACCCCCAAGGTGTAAAGTCACTAGTGCATTAGGTAAGATGCCAATGTTGGTCAACAGGGACTACAGCTATTTCCATTTATGAATGGTGAAATAAACAAGCAATCCTGAAAAAAGAAAATGTCTCGATAAGCTCTATAGTTATTGTGTTTTAATTGCTGGTAAATGTCAGCTCCAATAATGGCATCCGCTGTGTACCTGTGCAATCACAGTACACTGGAATGAGCTAATGACTGCAGAGCAGAAGGCTGGCCTGAAGGCATTGCACGTGTACACCTTAATGAGGGTCTCATGGGGAAAGAGGGGCACTGAGCAACAGACTTCCGAGACTGTTAAAGCTGTTGGAGTGGAGAGGGAATCAGTGTGGGCCCGTTTTACCCAAAGGAAGATGCAACCACAATGAGGATGTTTGCTTGGCAACTGCCTGCCTCACATGCACACAGGGATAAAACTGGCTGCAGTGTTATGATATGCTCAGATACAGAAATATGTCTGATAACAGTTACCATAATGAGCAAATTGGACACTGCTCTTTACATCCTTGAAAAACAACCCAGGCCCAGCTCTATCTGAACCACAATGAATTCATCATTGAAGTGCTGATATGAAAGAAAATGTGCTGATGGTAGCTGCTTTTATCTTTACATTTTCTATTACTGGACTACATGCTTGCTGAGAATAAAGCGCTAACCCTGCCCTGGCCCATCCCTAACCACCTGGCTCTGGAGGCTCCTCAAAGGATGGCTGTGGAGCACAATGATAAGAGAGCTCCTGCAGAGGAAATAAGAACACACTTAGAACTGATATTGTGATGTGACTACCTCAGGATTACTTCAAACATTAAGACATTTTGAGGCATTTCAGACACTGACTCATTAAACTAAAGGTGATCCCAAATCACATCACAGCACCACTTAGTGTTGAGGGCACCAGGGAGCCTGAATATTTTCTGTGTTACTGGTGGGTTGTGCAACCTGAAGAAAGTCCTTTCACCCCTCATTGTCCCTCTTTTCTTCCTACTTTACTGTTCACTCGTATGCTGAGGTTCAAATATTCTGCCTGTGTGACCAAAGTGCCAATGACACTATGTTCAGGGTTAGAGAGGGACGAGGGCCTTCTGTTCTCCCAGTGTGCTATTTCACATGCCACTTGCTGTAAAGGAAGAGTATTTGTAAATCTGCCCAGTCAATTGTACCTTCAGGTGGTAAAACCTTCATAGGTCCTTAGGAAACTTCTTAGGCTCCATCCCCACTTCTCCCTTTGCTTCTTATGGTCCTTCATGGTCCTTGGGCCCTTCTTCCCACTATGTTAGTCCTCATCCACACTGATTATTTGATATAGTGAGTATTGTATTAGTGAAGTGCTTTCTAGCTTTCTGAGAGGATCAATAACTTTCGTTCTTAAACTTCTTGTTATAATAGGATGTGTGGGAGCAAGGTAAATGTGGTATGTCTGATCTACCTTGAACTTTCTTCTGTTTAGATTCCCAGTGCCCGATGTCTACTGGCTCCTAAAAATTAAAACTGAGCACATGCATAAGCAAGAGGCAAAAAACAATTCAGCATATGGTGCTGAGCATTTCTCTGGAGAAGAACTTCCAATCTAGACAATATTTGCAAGAAATACCATCCTCATCTGAGGGCTTTTTGATGGAGTGAATTGAAACTACATTTTCCAGTGTTGAGAAGGTATAATCTGTAACAAACCTACCATATAGCAGGATTTTAGCCTGAGACCTCACCAACACTCTAAGAGATATAACAAACAATTAACAATAACAACACAGCAAAGACCTGCTGAGCCATTAAGCCTATAAACTCATTCCCCAAAGCATACATACCTCTTACCTTCTTTCCTGTTCAGTGCAAATGTCACTGCATCAAGTATGTTGCCTATATCATGTTGGTGTAGAAATGAAATTCCTTCTATTTTGACAGTATATTGTCTGGACAGGTTTTTTGAGAGGAGGGTGGCTACAGAGAAAGCTTCTGTGAGAAGTTGCTGGAAGCTTCCCCCATGTCTGTCAAAGCCAATGCCAGCTGGCTCCAGGATGGACTCACCGCTGGCCAAGGCCAGGCCAACCAGGAGTCATAGTAATGCCTCCATGATAACATATTTGAGAAGGAAAAACTCAGTTATTAGGCAGATGATAATTGCAGCCAGAGAAGAGCAGACAGTGAACATGTGAACAACTATGCAGACATCAAGGTAAATGGAGAAGGAGAGGGAGAAGGCGCTCTATGTGCCAGAGCTGAGGTTCCCCTGCAGCCCGTGGTAAGACCATGGTGGAGCAGCTGTGCATCTGCAGCCTACAGAGGTCCACAGGGATGCAAAGATCCACCTGCAGCCCATGGAGGAGACACACACAGGAGCAGGTGGATGCTGGAAGGAAGCAGTGTCCACATTGGAGCAGGTTTTCCTGGTAGGACTTGTGGCCTGTGAGGGACCCATGCTGGAGCAGCCTGTGCCTGAAGGACTGTACCCTGTGTAAATATGATCCCATTACAGCAGTTTATGAAGAACTGTTTCCCATGGGATGGACTCATTTTGGAGAGGTTTGTGAAGGACTGTCTCCCATGGGAGGGACCCCATGCTGGAGTAGGGAAAGGACTCCTCTCGCTGAGCAGTGGCAGAAACAACCTGTGATGAACTGACCATAACCCTTGTTCCCTGTCTCCCTGTGCCACAGGTGGGAGGAGGTAGAGCCTGGGAAGAAGAGAGAGGTGGGGGGCAAAGGTGATTTTAAGATTTATTTTACTTCTCATTATCCTGCTCTGAGTCTGTTAGTAATAAATTTAATTAATAACCCCACTTCAAATCTATTTCACCCATGATGGGCAGTGAGGGATCTCTCCTGGTCCTTATCTCAATTCATGAAACTCTTTATTATATTTTCTCTCCTGTGTCCAGTTGCAAAGGGGAGTGATAGAGTAGCTATGGTGGATACCCGGTGTCCAGCCAGGGACAACCCACTACAGATAGTTTGGTTACATACACATTCACTTTGGGTGTAATTCTGAATTCTCTCTCTATCTCACTTAGAGCTGATCAGTTAAACTGCTGTGCTGCACAGAGTGAGCCAGGGAAGCAGCTGAACTGCACAGCTCTGTACAGCCTTCTTCTTCTCAGTGCACTCAGTCTGTGAGGCTCTACTCCACTCTCACATGCAAACAGGAGCACTAATCAATAACACATAACAGCAAGTATGCTGTTCTTTGATCTTTCTTTGCCTATGGAAACAAGAATAGACATATCTACCAGCTGATAATTAATTTAGTGACAGTTTTTAATAGGTTGTATGTGTTTGGGGGCAGATACTTACTACTGAAGAAATAAAGATGGTGAAAACCTCTATTAGCTATGTCACCCCCTTGTCGGTCTGACCCTACAGGTATTTTACAATTAACATCTTGCAGCTGGCCTAGTATAGGGTCAATACCACCTATAATTATTTCCTATCTGTGTGTGCTAGACTCAGTTGATGTGGTTTTTGTTGGTGTTTGTTTGTTTGTTTGTTTGTTTAATTTTGAACCTAAAACTACAGTGCTGTCTCTAGTGCAACACTAGATGTGTTGGTCTAATAACAAAAGATTTTTAAAGTCCCCTTTGCACAGGACTACACCATTCCTTTTGTGAAAGGCACCAATAGCATGCGAAAGACTCTGATTTCAGATTAATTGAAAGAGAAAGGAAGATGAAAGTCTGACATTTTAGCCTGAAAGGATGCTTATTTTGAGCATTTCTAAAAGGCTTGGGTTCAGGCTGTTATGAAGGATCAGCTTAAGGTCAGATCTGAAAACCTTTGGTTAGTTACAAATATTTAATTAAGACAACTTCAGGAGGTCTCTAGTATGTTTAATATGAATCTGTCTGCATTTTAGCCAGCTAGACATCTAGGTATCTGGGGAATGAGATTAATATTTATGAAGGGTCCATTTAACTTAAATACATCAGTTTTGGTGTGCTGAAAGTCCCTGTCTCAATGAAGAAAAATTGGCCTCTCTGCTAGAAGGCAAATATCTTTAAGCATATGAAATGTAGCCTGAAGTTAAGCATCTCTACAAGGTGGTTGGATACTTCCTTCTTTTGGCACAAGAACTGAACCTCAAATGTATTTAAAATCTAACTTTGTGTTGTGAAGAAAACTCAGAGAGCCTGTTCAACTTTTGGTAGAATATTGGGTTATGTGTTTTGAGACATCACTTTCCTGGTCAAGCAGTAAATCCTGCTTTATATCAGTACCATTTATCTAGAAACTGGAAGCAAATATCGTCACTGTGGTCAGTAGAGATGAAGTCTCCCTGGGTTTGTTTTAGTGTAGTGACGGATGTCTACAGAACTTGGATTTAAAGTGAGGTTACTTTTGGCAATGGCTCTTTCCCCTCATCAAGAATGATGTTCCACATTATGAATGTGTTTTGCTTAGTGATCTAAAGTTAGATAGGGTGAATAATGTTTCTGATGCTTGAATAATTTGAAAAATAGGTGCTATATAAATTGCTGAGCCAGGTTCTCACACTGTTAGCCTTAGTAATTTGAGAGGAAAAGCACAGACCATGTCTTTCTTGAGTGTTTTGCCTTCTTGAAAGTAAAAATCTGATGATTTGGACAAGTCTTATTTATTATACATCATTACCAAAGCCTTATGTACTACTGATTACAGGAAGAAAGAAAAGCTATTTCAAACAAGATTCTAAATTACCTCTCATTTAAAAAAACCCCAACACCCTTCATATTTCTCTTCTCACTTTGTTTTAACATTTTTCACCTGAATCTTCCAAGTGTGCGCTGCCAAGATACAAAATAATTTTCCCAGTGAAAGGAAGATATAACATGGTGTCTTACCAGTATTTGGTTCAAGCATCCCAGATGAGCAGCACTAGTCACAAGCCTTTAGAACTGATAGCCTGAACCGCTCTCTGGCTAAAATGGAGCAGGAGCTGAGCACTTGAGGTGGAATCATGCAGTGCAATGTTGTGCTGAGAACGACGGTCGCTGCTTCTTGGTTCCGGCTAGCGGCGGCGACCATGGCTGCCGACAGCAGAGGAAGCCATCTCTGATATTAAGAAACAGAGCTGCTTCCTGGAGCTTTTGCCACTTCCTGGCAGAGACTCCACATCTAACCTTATTCCCAAACAACTTTGGAGGGCAAAGACGAGGAGAAGACTTATTTGAGGTGTTTTAGTCCAGAGTTTTATTGAGCTTCTGAGACGGCAGATTCTCAGAGCTCCCTTCAACTCCAGGGGAACAAACTCAAAAAAGAAATCTGCTCTCTGTGCAGCGACTTTTAACTGGGGGTGGGAACACGGGAGGGATTTGGGAAATTGCCAATAGACAACTGGGACAGGAGGGTTCAGGGATGGGTGGGCATAGGAGAAAAACCAATAGTAACCAGGGATGGAACTGGGAGAGTCTCAGGGCAAACGAGAGACAAGGTTTAAGGTAAATGACAGGAAAATATCTGGAACACAGGGTGGGTATGTGGGGGAAGTGACAGAACTGGAGGTTGTGAATTTCAACAGAACATACCATTCTAACAAACAGGGGAACAAACCATTCTCCACTCCATGCACACAGCACCACAGTGCAAAGCACAGCAATTTTGACAAAAACAAAATAAATCTCCAAGTTCGCAACAAATATTGTTTGCATACAGAGTTCACCATGGCTAACTACCAGAAGTAAAACATGTGGAAGACAGTGCTCTTAACTACGGATATACAGCTTGACTTAGATAACAAAGGAAGATTGTACAGGATCTAGATCAATAAACACCATATTTTAATGAATAATATTTTGAAATAACAGAACACAGAGTCATTACAAGGGTTATCTGTTTCCATTAGTAATTGCTGTATTCGTGACAGTAACCTTGGCCTGTAGCTGTTCCCATTGTTTTTATGCTGGGAGCTTTTAGAGGGTTTGCAATGGCTCATGATTGCAACACACCTGGAAAGTAGATGCCTGTTAGCAGCTTTGCACCTAAAAGGTGTAAAAGGAGTAATTAGGAAGATAATATATGGAAACAGCCAGTCAGATCTCATTTTTCTTAGTCCTCTGTGGGTGATTGATGAGAGAGTTCTTCAAGGGCTTTCTGTAATCTGTTATTTTGTCCATAGTCTGAAGCACCTTCTCAACTGGAAAATTCAGAAAATTCAGTGAAAGTTTATTGCAATAATGTGAATAGTTCTAGCCTTTTCTTTGACTTAATTTAGGGATTTTTAATTTTTATTTACTTGAGGTTGTCTTTATGGGATTTAGTTTGGGATCTCTGTTTGTTATTGAAAGTCTTGTTGTTTTCTCCAGTTAGAATAGAAAGTTTGGTTGCCTTCTTGAGAGGTGTTCCAGTTTTTTGTAGCTACTAAGTTTCACAATGTGTTGTCAAGTGTGTATGTGCTATCTTTTCATGGCTTTGGACAAAAATTTTTGCTTTTCACTCAGGAAGGAGGAAGTTTTAAATGCAGAAATTCACTGTTGGTAACTTCTTCCTTCTCCTGAGCATATGGGTCAATTTTTCCTCCAAGATCATCTGTCTGGGGAGGGGGAAGCAAAGAGGTGGTGCCATAATATATTGTCTAGGCTCAGAACAGGTCCTGATCCCTTTCATTGAGAAAGCACTATACTCAACATTCTCATATATATTCTCATATGTATGCCTATTCTCAACAAGGGCCTCATTTTTCCTTTTGTCTTTGTGCAAATTGCCTCTGACACAGGGCTGAGCCATCATGTGTAGAGTGCAAAGAAAGGGAAAGTGTTCCTTGCCTTAAACTCATACTTGGGGGCAGGGTAGCAGATGACATATGAGCTTATTATCTCCTTCACTTAGATCCTTGCAATTTGAAACACAGAGTGTGTGTGATGCAGAAACAGAATTTTTCTCAGCCCATCTTGACTGGTGATCAAAATACAAAGTCTGGCCTATTTGCAGAATGGGAAATTTATTTTACACTTTTCTGCTCAAGACTTCCACAAACCAAAAACCATGGGAGTGAATATTATGAGGGCTGGTAAGGGAAAAGTTTTCCCCTGCTGCTCTTGACACCTGGGAAAGAGGCTTTGGGTTTTTGTTTGCTTGTTTGTTGTTTTTTGGTTTTGCTTTGTTTTGTTTTTTTTTTTTGAAGGTGAAGAAAGAGGACAAGTGGGGGGTGGAACTGGATTTTTTATGTTGAAGGCCAATCCATTCTTCTTTCCCTTCCAGCCCTGCTAGTTCATCCTGAGCCCGGAGATTATAATAGAGGGCTTTCACATGCAAATATGTCAATTTACTTTCACAGTAGCAAACCACTGAGGGCCGAAAAGGAAGCCACTGTAACGCTGACAGTCACATTGTTCCAAACCCTCTCAGCTCCTCAAGTTCAGGAAAGGAAGTCTAATCAAAGGCCATTCAAGTCTCAACCACAAGACTTGCCTTCCTCATCATCTTGATACTTCTCATCATTCTCAAATCTTCCTTCCTAGTAAAATAACTGATATGCTCACCTGGACAGTTATAGCTGACCATATTGCATCAAACTGGCAGAGCTGAGGATGTTTTTTCCATAGCCTGAGAAATGCTTTTAACCTTCTTATTTGGTGGTGTCTCTGGAGCAAAGAGAAATTGAGGACAGGGACATGCATTTATCTATGTGGTTTCCTTGTGTCTCTGATCATAGGGAGATGCAGTTCAAGGAGACAGGCAAGTTCCAGAGTGGAATACTTTGCTTTTAGATGTCATTTACAAACTAAATGCAGTCCTTTCACCACAAGTATGTAAATAGAAATGGATGGATGTATTAGAATGCTTTACACAGACTAAGATAAGAAAGTCTTGGGATCCTTTCCTGAAAACCATGTTGTCCTCTAGTAAACTTGCAAATGTAAGCTAGGAAACAAAAGTACCTGTTTTAGACTGTTCAGTTTGACACTGAGGTGAAATGACAATTTTTCATGATGCAGTGAAAGCTCATCACAGTACCAAATCTTGCTTAACTCTGGAAGCAGACTGGCAGAATGTATGTGGCAACCAAGCTACACACTCCTGCCTGCCAGCACAGAAGTGAGCCAAATCGGCAGCAAGGGGCTGTGCTCAACATGTCTGTGTCAGTGATTAGCAGGGCCAGGGCAGGCCTATGCCCATCACGTCTCCTCCAAGGGTGAACCACTCAAGAGAGGGTGCAAGAATGGAGGAAACAGAAAAAGGAGCTTCTGGGGACTCTGTCCAGTGTTCCAATGCAAGTCCTAAAGCAGACAGTTCTTAATGCTCTTAAAGAGACTTAGTTTGTTTCAGCAGCTTTGCTTCTGTGGGGAAACCTCTTGTCCATAGTAAAGTGTAGAGTTAAACAAGACACAAGGAAGGATATTGTCTTTACTGTGACTCTGAAGCCAGTGTTCAAAATAATCTACACAGTAATAAGCAAAATACAATCTTAGTGTTCTTTCCCGAACGTAAGTAATAAGTAATGCCTGCTGATAGAGGATTTTACAGCAACACCTGTGGATATTCATTCTGCCTGTGCATCAAACATATCTTTGTGGATGCACCTTGAAGCTGAAACCAGCAGCCAGCCTTCTTCTGGGAGGTTTGGTTAATATGCCACAACAAGCACACAAGAGAACTCATTTGGATTTCAGCTGTAGTCTTTTCTTACTGCATCTTGAAAACAAATCTATATCTTTCAAAGAGTTAAGCCCTCTGGTATTTTTTCTCTACAGCTGCGGTAGAAGACCATGCAAACTTCTCAAGTCAAGAGTGTCCCTCTGGAGTCTGCATACTGGAGAATTGTAGAAGGGGGAAGTAGCTTCTAGCTATCTTTCTTTCCTCTTCCTCACTCTTTTTAATGCCCAAGTAGCTATAGAAACCAGGAAGCTGTTTTGTTATGTCAGATCTTGGCAAGCAGGAGTAAGACTTGTAATTTTTAAAAAGGCAGCTAGTGAACAGGGGTGAATTCCAGCAGTAGGAAAACAAGATCTAACCTTTATTCACATACTTTTTGCCATCAGTGAATTGTTTCCTCCTACCAGTAGAGTCTTTTTTTTTTTTTTTTGTGAGAGAAAATATTTGAAAGTTAAAGTGGTTTGGAAAGTCATTTCCTGGTGACCAGTCCTAACACTTTCTGGTCATCCGTGTAATATGGTTGTGTTTTCCGAGCATTACATACAGGATTTCAAGTTTCTTTATGCTAAAAGTTTTGAGTTGAATAACTTTTTTTAATGCAGACTACAGTGTTTCTCCTATCTGTGTATGGGAAATCTCCAGTAAGAGATGGTAACTCATACTGTTGGTAACTGTTCCTCATCTAAGTAAATTCTCTTCCTAACAATCTAAAATACCTTTAAGGCACAAACTTTTTGGAATCTAAACTTTCTGTCTATTTCCTTCTGGCCTGAAATCCACAAAATATCTGTAGATTCCTCGTCATACTGTAAGGGAAAAAGTAGTTGTTTGCCTGAATCTGAATGTAACATAGGCAAACTTACTGGAGTATTTGACAGCATCCTCTACTTCTGGCAGATTTCTTCTCTCTTGGTTGGTATTGATTGTGGAATTTCTACAAACTATTTTTTTAAATTGAAAAAATTGTTGTTAAAAAAAAAATTGATTCACTGCCAGTTAAGTATCAGGAAATGGAGAAGCATGTGTTTCCTGCCTCAATTAATTAGTCTACTGGCTGTTTCCTAGCTCACATAAGCCTGTATTCTAATTATATGGAGACAGTATCTGCCATGAAGCATCAGCATCCAACCACCAAGGTGTATATGCAGAGCCCCACATTTCGTCTGCTGGGTCAGCTGTCAGAAACAGAGGTGGTAAAGACCCATGAAATCGTTTCTCATCCTCCTGGTTGGCCTTGCTTTTTTCACCTTTAAGGATTCTGTCCAGCCTGCACTTGACTGATTAAGGAAGGGAAGAAGGACCTTCCACAGTGTCTAATGGAAGAAATGCATTTTAATTTGTAGGCCATGACCCTGCAGCTATGCAGTTCATAGGTAGTTTATCAGTGCTGAAAACACTGTAATAATCCTAGAGCAAAGAAAATAGAATATTCCACATAGAATCCGGGAGAGGCAAAGCTTTCCAAATATGATATGAAATGTGGTGGTCTTAATTTCAGCCAGACACACACTGCTGTCGTATTTTGTATTTTTATCCTTTTTGAGCTAAATGTAAGCAATCAGGGAAAAAGAAAAAAAATACCAACAACTTTATTTTTGATTTATACTTGTCAAAGGTGATAAGTGTGATGGCAAATATTCTAAAAACTCTGCTGCTGCCTTTTGTCTGGTGACTTTTTCACCTGGACAACTTCTTTCCTACTATGCAAAAAAATTAAGAGGCCAGGTAGACCAGATCTAGACCCTGATCCCCAGGATCTTGCCTAGTCAGACCTGCCCTGAGTGACCACTGGGCAGAGGAGCTTCCTGGAGCTGCTTTTGAAGACTTGAGGCTCACAGCTTTCAGCCTCGCTTCAAATCAATCTGTTTTGCTGTCCATTTATCTTTATACCTCCTTTCTTGGTCTGCAGTTTATGCTGAATGCCTCTGCATGCAATATCTAGGCAGGCAAAATCAGTTAATTTGAGTGTTAAAATGATATAAATTCAAGACCTCAGAGTAACGTATCAATTTCTGAAGGTAACATTAGAAAAGTTTTACCAATGCCTTTCCCTAAGTGAAAAGTTTGCCCGTTACCTCCTTGCAATTCGTTTAGTCAACTGGAGGCTGCAGACAACAGCATTTGGATGCGAAGATACTAGAACTGGGTGAGCAGGCAGCATGTTGGGATAGGCAGAGATTATCAGTGATGGCAGCAGGGATTTGGAGCCTGGGAAATGTACAAGGAAATTTCAAATTTGTGTTGTAGCTTCAACCTGATGTGTAGGATTTGGGGGAAAAATATATAGGCTGATTTAAATTGTAGGTAACTGGGGTACTCTTTAGTTGCATTTCATTCTGCCCCTGTGGCACATCAGTAGCAGGTTGTCATGAAAGACAGAAAGTCTGTTGTGTGGCCAGGTATGATGGCAGGACATGGATATGGGGTGCTGGTGAATTTCTTAAGGCATCTGGTTCCTCAAACTTAGAACAATTCTGCACCTCTCTGTTCATGACTTTCACAAGTGAAAGATGTTTCTTTGAGGGGTAGAAGGGAAACATCGAGGACACCAGTGTGTGGCAGTGCTTTACACTTCCAGAAGGACCTAGCTGAGCAATATGTCTGAGCCAGAAAAGTTCTTTTAGTTTCCATTAAAATAATTTAGCAGTGTAATATATCTGAGACCATCACGAGAGACTTAAGTGTTGACATTCAACATGTTCCTTACCTTTGGAAGTAATTACCAGAAATAAGCTGTATGTTTGTTGAAACAGGATACAAAAGAGCATTACATACAGGATACATTAAGAGACTAGACCAGGTTGCTCCAATGGAAGTGGCCTTCCCCTCAGAGCAGTCTGTAACTCCAGATGCCATGTCCTTCTTTAACATACATCTTGCCAGGACTGGAATTTTGATTATCTCAACATGTATTTTATTAGATCACTACAGTGAGCATCTTTAATCTCGAAAGGAACTCAAGAAATGTAAGAAAATATAGCTCCTAAGGGGGTGCCTAGTCAGGAGGAAAGGACTGGTCAGAGATGTAGAAAAGCAGGTTTCTGAGAAGGCATGTTTTCTGTCCCCACTGCTTCCCCTTCCCCCCTTTCATTACATATCAGTTATGGCACCAATCATCAAAGCACTTAGTCCTCAATTCTCAACCAATTAGTAAAGCAATGTTCTGAAAGTGGGACTTAGTTTTGATGCTTCCCTCTGTTTCTGTTATAAAATTAGGGTAGTAGAACTCTTTGTGTGTCTCTCTGCTCAGTGAACTGAAAGAGCTTATGGGTGAATTAACGGTGTATGTGTCTGCTGCAGGGGGTCACCAAGCTGGCAATAGTTGTAGTTAGTAGTTATTGATTAAACTGCAAACTAAGGGAAAGACAACAGCAAGGGTTGGGCAGTAAAGGGACACCATGCTGTCACATCTCCTCTATTAAATGTCTGACATCTGGAGGCATGTGACTTCCCACCTTACAGAAACAAATAAACAAATGAAATGCAGTTGCTGTCTGAGCTATAGGAGAGGAAAATTTGAAGTCAGGGCTTGCATGTTGGCTCAAGGAACAGAAAGCATAGGTCAAAAGCAAATACATTTTGATTTATTTTTAAGATCTCATAGACTTTAAGTCAGTATTATGATTTCAAAGCAGGTAAGGAGCAGTCATGAGTCTTAGGGTCTGTGAGATTGATTATAACAAAAATAAAATGAAATCAAGGTTAAGACCCCCAAAGTTACGTAAGTAAACTGGAAGTTTAAAAATAAGTTTTGCTTCTTGATAGAGGCTGGATTATGCTAGTTTTCTTCACCGTCTCATTTCCCTTTTTAGCTAATCCTGACTGCAGGGCTATGTATCCATATTCCAAGCTGACATCATCATGTCAACCAGATAAACAAGACAAGCAGTGTTTTGGGAGGCAGAGGGGAATTATCCTAGTAAATACAGGAACCAGTGGCTAAACTATTTTTCCAAAGCAAGAAAAAACTAGGCAAGTAAACTAGGAAACTAAGTAAACTACTAAAAGTAAGTAAACCTAGGAAACTAGATAAGTAAGCTAGGAAAAAACAATCACCTGAAACAAATAAAAAAAATTGTCTTGGTTCAAATGCTAGTAGACTGTAGAGCTACTGGCCATAATGGTAATCTCTCCTGCCTGTAATTTTGTCAACTGGTAAAGCATTTAAAGAAAGGAGCTGAAATAAGGTTGAAATTGATTTTTCATTGCCTTTCAACTAGAATGAGTGGCTGTGCGCTTATTGCATGCTGGATGCTCTTACTCTGGCCATATCAGTTCCAAATAAAAGCTGAAATTGGTGCAACAAACAAAAGCAGCCCTCATGGGTCACCTGCTGTCAGCCCTCTAGGTGTCGCAAAGCTTTTTTTTCAACATGTACTTATTGATGTTATATTTAACCTCTTGAATAACTGTAAAGAGGATCTCTTGGTCATTTATTTGCAGAATACAACCAGCTTCTGTCTTAATTCTGATTGTCAAGAGCCTTTACCTGTTGCCTGGGCTGATCACAGAATCGCAGAATGATTTGGCTTGGAGGGAAGCTTTAAATGTTGTCTATTTCCAACCCCTTGCCCTGGGCAAGGACACCTTCCACTAGACCAGGTTGCTCCAAGTCTTGTCCAACCTGGCCTTGAGCACTTCCAAGGATAGGGTGTCAACTACTTCACTAGGCAAGCTGTTCCAGAGTCTCACCTCCCTTGTAAGAAAGAAATTCTTTGTGAAGTCTAACCTAAACCTACCACTCTTTCAGTCTAAGGACATTCCCCTTTGTCCCATCACTACATGCCCTTGTAAAAAGTCCCTCCCCAGCTCTCTTGTAGCCTCCTTTAGGTACTGGAAAGTGCTATAAGGTCTCCCCCAGAGCCTTCTCTTCTCCAGGCTGAACAGCCCAAACTCTCTTAGCCTGTCTTCAAAGGAGAGATACTTCAGCACTCTGAGCATCTTCATGGCCCTGCCCTGGATTCACTCCAACAAGTCCGTGTCCTTTTGTTGGGGGCCTTAGATCTCTACTTTGCTTCATTTCTGGCTATTTTTGTTCTATTATCTTCTTTGACCATGACTTAATTTCCTTCCTTAATCTATTATGCTTTTTATGATATTGGACTCTGGTCTTATTCCCTGTTGGCTTATTTTTAATCCTTGACTTGTGGCTTGTGCTCTGGTTCTTATATAACTTCACGGTTGCCTTTGTTCTTTACTGCTTGCCATTCTCCACCTTTTTTTCTAAATTTAGAAGGGAATATAGAAGTGTTTAGTACTGAAGCCTCAGTTGCTTTGCGACTGTATAGATTGGCATTTTCACCTTCCTGCTTTGCTGGGTGGTATTCTTTTTTTTTTGTATGTCTAAGAATAATCCAGCAGTATACAGCTGATAGCCCAGATCTGCTGTCAGCTGTGTCAGGAAAACAAAGATGAGAAGTGAATGAAAAAGAAACCTCTTGAAGCCTCTGGGGTTGCCTTTACTTTTATTCCTAAGACTTTCAAAGGAGGGAAATAAAGCAGAGATCTCGAGGGTAGATCAGAAAGGCAGTTTTAAATCAGAGCAGGAAGTAGACTTAGTGATGTGATTTTCTGCTAAAGGTCTTAGCAGTGGCTGGTAGTTTTCTTGGAGAAAGTTGGCTGGATGGTAGTCAGATTTGACTAAAGCACTGATTGATCTGTTTCATTCATAATATTCTTGAAGTACTTAAGGGAATTGTATCTAATGCTTAGTCCTACAAAGATAGTTCAAGTAGCCCTAAAATTAGTCAAATATACTTAGTACTACTGTGAATCACTTAATATCTTTGTGTAATTGCTGTATAATGTGTCCGTTTATATAATGTGCTTGTCATTTAAGTTTTGACAGTGGATCTGGATCTGAATGGTTAGGCAAGTATCCCCATACTAAGGAGGTTGGAAGTGGAAGTCTCTAACTTTTTAGGTTAGTACGAATATTTTTTATTCCTAAAAAATATCCTGTCAAAAGCAAAATTAAAGGAAGTTTGCATAGAAGTAATGAAACAAGTAGGGCCAGAAGTCATTAGTTTGGGGACTATTCACCAATGGGAGGGAAATGTAGGTCCTTTGAAATAAAAGCTCTGTGTTTTTGTTAACATATCATTTTACTTCACAGTAAAAAGCTGATATGCAAGTACCCTGTGGGATCTTAATTGGAGTGCTGAACAGGGGTGTTGGTGCTTTTTTGGCAATATCTGGATTTTTGATGTTGGAGAAGCAGAGGTTAGCACACAGTCAGCTTCAGTATGCTGACCCATCTGTTTTTAAGCAGGCAAATAATTTCTACAGATATATCAACTTAGGAGGCCATCCTTTCTTGAATCTCCCAGGCCTTCTGTTACTTCTTCCCTAGTTAAACTAATGGGAGCTCTCCACAACTCATCCCCAGCAAGGTCAGGCAGGTTAAGTTACTTCTCATTTGCCTCAGGAGAAAACTCTGTCCAGCTGTGTGCACAGTAATAAATACAATGTGCCTGGGAAAGTCTGCAGGCATGGATTTCAGCTGGCAGGGAATGACTTCTAGCCACACTAACACTCGTTCTTGCAGCCTGTGCAGGGGTGTATGTTGGAAGTGATCTCTCGGATGCTGAAGGGGCTGATCAAAACTTGGGCTCTATGTGTGAAAGCTAATTAGCATGGGACAGCAGTGTGACAGAGACTGTTCCCACAAATTACTAATGAATGGTATAACTGTATTTGGCTGGGAAAGGTCAGCTGGATTGTGGAGGGTTTTTTGCTATAGATGTACCTCTATGTGAAACCCTGAGACTGTCATCAATGGAACAATTTCTATACATTGTGTATCTATATATAAATGCTTACCTGTATTCATATGCTAAACTCCCACTAAATCCATGGACTTCGAATGAGACTCAGTTACTAATAATTCCCAGTCTGTAATACGAAGTTGATTAGTAAGTATTCTCTCTGCAGCATATGCTTATCACAGTGGAAATGATTGCAGCAGGACCTCTTGGCAAAATTGTTTGCACGCTTTCGGCTACTTTGAATTGCTTTTAAAACAGGTTGTATCTCATTAGCATCCTTTTCTCGTTAGCATTCCTTTCTTTACTCTTCCTTACCCCTCTTTATTTTTCCTTTTATTTTGTTTATTGCTTAGGCTTTGGAACAGGCTACCAGGGCTAATTAGAAACATGTGGGTACTTAATTTACCTGCCATCCAGATCCAGAGTTCTTTCATGCCCACTTGGAACTGGCTCACTGTCTAGGAAGACCTGCTGACACTCTAAGGATACAATATGAATCAGATGTTGTTATATGAAAGGGAAAAAAGTATCTGCTGCAAATAAAACTGCATTAAAGATGAATGTTGTTAGGTCAGTTACTCTGATCCCCAGATGGTTTTTACACATTGTTCTGCTGAACTCTACTTTTTGTAGATTTGAGAGACTGAATTTACTTTGTCATTCAAGCTATCCCTAGGGGAAAGATTAAGGTAATATTCTGTAATATTCTGAAATCCTGTCCACTCTTGTTGGAGAGGTTCAGGCTTCCAAAAGGAGCTTAAACACAACCAAATATTTCAATAATTGTAGGAATTGCTATGCACAGTTTCATTCACATGTTTATCTACTTACATTGCTGGTGCCTTTGGACAGGGAACTTGTCATGATGGTAAAATAAATAAAGATGTCCTCTTTGTCACATGCATGATCAAGGACTTATTTGATCTGCAGCCTCCCTGCTGAGTAGAAATGCATGACTCAGCTGATGACCTATTGAGCACTTTTCTACAGGAAGGTTGTTTGCTGCAGGAAATTGTCATGATGTTAGTAGATTAATTTCAGTGTGGTTTCCTGAACAAATGAGTGCTTTGCTGAAACTGTAACTAGGAAGACATGAAAGATGAAAATCAAAGGGAACTGGGCATGGGGGAGCAGGGGAAGGAACAGAAACATCACAGCTGTGTAAAGCTTC
This sequence comes from Calyptomena viridis, assembly GCA_013390005.1. Taxonomy (NCBI): domain Eukaryota; kingdom Metazoa; phylum Chordata; class Aves; order Passeriformes; family Eurylaimidae; genus Calyptomena; species Calyptomena viridis. Next base: position 38,302 of record WEIV01026927.1, read on the forward strand.
TTTCAAATTCTGTACTTTCTAAAAGATTAGACTTATTTGTGCCCATCAGTTGGATTCAGTCCCATATGTAAAATTAATTTTGAAGCCTGTTTCCAAAGAACTCTGAAGGTTCTAGTTATTCAAAATTACCTGAAAATAGAGCCACAATGCTTCTAATTTTACCCCCTAGAGTTTACTGAAGAGGTATTTGTAGACTCAGACAAACACACATGGATCGGCCTGGATGAAGGATCTAGACTTTCTCATTTGAACTATCCAGGACACAGTAGTTTTCAAAATGTCAGTGCTGACTTGAATGGTATCATTAGAATATATTCTATCCTAACCAATAGTTAGAATAGTTAGGATTTAAGAAGTAACTTTTATCTCAAGATCACAAGCACTTGAACTCAGACTGAGTTCAGTCTATGCCATGCACTCTTTCTCCAATAAGATAAAATGGTATCTTTAGAATGAAAGATGAAATTGACAGCATAACATGCAGTCCTATTAGTGAAAGAAAATACTTTATTGCTTCAAAGTTTCATAGTCTATCACCTCAGTGTGTGAAAGCGTGTTTTTATAGTTGTTTCAGCTGCATTATGCGTCCCTTCATCCAATTACAACTAGAAATGCAATGGTTTTGTCACCTGTTGGTGTCACCATTACAGCTCTGTAAGGAGAACATCCATCATGCTGCTTCTATATGTGTAGATATTGTATATATCTGTTCATTATAAGACTAAAAGGCAGCTCAGCATTTGAACTACTGATGTTTATGTGCTGTTAAAATTATGCAGCATGCTTTGTTGTTCAGGTTTACTCTTGGGAATTTAATTATAGCTGTAGCTATCTTTTAGGAAAAACATTAAGCAAGACCTTGGTTGTGTGATTGTTCTCTACAAGTGTTATGATCGTTAGGTTTTTCTGCCTTAAAGAACTACTTTAAATCACATTTAAAAAAATAGTCTCCTGAGGCAGTAGATGGCTCTAGCACCACATGGTGGCTTACTGCACAGGGGCAGTAGTTCAAATCCACTCCAGCTCATTGTCTAAACACATTAAAGAAAATAGAATGTGTCTGCTCTGCCACCTAACTCATAAAATATGCATCCACCTCACCATAGCTGCTAATTGTCTCCCTCCTGGTTGTCAAACTCAGTAGAGAGGCCGAGAGGTGATGGAGACTATGAAAAATGAATTACTCTCCCTGCTTGTAACAATCCCATTAAAGCATGGTAGCCAGAAATTAGGTGTATGTAGTGAAATTAAATCCTTCACCATTGTTGCCTTTACACCAACAGCTGATCTTGGTCTTATGACTTGTCAGACTAGTTTGCCTATGGTTGTACTGTGTTAAATAAATATACATATATTTCTTTTCCTATGGAAGAGAACTAGTTAAGAGGAATAATTGGATGACGGTGCACTGAGATCAAGCATACATGGCATATATTTGTCCATGTGACTGAGCAGTAGAGCTGGTCCTGGAGTCTTGTAGTCAGTGTAGGTGGGAAGACCCCTCAGAGGCAATAATTCAGGTTAATGGTGTGAGGTCTCATTATTCTGGCGTGCAACAGAAGAAATGCTTTCCTAATTACTCCGATTTCAGACCAGACCATGAACAGGGTTCATCCTATTACAGCAAAACTAAATATTTGTAAGCGGTTTGGGGCAGGCCTGAGTAAGAAAATTTTGGTATAAGAATAAAACAGAATTCCCATATTAGCCAAACAAAAGGTTCATTTGCTCTGTACTGGTTTTAGCTGTAGCTCTGAGATGGTTACAAATGATCAAGATGAAGGTGAACAGGTAACACTTCTTATCTCTGTTACTTTTCAAGCCTGGTATCTTTTATAAAATGACTCCTATTTTCAGTGTGTTTCTTAATCCCTAATGATTTTTTTTTTAATGGTTCTCTATTGGGCACACATAAAAGCTTAGCATTCATTTTGGTTTCTCTTGTCCAAGAATTTCACAGATCTGCTACCTGTAGTAAACCACATCTTTCTTTACTTTGGACATGGCCTGTAGGATCCACATTTAATTCCTGTTAGTTCTTGTAGTGGAAGAGACAAGGAACAGTTTACCTTAATACATCTTTTTGTATCATTCCTATTTACATATTGTATCTCCCTCAAGCCATTTTTTTCCCCAAACTGACAGTCCTTCAGAGAGAAGTTTTGACAGATTTAAGCAGATCTCTGATCCCGTTTGACCTCTGTCTCTTGCTCTCTTTGCTGCATAGTCTGTGCTCATCTGCCTCTCTGTGGCTGCATCCTGTGAGACTAGGTGAGGCGGTTTGAAGCACATGCATCAGATATGACACCTTGACTTCTGCTTCACCACTGAGGGTTAATACTATTGAATATATCCTAAGCAGCCTTTACTGAATGCTTTCTCCCTGGGGTAGATGGGTTATTCTATTAATATGCCAGACAGACTAGGTTGTTTCCTAACTGGACCTCTGCATGCATTTACATAATCAAATAGATACAGGCACTGGTTTGGAATGCAGAGCTTTCAGATCTTGATGTGACTGCTAAGCTAAGCAGAAGTGAGCTGACACTGAGATTCCTGAGCCTTCAGTCACAGGCAGGTTTCTGTGGCTTGGCGCTGGGGCAAGAAATGAGAAGAATGCAAAAGGTTTGGGGGCACTGGAGGCAGTCAAGGTGCCTGCCTGCTGTGGTATGAAACGGCCCAGATGAAGTCGTCTCTGGTAGGAGCTTTGCAGGCAAAAAACAGTTTTTGTTTTTGTTTTGTTCCTGAATGACAAAAAAAAGTCTAAGAATGGGAGTCAAGGTGTTTCATTTCTTCCGTGACTTTTTGCCATTGCCTTGAGTAACTTGGGACACTTGACCTAACTGTAGGTCACTTCTCTCCTCTGTATCCTATTTTCTGAGTCTAGTTGATACCCGTTTGTAAACATATAGAGCTTTTACATCAGTTCAGTGATAAGCAAGCAGAAACCCACAGATACCAGACTGAGAAGCAAAATGAAAAAGTTGAATAATTAGATGTAGTGCACCTATGTGTGCAGTGTCCTGTCCTTCATATTTAAAGACTGCTATATAGGCTTATTTTTTGTCTTGAGTGGAAACAAAGAACAGATCATATCAGAGACTAGAAAACCTTCTGTTTATTTCAAATAAATTAAAACTGGTGGTTATTCCCTCTTCAGACATCAGAACTTCATGGGCTAGGCCCAAAAGCTAAGGGATGAGGATGGTCCAATTCAGCATAGTTTGTATCCTGACAGTTTGTGAATTAACACTTATGAGAAGAAATAGGAAAAAGAAAGAGGGAACTGAGACCCATCAGAGCTATGCTTAATCAAAGCAAGAAATGAGTTACAGGAATCAATCTCCTCGTGCAAAACATCTGCAACTTATTTTGAATCAACATTTTGAAGGGTGACTTTCTGAATAAAGCTATTACAGTGATGCTTCAGGGAAACTGAAGGTTTGGGAAGTAGTTGGTATTCAACCTTTAAGAATGGAGAGAAAATTGCCCAGAATGTGAGAGACTTTGGCACGTCCCATTTCTGTCCTCCCTTGCACTGATGAAAAGGATCTTCAGGCGATCTATATCCCACCAGCCTAAAAACACCTCAAGTGGAAGTATCTTGGCTTTGTTGTCACTGCAGGAGGATGATCTGGTTAAAAAAAAAAAGGGTTAAATTCTCTGCAGTTTATTCTAAGGGAAAGATCAGGTGCTGCTTAGCTTTCTGTGTTTATTTAGAGTTGTGCCAAAATAGTCAGCCTTTCAATTTAACTATGAAACGGCAAATCTATGCTTGCTGAAGGAAAAAAGCTCTGGCATCACTATTCAAATTCATAATAATGCTTCACCTTATGTTTTTTGGCTCTCAATCACCAGAGAGGACCTCCTGTGCTGCACCCTGATGCTGTGCTAGCCAGAAAAGGTGATTTCCTCCACAGAGCCTTAGATGTAAATTGAAGTGAAGAACTTAAAAACTGTTTGAATAGCATTCGTTTTGGAGAGGCTTCTTGACAGGCATTAGCAGTGAGGTGGGTGGAAACACCTCTATTTTTTTTTTTCTAATTCAAGTTGAGTGGAGAAAGACACTGCCACCAGCCTCCCTTTCCCAATCTAGAAGTGAACAGCACAGTGAGTGAAACTGAGTAAATCTGCTACACTCTCTGACAACTGTCAGCAGACCCAGAAGACTTATGCAATTAGTGAAGTTTCTTCTGAGTCATCTCTGCTCTCACATACCCGGCACCTGGTGTCTGTTTTATAAGTTACTGCAGCCATAAAGACACTCTGGGATCATCTGCTGAACTGGACAGGCTGAAGAGGAGGAAAAGTTTAAAGCCAGTAAGATTTGGGTATTCTTCCCATCGATACCTGTGCACCCAATCTCCATGATTGCATAGACAGGTGGGTTACCCTGGGCATACAACACCCTGGGCAGCTACATGTCCCATTGCAGCAAGTGAACTGGTAAATCCTTGGACACTTAAAACACTAAAAAATGCACATAGGAGAGAAATTCCACTTGGTCGTGTACAACATGCTGGTGATGATGGTATTTTCTAAGTGTGAGAAGTATAGCAGGTTAATAGACTAGAAAGTAAAACAATTTCCTGAAGATATTGCTGTGGAACATTCTAGTTATTTTCATCCATTTTTTCCATTAGAATATAGAACTTTTCTGTGATTTGCACTAAGTTATGCCTTTTTAGATCCAACATCAATCATCCAAAGTTTCCCTTAATTAACTTTCTAGACCAAATACATATGTTCGTTGTGTCATTTGCTCAAGTGTGCTGCCTAAGGTTAAGTTACCTTGCCTGGAAGGAGTTTGTAAGAGAGGGGGAATGATAAAGAAAGATGAGAGAAAAAAAAAAAGCCTTGAAGTGTTGAATAAGGCAGGGAGAGTAAAATGAAAGGGCACCCAAGAAATCAGTTTGCTTATATTTGGCAGTGTGTCTATTATCCACATAATTCACAGAGAACACCAAACAAGGAATGGAGCAGAAGACAATATTGTCCATGCTCAGACCAACAAGAACCTGTTTTTACAAGGATGAGTTGTCTGCCGGGAGCTGCCAAATTGCCTGCTGATTCAAATTGGATTAAATGGTTCAAAATCCCATAACTATTGAACCTTCCTTGAAAAACTGAAGGAGCCACTTAGAATCCTCTCAAGGGCCATCCTTGCCCTGAGTCTTTAAATTTGCTTTCAGTCTATGTCCAGTCATTTGGCAATATAAGGCAAAATAAAACTGGCTGATATAAACAATATATGTTGAAGGTTTAAGGTTTTGGAGCAGGGTCTGTGTTTGAATGTGTAAGGTATCTTCTAACAAGACATTGATCCCTTGAAAAGGGAGTCCATGATTTGAGTTCAGCTGGCATTATGCAGACACTTTGGGATGTAAGAACCAAAACATCCTCAGCAGCAGCAATTCTTCATGACTATATGAAAAAATCACTTGGTGAGCAACTGATTGTATCAGAAGAGGGCTGCACACAAACAAAATCAAATCTACCTTTTTTATAACATTATCTAGTGTGATCTCGATTCATTCAGAACCAGTTCAGGCACTGATTTTTTTTCCTTTTCATTTCTTTTGAGTTTTTTTTTATTGATTGAGGTTTAATACATCCATATTTTGACATAAAATGTGCCATAAAATATTTATATATCTGTACTAACTACATATGCAGTTCAAGTCCTTCTTGCATAACTTCCACTGAAAGTAACCTCTAAGCACTGAGCACTGCCCGCAAGCTATAGCTACCAAACTTCAAGAAATGCATTTGGCTTCACCTCTCATCTCTTATCAAAGCAGTAGGAATTTAAAGGCCATCATATTACTGTTTTCAAGGTTCAGTAGACATGGAGCAAGAATAAAGATCAGGGTTTTTTTAAACAATCTAATTCTCCACCTGATTGCTCTTTGTGCTTGATTTGTGCACATAGCATAATAATGTTATTAAGGGTAATCAGTACTGCCATTGTTATGAAGGCAAAGAAAGGCTACTGCACTATTGAACAGCTCTTCACATAGGAATCATGTGAAAAAATATAGCTCATAGAGCATCTCTGTGCTATTACACAAATACTGATGAAAAGCTCAGGTAAAACCTGCTAGGATCTGCCAGAACACACAATTATTAATTATCAGATATGGTGCATATAGCCATAGGAAACACTTTTATGAGAAATCAGTGCTTTGTGTTAGAATCTGATATTCCAATAACTGGTATTATATGTGCCTGATATATGCCAATATAGGTATTGATTTAACGTCTAAAAGTGAGATGAGATAGCAAAGTAAATCTCTTGGGAATGAAAGACCATGTGAAAAATCTGTAAGTAATGTAATTTACTTGTCATATAGTGCTTTCTACCTGCATTGACAGCACTAGAACAAATAGCAGAGACAATGGAGGTAAATAACACTAACAGACCAGGTGAAAAATGCCTATTTTTAATTTGAAGTTATGCAAGAATTTTACTTTTCAAATTGACCCAGGAAAATTACAATATTAAATTTTAGAAACAAACACAGGAAGATGTAGAGAGAAAAATATTTTCTTCTGAAGATTTGGTTTGTCATCTACTTTAATAAGATTTATTTGTTTCAATTTTTTATCACTCAAAAATTCAATGGAATTGAAATCCATTTTGACCACTTTAAATTTTAAAAATATTTTTGTAAAAATAAAGTATAGTCATAACCTGTATCGTGTATAAACTGAGGGACAAAAAATAGGAAAGTAAACAGAAATATGACACTTGCCCATACATAGGCTTCTTATCTGTCCTGTAACTTGTGATAAAATTTAGCTGTATGACACAAGCTGTGACAGACCAGCAAACCTTACATCTAGATAACAATCCCCATTCTTTATTTACTGGTTATCAAAGCAATGGAGACTAAGGGTAGTATTCAGGTCTCCTTACTACTGGTGTTTGATATGGCAAAGACATTTAGAATTGTTTAATTTGGTGATTCCAAAAATTGTTTTAAGGAAATATTTGTCACACAGTCTAATTGTGAGAAGAGGTTAAAATTTATACAAAATCTGTGAGAATATATTGTTATGGGCAAGATCACTCAAGAAAGTAATACAGTCTTCTGTTGACTTTAAGCTTTGGAATGTTAACCAGGTAGCCATGAGAGACTATTTTCCCCATTATTACAATGGTCTTGTTTGAGCAAACCTTTCTGGTGGTGAGTTTAGCCCTTCTGAGCCAGAGAAGACTGCAACAGCCAAACTCACTCTTGTTTTCAGATCTTCACAAAATGAAATAACAGCCCCTAAAACCACTACCTAATTATCTATTCACAGCTTTGCGATGATCCTGCCTCACCCATATTCATCAGAGCACAAAGATCTGTCTGGAGAAGCAGCTACCTTTCTGAGCACCTAGGAGCCTTTCATCATTCCCTGATCTGTCAATTATGGTGGGACTGAGGCAGGGCAAGAAAGGTGCTTTACTGCCGGATCAAAATGCAGCTGTTTATCAGCTGATGTGGTGAAACCTGCTTTAAGTGCTCTGTAGAGTTAACTGTGCACAGCAGAGGATGTTAGCACTGTTAGTTTTACAGAGTTTGTGTTAACCAAAGTTCAAACGTAAACACCAGAACAAGAAATTCATGAACAGAACAATGGCTGATTGTTCATAAAAACAATCTCTCTATGGCAAATTGCAAGATCAGACAAAAGCGCATCTCCCCATCAAGGGACCTACAAGCAATTTGAATCTGCATGAAAGATGGTTTGATGAGATATTTTAGGCTGATGTAATTTATTTACTGAAGATAATTGTGCTCAGACTGTTCATCTGGACAATCTAGAAACTGTTTGAAGTGGCAGGGTACAACTGACAAACCTCTACATGGTAAGTGTGTGAAAAATCCTGGACTTTTTATATGGGCTCCCTGTGTAAGCATTGAAGTCAAGCAAAGAGCACATAAAGCACGGGTCCTGGCACCTGCAGTGCTAAGATGGATTTAAAAAAAACAACCAAAACCTAAAAAAAACCCCAATATAAAATATTATTCCTAACAAGCTACAGTATCATCACATGAGACAAAAATCAATATGTCCATTAAGCAGACACAAGCTTAATGGTACTATTAAAGGAAGGAGGAAAAAGAATCCTGAATTTCTTGTATTTTGTGATTACTAAATAAGACATTTCATCAGGAAACTCTCCACAAGCAAAAAGACTGCACTGTCATTTCACGGCTCCAGTGCCACATTTGCTGCTCAGCTGTGTCTGGTAATTCAGGGGAACAAAATTGTCAGATTTGTCTTACTTCAGCTGATGTGTTCTCAATCATTCTTCCTTTTAACTCAGGTGATGAGACTGACACTGGTGTCCCAGCTTGGATGTTTCCACTGGGCTGCTTCTTTTGGGTTTAGGGGCCAGAGTGTCAAGGACTTGCTGCAGTGAAAGGGTTTAAATTTCCTCTTCTCAGGGAATAAGCTAGGGACCCATGTAATTTCCTCCTGGGCTCTTCAGATTATGGGTTTCTCTCAAAGCTGAGTACCTGATCTGAGGCCTGGAGCATCCAGGTTGAGCCTAGATTCACAAATCTGCAAGTTTGATTCTGTTAAGTGTTGCAAAAGCTATACTTTATTGTCAGAGAGATCTTCATTGTGCAAGCTCACTGTGTCCTCAGTTGTTTTTAATGTTGGCCATTTGGCTCTGCTCTTCCTGGGGAATGACATAAGCATCCATGTGTTGTACATCTAGAAATAGTATTACACTAACACAATGCACCAGCTTAAACATTACTATGTGTAGTGTAAACATGGTAAGAAACTTCCCTATGATGGTAACAACATGCATAGAAAGAGAACAAATTATGAAAGAGGGACAGATACTAAAAATTACTTTATTTCATACACTGTTTGTCTCTGGCAGTACAAATTTTCAAGTCAGAGACCAATGGGTACTTGCCCCTCCACTTCTCTTCATGAGGATATTGAAGACTGCAATGAATTCTTCCCTCAGTCTTCTCTAGGCTGAGCAAACAAATTGCTCCTACTAAATTCATTTGTACTTCATTCTGTAGAAAGTCATTGCTCCCCTTGGTGTGTTTGAACAAATAGGATGTTTTACGAGAGTTGCCTGATTTCAAATTCCAATTGTTTTTTTTTTTGAGAAGCCATTGTTTGAGTCCCTGGTTGTCTTTTCCTATTTTTCCTCTCATCTAGTGTAGTATCATCATCCCTCTACTTTGTTCTTCCTGCTCCTCTTAGCCAACCTGTCATTAACACCTTAGTCTATAAAGTGGTAATGCTCAGAGAACTCCTCCCAAGTCCTCAGAAACGGGTTCTAATCTCTCTCTCTGCACTATATTTTGCTTGCTACAACACAGTTTAGAACTCATTTTTAGTATTTTTGTCTCAAGTAAAGGAGTTGAAGGATGGAGTTGGATGGGTCCATGAAAGTTCAAAAAAGAACGAGGTGAAATATGCGCATAATAGGAAACAGCAGTTTTGGAGACAATCACAAGGTAGTGTGCTAGAAGTCTGAAGTGATGTTCCCAGTGGGAACAATCTGAACTTATTTGTTCAAGTTCAAACTATTCTATTTGGACATCATCTGTCTTGAATGGAAAGCACACTGACTGATTATCTGGTATAAATCTGCATAATTTGCCATCATGCATAATGTATTCAATTTACTTCAGGCTAAAACTTTCAATCTATTCACATTAACACAATTTGCAAAGAGCAGGAGGAGGGCACTCGGACTACATGTGTACATGCCTTCCACACCCCTGGGTTCCTGTGCCTCTGGGTAGCAGCTCTTAGCTGGCAGAATTCCTGAGGATGTGAGGAAGTGTTTAATATCCAGCCAAAGCTGTTGCTGCTGCTTTGGATTCTGCAGGTAGAATTTCGCTATGACATTCAATATTTTAACTTCTGGATTGGGTGTGAATGCAGACAGGATTTCAGTAAGGAAATGAGCAGAGCTAGGATGTATCCATCTACAGTTCTGTCCAGGCTGGGCAAAACGTAGAGGCTCCCTGAGTGTGTTAACTAATTCTGCTGTAGAGGAGGATGAAGGTGAATATGGAAGAAGTCTCCCTGAAAACACACTGGTCACTCATAGCATTCTTTATAAGGTGGTCATATCTTAGGCTGAGTTCATTATGAGAGATCACATTAATAGTGAAAGCAAGGAAAAGTGTATTTTCTGCGTATAGAATGAGACTAATATCTCTTGTCCAGCTCTGACTTCTGGAGTGGTTCTGGTGATAGAGTACTGGGAAATATCTCCGTTTTAAGATTGTCCAGTGTTTGGATCGCTTTTATGGAAGCTGTGGCTTAGAGGCATTTTTGTTGTTTTAATTTCTGTGACAATTTTGTGTATATTTTTTTAATCATCTCATATATCTAACATTTTAGATTTTATTTTTAAATTAAAATCAAATCCTCTAGATATACTCATTTATGATTACTCAGTCTTATGAAGGTATGAGTGACAAAAAATGCTCTCTTTGGATTAACAGCAGTTATTATATCTGCTCGTGAGAACAGATAATTCCTCATAATAGTTATGGATGAAGAAGACTAAAAATCAGTAAGATGTACATGATAAGAGCAGAGACAAAAAAAAATACGTCTGCCTGCCCACTGCATTTTTCCCCCTCTTTTGGTAGGAATAAAAAAGACTGTTCCAGTAGAATCTTTTGGAGGAGAGAGAAGGAAAAATGGAAACAAAATTTAAAAAAAGGTATTGAAATGATTATATATGTGTATGTATATACATACACACAGGCATTTGTATTAGTCAATACCAATCAAAGCAACTCATTTGTGATTAGAGGTTTGCATAAGAAATTCCTAACTCATGATTGTTTCTCTGCTTGATGCTAGTCTATGGATCTCTTCAATAAGCTGACATAAGTCTAATTTTCAGGAAGTTGAATAGGATCTAGAGGTGTAGGGAGGAAAAACCAAAACCAAAACCTTTTTCCTAGAGTTTAATATTTGACTAACAAGTTCTGGAAGGGAAAAAGCACTGCTGGAAAGGATATTTAAACTTACTGTAATTCCAACAGCTCTGCTTCAATATGTATTTGATATTCTTTCACAATATAAGCCAACTGAGATTTTTATTTGAAGTATCTTTGTGGTGGTTTTTAGTGGCCAGGGTGTTTTTTTGTTAGCGGGGGGCCTATGGGGAGGCTTCTTTGAGAAACTGCTGGAAGTTTCTCCATTTCCAGCAGAG
>WEIV01026927.1:49763-61499 GCA_013390005.1 Calyptomena viridis
TGCCTGTGAAATAATTAATAAGGAGTTTTTTATGGTCCTTATCACAAACTTGTGAAACCTTTTAGTCTTTCCTCTCCTCTGTCCCTTTGCAGGGAGGGGAGTGGGAGAGCGTGACTCTGTGTGTGTGAGTCCTTAGCATTTAGCCAGGCTCAAACCACTACCTCTTTCACACACATTTTTGTTTTTCACTGATTTCTTATGATCCCCAGTGTATTTCATAGATGACTCATTAAAATTCAGGACATCTGTAAATTCTGATACAGTTGTGATGCTGACAATACATAGGGTCTAAGAACAATAAGGTCTGGTCATATTTTCTGTTGCAGAAAATATGCTGCATTTTGATACCCACATTAATTAAGTATCTGTTCAACAAACTAGGAGGTTGGCAAAATGTCTAGATCCTCATGTTAAATCAGTAACTACAGGTCTGATATTAGGATTGTCATTGACAAATCCATGTTTAATTCTGTCCATATAGGACAGAAACCAAGTTCCAGCTTCAATGCGAAGGAAATTGCATTAATTATGGGGAAGATATTGATACTTACCATGATGAAAGTGTTAGGTAGTCTAATTTTTCAGGTTCAGAAATAACTAACTTGGCAGATGAATTATATTTGCCTCAAACAGTACCCAGGTAGTGCAGAAAACTGTAGGAAGAAGGAAAGACTTAAAAGCAGCCTATACCATAAGCAGTACCACCAATGTAACATACCAGACTAGAAAAAGTTAAGACTGAAATTGAAAAGATTATGCCATGATAAACATCTGTAGAATATACGTTTTCTTTCCTCTAGAACTGTGCTCTGGTTTTCATTTTGGTGATTTCAATTTTGTTTATTTGGCATTATTGCTTTGTGTAGACTGTTGGCCCATCAGGGATGTGGTAGGGTTCAGGAGATATTGGTTGAATTTCTGATTTTCTTTGAACATTCAGTGAGAACTTTAGAGTGTGATTTTTGTATCTAATTCTTGAATGCAACCAAAATGAAATTTTTCTACTTCATCATGATGTTGAGGGTAAAATACATCTAATAGCTTTGGGGTGCTCAGGTATTTGGGTGGTGATAACCATGTCAGTGGCTATCAGAGAGAACTAGACAGATCTCAGCTATCACAGTTCACCTCTCCTGAAATGTAATTCTGCTGGCTGAATTTTTGAATTTTATCACATCATGATGTAATAAGGCAAGAATGGATCACTTGCTCTCTTTTCCTCATGGATGTTTCTGCCTGATAAATTCATCTACCATCCATGGCTCTCATTGGTTCCAACAACTGCTAAAGAAAATGCCTTGTTTCAATTGGTGCAAAATAAAATGGACCTCTTTACTCTTTTTACTGTATCTTCTTGGAGATGGAAGGGCAATTTGCATTTTTATATCCTTTTCTTGCAACTCTTTGATTTGAGATCAAGATTACTCATTAGATATAACCTGTCTTGTACTGTCAAATGTCTCTGGTCTAGGATTAAATCCAACCAAGTCACATAATAAGAGGAAAAAAACCCTCAAACCCTTAAATAATTTAAACTCATTATTCTACTAATCCCTCCATTTTCCAAGTCTCCCTGGAGGTATATTAGGAGGTAATTGAAAACACTTTAATACACTGAAAAGACATTTGAGACTGATGTAGGCAGCCCTTGGTAACTTTCTACTTTGGCTGTTTAGTAATAAGGAAGAACAGCTCAGTAAAGGGAAAAAAACCCTCAACATACTGAAACAAACCAAAAGCATCTAGAGATAAAAATGTACATTTACTGTCAATAATCACTAAAAAAACTCCAGTGTCTTCATTATAATGAGAATTTCCTAAGTACTAAGAATTAAGTGCAGGACTGTAGTGTCTGATCCCAGATGTAGGGCACTGACACAGGGATGCCCCAGGGATGCAGTCTTCAGTTCTGTTGCCCTGTCTACACTGCTGTGTGATAGCTCTGGGAGTCTCTCTGATTTACCTTGTGTGGAAGGAGCTATCACTACCTCTTTACCTCATGAAGATTTAATTAGTTATTGCTTTTTAATTACTTTGCAAACCTTGGATAAATTTGCCATGGAAGTTGAAAGTGTTGTTATCGCTTCAAAATCTTACGGTAGGAAAGGTGTTTAAATGTCCATTTTGATAGGTAGTGCATTGTTACAGGATTGAACTATGCCTATAAAGTACTTCTTTCTATTAATGACAGCATAAAGCTTAACTTCCCCAAGAAGAATTTAGGGAGGAATTATTTTAGCTTTTACTTCCAGTTAATAATGCATTTGACACTCGACAGGCTGCATTTGGGGATGGGTGTCCTTTAGAGCATCACTGAGCACTGTAGTGTGAGAGAACTGTGATTTTCTCGTTGCAGTCAATTTATGATTCAAAGAGATGGGATGAAGATATCTATAAATTTATTCCCATGGTTGTGCTGCCTCTGCCAATTCTCTAATGAAGTCTGATCCAAGACAGTTGAACTGATTCTTGTTTTGAAAGCAATATTTGAGTAAATATAGTTTTCCTATTTTTCAAAAAATTTTCAGCCAAGGCACTGGACAGAACAAGGAGTTGGTGGATTAGAGAGGCTTTGACTTTTAGATCTTGCAATGTTGCACCTTGTAGAGTAGCACTCAAAAAATTGTACTGATGGAAAGATTGGCCAGTGGCTTACTCAAAAGGAGTGCCCTGGCTTTGCCTCTCTTCTGGCACATTATTGCGGCAAGGATCTGTGGTCTGCCCTTGCAAATCTGCGAGGACTACAAGATTTTTCAAGTGCAGAAAAATCTTTTTCATCCAGAAGTGGCCAGTTGGTACAGAAGACCAGCTAAGAGCAGGAATTTATCTCCTTATACATCCTTTTTTCATCATCATTCAGTAATTCTGATGGTTTTAAAACTGTGCTACTTAGTGTTGCATGAGGTAAATCAGCTGAGTTATATACAGTGACAGGCTTAGAAATTCATTTACATTGGCTCTCTCTTTTGTCACTTGTTATTTACAGTTGTTAATACATTAGATATTACTACATATTAAAGTAGGATTATTGTGAGCATTTGCAATGACTGAACATCTGCATGAAATGAAGTGATGCTTGCAAGTCATGGCTTGGATTTTAGGAAAAAGCTGGATTCTCTAGTGTATGGTTATACATGGGGAAGAGAAGTCATGTTCTGTTGTTCAAATGCTCTTATAGACAGGAGTGGCTCCCAACTCAAGGTGGACCTGGGACAATTCACTGCCCCTGTATTCAGTTGCTGAAGTGTAGAAATATGGAGCAATTAACCCACTCTGGCCAACACTGCTTTCCTGAGTCCATCCACATCCATGTCCATTGATTCTCACCTTGTTTACTTCTACTTTACCCACATTTTGCCCTGCAAGAAGGGAATAAAAATACAAGCCTGATAGACTTGGTTCTGCCCTGGCCCTTGCAGTGCTGCTTCTTACTGCAAGGAGAGAACTAGTACTGACCTTTGTCAACTAGATGGGCACAAATGTCTATAGGAGAAAGATAAAAAGGATTTACATGTAGTCAATTACCAGAAAACAGGACCCAGCAGGTGATTTCCACTGACTTTCCTTAGTGATTAATTTTCTTTTATATTTAGTCATGAGACTGTTTACCTGAAACCCTTTGGTGCATTTAGAGCTTCATTCATGCAACTTTCCATTGTGAGGAAGAGTGTATAGCACAGTGTAGGTCCCCAGCATGTCACAGCTGCAGCCAGCTCTGTGTAACATCTCTGAGGCAATCACAGCAGTCTCCTCTGAAATGTATTTAAATATGATTTATTTTGAAATGTTGTTTAATGGCTGTTAGATAGGTAAGATCTTAGTCTTTGCAATTCATTTACTCTCTGTAAGCTCCTCATCTCCTAACAAAATTACCCACTATGGAAATTAAGAAGCTCTCATTTTCTAAGTGTAGGCTCTCACACAATATAATAGTTTTATTCCTGTTTTGATTTCAAGAACATTAACAAGTTTTATGCCACGTGAGGATCTACCCTCTGCATTGTAATGTTGATGAAAGCTGATCATATTTCCCTACTGCAATTTCAACAACTGCAAAAAGAAAGTAGTAATAATAATAATAATGATATTGATTTGTATACCTAAGAGGCATTTGGAGAGGATTAGTAGTATTTATAATGTGCTCTGAAATTGATGGTCTAAGGGCTGTTGGGAAGCTGTCTTCCTGACAGCTTGACATATTTTCAGACAGTAGCAGAGCAGCTGTGTTAAGCCATTGAGCAAACAACCCCATACAAAACATAGAAATAATAGAATTTACAAAATCACCCACAAAAACAACAAAACATCAAAAGCTCCTCCCCTTTTTGTAATGCACTGAGATCCATTTTATGTGTCTAAATGCA
This sequence comes from Calyptomena viridis, assembly GCA_013390005.1. Classification (NCBI taxonomy): domain Eukaryota; kingdom Metazoa; phylum Chordata; class Aves; order Passeriformes; family Eurylaimidae; genus Calyptomena; species Calyptomena viridis. The sequence goes on from WEIV01026927.1 coordinate 54,128, forward strand.
TCATTTGTTGGTCTGGACTTCCAGCTGGAATGTACTGGTGAAGAGCTGAGATATTGGGCTCCCTGCTGTATTAGTGCTGAGTACTATAGCTATGCACAGTAATGGTAGTGCTGAGATCCTGACAGGTCTGCAGAAAGTGGTGGGCCTAATTCATCTTTTCCCTGCATTTACGTAAATCCATGGTAGCATTATGCAAATGAAGAAATATCATGTGCTTTGCATAAGTGCGACTGAGATATGACCCAGATTCTTAAATGAGCTTTGCAGAGGTTACATAATAATTTAAGTGTACACGTTCATGTCTAGTGAGGAACTGCCTTGTCATGACGGGAAGAATGGCAGGGAGGTGAAAATTCATGACTTCTAAACAATGTACCAGATGACTGACACTTGGTAACTTGAAGTTACCAAGAAAGTGCTATTCCATGCCATTGTCCAGCAGCCTCAAAATTGTACTCTCCCTGTAGTCATAACACTGTTTAATATCAAAATTTTCATATAGTTTCCATCAAATAAATAAAAAGGCTGAAGTTTTAGCTTAATTAATCTTAAGTTTAGCTGATAACTTGAAGATTGCACACAGTCATTTGAGACTGAGTTTAAAAAATCATTTCACTTTCACGACTTTAAAATTTTTTTATAATTCTAAAATGTAGTCAAAACTGTGGATGCAATATTACTCTGAATTTAAAAATGCGGTAGAAAATAAAGCTAAGTGCCAAAATTTTTTTATTTTGCTTCTAGCTATTCTTGAGTTGATGCATCAAGTAAAATAACATGAATTTATGAAACAGATCATTGTTGAAATATGCAGTATTTAGGCATTTTGACCCCTTCTTTGGCTAAAGAACAATTTGTTCAGATCTACTGTCGGAATTTTAAAACCTCAGCTACTCTAATTTCTACTTGGGCTAGGCAACTCAAGAACAGAGAGATGTAGTTGGCTAATGTCAGTCCCTCAGTGTATTGTTTCTTCCTCTCACTATGTTGGCATCTGATGCTGGGGAAATAAAAAATTCTACGTATAAACATATATATAAAAAACCTTTTGCTGTGAATGTATGATTTTTTCACCTCTTCATTGGGTTCATTAGATGTACATCAGAGAAGACTGTCAGACTCTTAAAGTGATAAATTTCTATTCAAGAGAACTGTGCTGCTCATAGCATTTCTTGTGCAGAAAGAAGCTGACTAGAAGCCATTGTTTCACAGGCCTTGTGTAGATGTGAGTTGTACTGTAGTGGGTACAGAACAGTGTAGGTGGTCTCTGATGATGGATGTTTTGGCACGATGTGTGCGGTGCTTTACTTATTCAATTAGAGATTCTTGCCTTAATAATGTACTCTTATTCCATAACACCCATGCTGCAGGATGCTCACAAAGCTACCATGCGAAAATACTAGCGAGTGCAGTGAACAGCTGCAACCTTCTGCTCAATTTCACATCTCATGGGGAACATAGTATAAGTCAATTCCATGTACTGTGTTACCTGCCAACCAATTTCTGAATGTGCTTCTGAGCTGTGAATAAAGTGCCAATGCACAACAAATCCTGTCATAATACTGATATTCCTCATGTCCCCTAACTTCATATATTATATGTTGGTTCTAACTTTGCATTGTAGAGGGTTGTATGTATGGGGACTTTGTTTAGGTAGTTGTTTATATGCTTCTCTAAGTGCCATGCACAGATAGGTGTAAATGAAGATAACTTTCTTGGTTTTGTTAACATTCTCTCCCTGTACTTAATGTGGTGTACAATCTCAGTGGTCCATTGCCCCTCATGACTGTCTACATTGAGAAATTTGGTGCAATTGGACCAGTTCAGCCAATTGAGAAAGCTGATGCTGAAGTTCTTGCATTTATATGGTGAAAAGTTTAGAGAGTGCAGGTCAGACTAAAATTGGTCTGGTATATTCTCACTATGCCAAGGGTTTGGAGCTGCTTCGATTCAATATGACCATATCAGATTTGGAGTGCATCTGGTACAGGTCCGAATCTGTCTTTCTGGTTAAATTTCTTCTGAATGAATCTCATTTGTTTGCACCAAATAAGCTCTGTATATGTGATCTATGCATAGTGAACAGGCACACTGAGAAGAGTCACCAAAGTGCCCCAAACCCTAATGCCAGTATTTGTGTAGGTATTTGTTTGCTCTCCTACAAGGAGTCTAAACTGACAGTAGGAAATAACTGCACACCAGTTTGAGCCTTTTAATTAATTCTCTGTAGATGCTAAAAAGCCAGAGAGATACTTGTGATAATAACCATTCATAACAGCTAAGGTGGTTCTAATCTCTAATGGTAATACAGAGGGAAATAGCTATATTAGCTTGTACTAGTTCAGTGAGGCATTTAGCCCTCTGTTCAGCTGCATTCCCGATAAAATAATAATTAAGAAATAAAAGTAAGTTGTTACTACATGTTTAATTAAAGTTCTGAGCTAATTTCACAGTGCAACTGTAGGTCTTCATAACAACAGACCTAGAATCTAATTACTGTCATACCAGGTGGTCTGCTTTACATTTAATTGCTTCCCTTGAGCCCTACAAGTGCCTGACTTGGAAAGTCAACTCTTGTTTCCAGTAGAAAATGATTGTATTATAGATAAGAAAAGAAGGGCAGAAATAAAGACTGCTTCCATGTTTACCTAGCTCTCATGCCTTGATTGTGCTCTGGAGCTCCCTATGGGGATTTTGAATGAAGTTGTTAAGCACATGACTTTTTATATAGATATATTTTCAAATGTATTAATTCTAAACTTTTACACAAGTTTTATGGGAAGAGGACTTGGGAAGATATTTCTCGAAAAAGCTAATGGTGAGTACTGTTTATAACAGTAGGAAGAGAGAGGATAGATGATGTTAAATTTAACACTGGTTCAAAAATACCTGCCTATATTTGCTACCTGGGACAAAACTCAAATATTCTTGAATGAAAGCATAAAAGAAGGGCTTTCAGCAATATATAAATTAGATTCAGAATCTTCTGCACCACTTTCTTCTGTTAAACAAGTGAGATGGCATCATCTCCTGCTTGAACATGTGGAAAGCTTTAATTCACACTTCCATATGGGGTTGCAGGGTTATTCTGCAAAAGGATCTGGACCTGTAGGAAAGAGTGTTAAAGCAGAGAAAAAAGCTTTGGCACTGATCAATAGTACTTGAAAGTACAAGGATTTTTAAGTGCTGAAGGCAACCTCTTATTTTCCCTATTATCTAGGATGTTGGGCTTGTATAAAGAACATTAATTTAGTTTTTGAGAGTGTCAGGAAGCATATTAGGGCTGGACACAAAACAGTTATATTAAAAGACACAGTTACATCAAAAGAAACAAATGCAATACTTGGACGAAGTCCAAGCTCACTGAGGCAGTGGACTTGTACCATAAGATTTTTCAATAATTAATTAATTATTAGACCTCAAGTAGGTATATTGTGTGAACTAAAAAAAAAGAATCTTACTACTTCACTAACATCTGTAATTATTTTTGCTGTGAGAAAATCAGGGAAATAACCTTTTTTCTCTCCTTTTTTGGTAGTGCTATTAGTTGGACTTCATAACCTACTCAGTGTTCTTCTGAAGGCAAATGCAATTGTGAATATTTTTTGGCTTGGGATATAGAGAATTTAAGCAGCAAGCTTGTTATTAATTTTCAATGATTCAGTAGATTTCTAATGGTGTATTTTGAAAGAGGGATTAAAAAAAGACTAAACGAAGTCAAGTGTAATCTTACAGCTGCCACTAAAATGTGAATATTTAATCTTTTTTTACATTATGGCTAACTAGTAAACAATTATTCCTCAAGATGCAGAGTCTGAGGGCAGACCGTGTTTATACCACTTGAAAATCAATGGCAATACAGTGAGTTCCTGTTAGGCTATCTGAACACAAATGTCTTTTTAATAAATTTCTTTTCTTCCCAACCACATCCTTTCAGATCAAACACATAGTTTAAAACTGTTTCTTTTTTAGCTTGGAGGAAGAAAACGGCACATATGCTAAAAATGTAGTGGGAAAAATAGCTGAATAATGACTCAAAGAGACATTGCGTCAATTTGCTCTTCTTGACACTTTCCAAAATTTAGTTCAGTGCATTATACAGACAAGAAAAAAAAAAATATAGTGTTGCATAGGAATATGTATGTGCGTAGACTATGCTTATATGGAGATGGGAAACTTGGATTAATTGGAAGAAACTCAGTTTGAATCATGATGTCTCGAAGGACGACCCAGTCAGAGCACTGCTTCCTGCAACTGGGAGCCAGGACTATATTGCTATCCCAGCCTGAGGGCAGCCCCAGCCCCACATATTAAACACTTCCTGGAACCAGTCCGAGGCTCGGCTGGGACTTAGGCTCATGGGTGAGTGTCAGGGTATGTATCAATGAAGCTGCATCTGGGCAGGGACAGCCCCATCCCAGGGGAAGGGACAGCCCTCACTGAACCCCTCCAGAAGTCTTCCCTGGGCCACCGGCAGAATCAGCCCAGTGTTGGCTGGGCCATGATCCCAAGCAGAGAAACCTCCAGGATCAGGAGCAGAGCAAAATGCTCAAGGCTCTGACATATCTTCACAGTGATAGAATCACTAAGGTTGAAAAAGATCTCCAAGATCCAGTCCAACCTTTGACCAAACATCACCATGTCAACTAAACCATAGGACTAAGTGCCACATGCAGTAGTTTCTCAAGCGCTTCCAGGGTCGGTGATTCTGCAACTGCCTTGAGCAGTCTGGTCCAATGGTTGACAACCCTTTCCACAATGAAATTCTTTCTGATATCCAACCTGAACCTCCTCTGGCACAGCTTGACGCTATGTTCTCTGGCCAGTTGCCTAGGAGAAGAGGCCGATCCTCACCTGTTGACAAGTTCCTTTCAGGTCATTGTAGAGTGATAAGTTCAACCCTGAGCCTCTTTTTTTCTCCAGACTAAACAACCCCAACTCACTCAGCCGCTCCTCAACAGACTTGTACTCCAGACCCTCCACCAGCTCCATTGCCCTTCTCTGGACTCATTCCAGCACCTCAGTGTCTTGTAGGGATCCAGAACTGGCATATTATTGAAGATGCAGCCTCATGAGTACAGAGGGACAGTCACTTCCCTGGTCCTGCTGGCCACACTATTTTTGATATAAGCCAGATGTCCATATACCTTCTTGGCCACTTGGGCACACTGCTGGTTCATGTTCAGCTGGCTGTTGACCAGCACCCCCAGGTCCTTCTCTGCTGGGATATGTTCTCTATTCATCATAAATATTTCTCTATGTGGTTCCGGGGGGTAGGGTATTTTTCTTTTATTTTGCTCTGGCTTTGTAGAAGAGAAAGATTGGCAGCCTGTAAAACAAGTTATAAAGGGTAAATTTAAATGAAGTCTAAGGAGAGGATCTTAAGGGCAAAATAAGTGGGCAGAATGACCAAACATTTTATCCTAGTGTTTAGTACAAAGAGGACACAGTGGCAAATTTAGAAAATGCTTGTGCGTCTCTATGCTGTTATGGTGATCTTCTGGCTTTTAGGTTAGGTTGCATGCTAAAATAGTGTATCTTCAGTGTTGAAGTCAGTCGCAGTGAAAAAATCTCTTTAAGTCCTAGAGGTAAAACCACCTTTTCCTCTTATCCTCTTGTCTTCGAGCTAGTTGTGAGAAGTACAACCTTCATAGTGCTGAAAAACTGGAAAAAAACCCCAAATCCTAGACAGCTGAACTAGCCTCACCACAGATGGACTGCCTGAAATATGACTGTCGCTGATGTCAGTGGCTAAATGTGTAGGAATGGCTGTTCGGGCAGGGAGTACAGCATCAGGTGCCAGAAATATGTGTTCCCATTCTAGCTCTGGATTTTCTGAGAGCTGTTCAGCAGGTCATTCGGCTGCCTTCTGGCTTATATTTTACATGTTGCTAGTTTTGGTTAATGCTTATACTCTTGTTGGAACAAGTAATGTATTGTTATAGATGATTCACTGAATCATTTTTGTGATAGCTTTTCCTATTATTCATCACATTTTCATTCCTTTATCTGATTAGAAGCTAATAAATATAAACAGATGCCTATTCCTTGTATCTGTGCAATAACTGAATTCAGAAATACTATTACATCAGTAATGATCCTTCTTAGTAATACAGTAGCTGGTTGGGCTGAAATGCTGAAAGAAAACATAATGCAAACAAAAATGCAGGTTAATACGCTCATTAGCAGGGAATGATTAGGAACATTACTTAGGGATAAAGCTGGACACTTCCTTTCAGATGGGAAATTTCACCACAACATCGGTATAATAACTAGCTAAAACCGTCCTTGGCTAATACAAAAATAACAATTATTACTTTTTAATGTTTTATTTTTTATATGTATTTTTTTACTCTCTTTGTAAAATGCAGCCTTTAGAGGACAGAGAGTAACTAGAGAAAGTTAGAGAGGATCCTTTAACAGATTTTGAATTGTCTGCACAGATATTTGGATGCTTTCCTTTAGTATTATATGAGAAACCACTTGTTTACATCAGGAGCCATGTTCTGAGAGCTGAATATAAAAGATTAGAAATAATCCCTTGTGGAAATTGAACAGAAAAAGTAATAAAAAAAAACCCCAAAGAGGTAAGTAGTGTTCTTTCCTTGGAGCAACCACTTGAAGACAGCCGTGGCAGTCAATCATTAATATGTGGGCAGTATTTTCAGGCTATCTTACTGTGAAAGATTTTCTAGGACCTTCCAGCTGTCATCCTTCACTAGTGGAGAACCAGCAATTCTTTTAACCTAGAGTATGTATATTTTAACAGAAAGAATGCCATTGTTATGTTACCAGACTTGTCTGGCTGCTTAATACGTTGCAGAATAACTGAAAATAAAATAATTACAGGCAAGTGCAATATTAAGGAAAGGTGGGCTGTGAAGCCCAACATGCTGCTGCTGGTGTAATGCAAAGTGGTTGAGAATGGCAATATGTCTGTTCCTATACAAGAGACACACATTTCTCAATGTATTGGCGGCATTTGAGGGCTTTGCCTCATGCAAAAAAAACCCAAACAAACCACCTCCCCCACCTCCCAAAGTAGTTTTATAACTTTTCAGGCCTATAATTCACCAACATGAAAATTGTGCTTTTGTCTTCTTGGAAGATTATTCTAAGAGGCTTCCTCTAAATTTATTGTGTTCGACATTTGGGTCAGTCTTCATTCTGACTTTTTTTTGCCTGAGTGTGCATTGCAAGAACATTGCATGCTCTACACTTTTTCTTATATTCTTTGTAGGTCATTCTCTTATTGTCATCAGCAATCCTGAACTGCTCTTGAACAGGGCTAGAAAAGTAGGTATGTGGTAAGAGGACGTTAGAGTCTGTATCATGGACTTCTGTGCACATGCACAGACCTCTGAGGTACAGG
>WEIV01026928.1:0-58084 GCA_013390005.1 Calyptomena viridis
TGTGTGTTCACCTGTAATGTTTGAAGGCTGCTGCCAAAGCTTGAATGTAGTTAATTGCTGTCAATATTTTTGAATGGCTTACTAATAGTGATTTCATACTGAAGTGTCATTCCTAAACTTTGCTCATTTTTACTAGAATAGGAACACTGCACATAAAATTCCCAAATGACTTGTTAAATTGTAAACTGAATTACTGTGCGTGGAAAGACTTGGTTGTATGTGTTACTGTCTCTAAATTGAGGTGCCACGTAACTACGTATTCACAGTGAATTCTTTATCGATTAAATACAGCACTGCGTAGTTGTTAATTAAGATTTGTAATCTTTGCTTCCAGTGAGCTAAATGTGGCTGCTGTTGATCCAGACCTGAGTTTAGCTGTGGCAAAAAATGTGGCAAAGACCATTCAGCTTTACGGTGTAAAGTCTGAGCAGCTTGTAAGTAATTTTAAATTTCTAAAATCTCATGTGTTTTTATGTACAATGTTTTGGCTTTTGTAGATTTACAACATAACAATAATCGATCTAGATAGACAAAACCTTCCAATTGGCTTTCCTTTGTATTTGGAAACATTTTCAGTTTAATTCTGCCTTTGGATAAACACAGTGTAATGATAGCAGTAAAATTTGTCTGTATAACTCCAATTCGAATTTGCCGTGTTAAGTTTAAGAAATCAAAATTGTAGCTGTCATTAAGTAAAATAAAGACAATTAAATTCAGTTTTTTATGAACCAGTATTTGATATTACATCATTTACATGATACATTATCTTTATGGCATTAAAATCTGTACTATTCAAATAAAATTTTTCACTGTTTGCAAGAATTTTTGGGTACTTTTTCCATATATTTATCATTTGCCATATATTTAACTGACCTTTAATTTGTTCACATTTGTCAGATGTTTCCAGTCATTTGCCATGCAGTGGTATCCAGTGTTAAACTGAGTAAAGAAAAGATCCCCAAAGCCTTATCCTTTGTGTGAAAGTCTCCAAAAAGCCAATGAAAAGTACAGTGAATGTTGTCATAATAAAAAAAATAAATTTAAGGTCAACAATTTTCCCTTAAAGTCTGTTGCTGAAATTTTAATGCTTTTCTTATGAAGAGATGAAAATTTAATTTTTGCAATATGCAGACCCACAAGAAATGACTAACTACTTGTATTTGTAAACAAGATTTTCACTTAATAAACAACATTAATTCTGACAGCAGACTCAGACACCAGCAACATTGATTTACTGTATGGTTTATTTAGAGAGATGCTTGCTAACAATCTTCTGTACCAATTGGCTACAAAACATTGCAGCAATTAAGTTAGTATGGTTTCTGTTTACCTTTTACACGCCTGCTGTCTCTGAGTAGCTTTGAAAAAGTTGAAATTCAGTAACACATGCCTTGTTTATCCTTGCTTGCTGGATGAGTTGTTGTGGAAGTTGCAAACTAGTGTACAGAAAAGGTACATAGGTGAAGCAATCATGAAGGCTGTTAAGAATATTTAAAATTTTAAAATAAAAATATGTGTTTACATTATTTTATTAGCTATTTAAAGTGTAGTGCTTAAGTTGGCTCTGCTCTTAAAGACATCAAACCATGGCTTCATATTTTCAGAATAACATTTGGTTATGACAGAAATGAGGATTTTTAGTAGGTTGAAAGAGTCATCATAGGTAAAAAAACCCCCAGCATTTGTGTCCATATATATCGTAGAATGTAGTGTCACAGAGTGGCACTCAACATATCAGCTGTAACTGGGAAAGCACCGGGGTCTGTTCTGCTCATCATCTGTGTTAGTGTTTGACTCTGGCCAGTGGCTTGTTTGGAAGTGTACATTGTTTTGTGATCAGACAGGTGGCAAATTCTTGAGAAATCCTGAAAAAAAAAGACATGTAGAAATAAGCTGATAAGTATATGTATTGTGGCTTTGTATTATCTGACCTTAAAGTAGGAGAATGTAGGAGTAAAGAGGGAGTCTGAGCCCTTGAACTCCTTGAATTTGACAGCTGAAAATGAAAACCTGAAACTTTGAAAAGCTAAGTGGTGGAATTAATCAAACTGGCAGAATGAACATGAATGTCATTCAAGCGTGTGCCTGCAAACTCTAAAACAATATCAAATATGTATTGCACAGCTACTTTTTAGAAAGCCTTTCATTCCTTGCTGATACACGTTACAAATTTCAAAACCAGAAGTGCTCAACACAGTTGCCAAGGCATAGGTGTAAGTGCCATCTTTGAAGTGCTGAAATATCATTCCTAGCATCCAGCTGTCTCTCCAGGAAGGCATGGCTCTCCCACTTGCCCTGTGCCATGCTTGCCAGCCCTGTGGATATAATCTAGAACATCTTAGCCTTTTCTTTTTTGTACCTATTTTTGAGCAGACAGATTGAGCTGGAAATGTGCAGCATGTGTAGAACAGGAGCTATGTCAGACAGCACTGTTTCATTATGTTTTAGTGGTGTAGCCAAGAATGCAGTCTTAATTCAATCTTTCAATCCAGCCTTCAGTGATAGCTTTCTAAAGCTGAGAAGGGTGACCATGTAACATATCTGCTCAGATGCTTCATGTCTGATAGCTATAGTAGAGCAGTGCTAAAGATGGAAATTTAATTTCCTGGAGGAATTTGAAATTGAGTTCTCTTCCAAATTAAAAGTAAACAAAAGCATCTCAGAATTCTCAGTGAAGTAAGATGGGGGTGGGGCTTTTAAAAGTAATTAGAATTTTTTTTTAATGTTGTTGTAATATTGCAGGTAGATCTGAATGGTGCAAAACTAAAATGTGCAGTCCTAAAAATATTGAGACATTCTTATGTCAGGTTTATTATTTATGCAATTTCCCAAAAGAAGGAATTGTAATTCCCTAAGATTTCATCACTTTTTCTCCAGGTATCTTTACATAGGGTAAAAAAACAGGAAAAATGTTACTCAAGATTCAAAGATTTTACCTTTGAGCAAAAGCAGCATCTAGCAGTCTGTACATATAGTACTAAAGCAAAAATAAATAAGAGAAAATGGCCTCTTCCTGTGAATCCAAAACATTTGTTTGCATTACTTGTGGCTTTGTACACTGCTGGCTTTTGGGTTTCAGCTTTCCTCACACCAAGAACTCACTCTTGCTGTGCCTGAGACCTGTTCTTGTATTAATTGGTTCAAAAGCTATCAGAGAAGATATAAATAGCCCTCTGGACGCACGAGGTAGAAAAGGCTGTGCTGTTGGGTGAATCTTTAGCTACCCCTTGCTGATGCTTGATGTGGTTGGTTGTGTGCCATGCAGAGTTACTGTCCTATTTTCACTCACTGTAATGGCAGATGTTCTTACTATACAGAGTTCGAAGGGATAATTATAGATTGCGCTAAATTGAAAAAAAAAAAAGTCTTTTAATGTAAGAGTATTAGCTTTCATCTTCACCACCCATCCTGTGGTTTTTTATTAGGTGATGCTGAGGAAGGATGATTGGTGCATTTTCTCTTTACCATTATTATTTTATCTCTTCTAACTCACATTTTCCTGGAATCAGGTAGCCCAAACATCTCCATAATGATTACAGACACCACAAGATTTCTGTTTAGTCACCATTTCTGTGTCTTTTTCATTCCAGATTGGAAAAGAGGTTAACAAATTTGATCATCATGTTTTGGATAAGAGTAAAATTTTCCTCTTCTTTGTTTGCACCTTGTAATCCATTGCTTAGATTTTAACATAATGGCTGCTTACTGAGACAGATTTTATTCACTGGTCACTTTTTCTTGCAAGAGAGGTAGCCCCGATGAAAACACTAACTTTTCTCCTTTATTTAAGAGTTTTCCAGAGGGGTCATTCATTCCCATTTGCAAATACCTTAAGTTACCTGTCTTGATTGACACATGCAACATGTTGTGCTTTTGTTTAACTGGCCATGTAAGGAAAATTAGCTCTTTCATCAAATGCTTACAATAAGTACAGTGGAGTGAAGAGATTTGTGAGAAACCATTAAGTTGCATTTCCTGAAAACAAATTAAAAGTTGAGTAATTTGGGAATTTTATAAGAATCTGTGCTCCTTAACAAAAGATAGCAGCTCAAAAATCTGCTTCCTAGATAAATTTTTACCCATTTGTGTAACTGATAGTTGAGAAATGTGAAAGAGAGGTTATATCTTACCAACATCTTCATTAGGTGCCTTTGTAGGCAGCAGTAATTGTGTGGCAGGATCCTCTATGGCAGTGGTCTCTAAACTTTTTTGGTTATGCCTCCGTATCAGTATGCATCCACCCTCATTATGTGTATATTTACTTATTTATAACTTTTTTACATGTACTGTGGAAGTTCTGGTATTTTCATGCAGCACCACACTGGATTGTCTTGCCTGAGCCCTGTGGTACATGTGCCCCACTTCAAAGATCGCTGGTGTAATACTCTGCAGTAATCCTCTGTAGTAAGTGAACAGATTTTATCTGTTCACTTTTGGAAAAGATGCCTGGTTGCTTGCAGAAATCTTTGGAATTCATGTTTGATTTTGTTAACACACTACTTTAAATCGAACTTTATCACGTATTTATCTAAAAATGCGATAGTTGCCCGTTGATTGGAAGTGAAACAAAACTGTGTTCCCCAGATGATTACCTGTAATTTTGTCATTTACTGAGCTGAATTTTAAACGTACTTGAAGTGTTGTGATTTCTCTTACAATTAAAAATCTCTTTGTTGCAATTTTGGAATTGCTCTGTTTTGGTTTGCTGTTGATAGAGCTATTTCATTTACTGATACTTGAACTGGATGTCTTTCTGAGAGAAGTCATGAAACACTGAGAGTTAAAAGCTCTGAAAGTTTACAAGATACGTAATTTTCCCAACAAGCAGAAAAATAAATTGTAAGATCTGTTGTCCTTATAGAAGGAAGATGAAGATGAAGATGGAAGAGCCTTATTTAGTCATCTAGTCTATCCCCTTTGCAGCACAGGACTATTTCAAACAATATTTATTGTTGGGGTTTTTGTTTCATTCTTGCTTGTTTTAGAATGATGATCTCAGTTACCTGTATGTAAGTACTGTATGTTCTCTTACTTTTGTGCTGTTTCTGTTCAGCTTGTCATGTGGGTGGATTGAAATACACTAACACACCCACCAAGTGCACGCAGTTGAAATGTGTTGTGCGGTGAGCATGAAAATGCAGTTGTTTGGAGAAGGTGTGATTCTCCTACTTTTTGAACCTGAAGACCTCTACTAGTTTCCTCCCTAGAGTTACAGTCAGACTATCCTTGTTAATTGTGCTTGGAGTCCCATAGCAATGCTTCCTATCTTGTCTGATGGGGGCTGTCTCTTGCTGTCTCCTCCCATTGTAGGGCATCACTAAAGACATCATCAGAGACAACGTGACCTGGCCAATAAACAAGCAAAGAGTCGTTTGCAGAGTCAGGATGGTAAAAATCAGGTTGCCAACTTGCTTTTCCAGGAGCAGGTGGGGGTAATTCTGCTGGAAAACTCTGGTGAATCAAATTATCTTAAAAACATTTTTGTATGTGGATATGTAACAGTATGCTTACATGATTTAGGCAGACAGAAACTCACTCTACTGTGTTCCCAGATGGCAGAGCACATTTTAGCTCCACTCCAGTCCGAGGTGACCAGCTCAGCCATGGTACTTTGCTGAACACAACACTCTCATTCAGCCTGGAGCACAAGCAGGGAAAGTTCTTGTCTGCTTGAAGTACAAACAAAGAAAGAATCTGCATGGCCATATTACACTAGGCAGATTTATCCTAAGGTTGGGGTAGATAAGGCTAAAATCAGTGGGAGCTGGGATTGCCTATAATTGGAGATTTCCCTAAATCTGGAATATTGTATTTTATGGAGTCATATGTTTGTCTAAAAAGAGGGATCTTTCCAACAGACAAGAGGCTGCAGGCAGATGATGTAATGGAGATCTTTCCCACTGTCAGACTTGTAAGCAATCAAAAGAGGAAGGTGGAGATGGAGAGTGGGTGTAATGAAGGAGAAAGGAAATAGAGAATTTGAATAATTTTTTTATTCTCTTAACCAAATGTGGTTGAGCTGATGCCATATATCTCACAAAAGCTGATGAATGAGGCTGAGGTCCGAAATACAGGCTGTGGGCAGTGCTGTGGGAGAGCTACTAACCTGTCCTTTGCCCACAGCTCATGGTAGAGGCTTGGCTTCTCATCAGGATTTTAGCCTGGGCAGTGGTTGTGGCATTTTCTGATTACCAGGTTTGCCTAGTATAAACCACTTAGAAATTAAGCACTGTGCAGAGAGCACAGTCCCTCCTGGCATTTTGAAGAATTCTTCCCTGGCCTTCTTAAGAAAACATAAGATGGTGCGTGGTGTATCTTACATATTTCAAAGTTCAAATGCTAAAGGCTCAGTAATAGAAGTGAAGTTTGAGATTAAAGATTGAAGAGAATACGTAAGTGTCTCAAATGTTAAAGTCCCTGCACAAGAACCTGCACAAGGTTCATATAGTTGTCACATATCCTCAAAAGGCAGGACATGGATTCACATCTTGACGACTTCTACTGCTGGACATACTAACAGACAAAATTAGAGAGAACTTGTTATTCTGATGCCAAAAGCGGTGGATCACTGTACACTTGAGATATAAGAAAATTTGTGTGGATTTTCTTGGATGAATGAGGTTTTAAGATTCTGCATTTTTTTGAGGGAAAAGTCAACATCAGCTGGTATCTGTGATATAGAGGAGTAGGCATCCTCTTTCTCGCTATCCTGGGTCTTAGTTGTATATTGAGATTTATTTACATTTACTTAAGTAAATATTTGAGTTATGTAATGTTATACATGTTTCTAGAACGTGCACCAGTTGCAGAGCACTAGAAGAGTAATATGACCAGTGATATGTGGGTATCCTGCCACTTAAAAAAAGTTTCTTGGCAAGTAACTGGGAAGCTTTGATTTAACCTTATCCTGTTTTTGAATGCAATGGTGAAACTGGATTTTGTAAAACAATTCTGAATATTTAACTGAGTTAATGTTTAAATGTGAAGTGACTCTAACATAAAAATTCTATGATGGGAACTAATACACATTATTTTTAAACTTTTGAGAGTTGACTGAGACCTACCTTTCAATTAGCCAATACTAAATTGTGTTGTTGTTGTGTTATTGCCCATGTTATTGTAAAGTACTATTATCTGTCATAATGAGTATGATGACAGATATTTTTAGTGCATTATTATTTAAGAAAGTAAATACAAAAAAAAGCACAAGAAGTAGAAAAATGTTTTAACAGTTCATTGTTGTGGCAACTCCTTCCTCAGAGTCAAACACTATATACATATATATCCCAATCACTCACTGCTTGTCCCCAAATGATCTGGGTTTGATTTTCAAGGAGGGTGTGAAAAGAAAAACACGTAACTGTCCTCAAAACAATAAATGTAAGTAAGTAAACGAGCTTGGCCTTGTCTGTTTGAAGGCAAATTTTTATCATCGAGGCTTGTTCTGATTAGTGTTGGCCTTACTTCAAGGATCAGCAAAATATGTTTGTTTTTGCTGCAGAAAAGCTGTGTATTGAATTGCTCCACACTGTCACCCTGGTTTTAGTGTTAATGTCTGCATCTCTCAGTTTGGAGTACAATGTCAGTAATGGTTTATGACTGACACTCAGAATTTAATTTGCCATCCCAGCTGTGAACATGTCTCTGAGATGGGAGGTACATCTCTGAGATGTCTGCACTAGTGAGGGAAAGGTGCCTGGGCAGGTGCCTGGGCGCTGCAGCCAGTGGGGCCGGGCAGTGCCTCACAGCTGGGGAGGCTCCCCTTCCCCAAAGCACGTGGCCAGCGCTCTTTTGGAAGAGTCTCTGCAATATTGCCTCTCCTGGGCCATGGCTGGAGATGGGGGAAAGTAGTTGTTGTCCCAGGCCAAGAACCTGCTAATGACTCCTGACAGCTCAGTGGTACAGACAGTCATGTACCAGATCCAAGGACCTTTCCTGGCACCATCTGATTTACTGCTATGGGTGTAACCAATATGTGAATGAGGCTGAACAAGAGTGATATGCAAAATCTGTTCAAGAGGAAGCATAAAATGCTAACAGATTGGAGGATTTTTTTTCCTTGCATCTGGAATTCATACTTTCTTTCTTCCTTCTGCTGTAAATAAATCTCCAAGGCAAAAGTTAGGGAATGCTGATTTCTTCTGTAGTAACATTCCTTGTGATCTTAAGATTTTCTTAGATTGCCAGAGCTTCAAAGTATATGCTTTCCTAAACGTTTTTCTATCTGTAATGCTTGTCAGCTCTACTTGACATATTTTCAGATAGCATTTGTGTTTCTACTGGAGTTTTAGTCCTTGAAAAAAGTACAGTGCTCTGTGGCATTGTGGCTAATTGGCAACTCCAAATACTCCTGGATGGGTACAAGCACACTTGGTACACTTGGATATTAACTCTTTTCGGAGTTCAACACTTTCTTCAAGTAGCCAAGTATGTCTTTGAGCCAACTCTGATGACACCTTTTTGGATGCCAGTGCAATCAACCCCTTCTGTAATTTAATATTCTATTTTTAGTGGATGTAATGGATGGAGATACAGGCTGAAGAATATCTATCTGTCATGTTCAGATATTTTTAGAGCACTGATCTTTGTAATGCTGATCAGTACCAAATGTATTACATAAGATTAGCATCAAAATATATACAATGGAAAGCCAGCTCTGCTGCAGTTGTTCTTAAATTATTTTTAGTATTGCCCATAAAACTTTGCCCTGCTGTTGTGCTCTTTCTCTATTCTATAGGAATCATTTTCAAAGATTAATTTGTCTTCTCTCAGACCTGTTTAAATACAGGTCTCCTTCCTAAGGCTTCAAATAAGTCAGTGATACACATTACGAAGATTTTAATTCTTTTCATCAGGACTGAAACTGAGACAGACAATTTATTTCTCATCGTCCTTCAATCCAGTTTTTATTTGAACTTGTGATTTGCAGGTGCAGGATTCCAAATTCTGCTTCACTTACGTCTTCAGCTAGTGTTGTGTTCTTCAGTACTGCTTAGGTGGCTTGACCTTTTACAGTTACTCATAATGATATTTTCAATTTTTCACTTTTAGTGGATGCTCAGAATTAAGATCTCCTTATTATATATATCCGATCCACTAGCTAACAGTTTACAAATGGTTGGAGTAGATTATTTGGAGATTTTTTTGAGTTTAAAGAGGCAGACTGTGAGAAAACAGACCGCATTCTTCTCACACCACTTTAGAAGGTTTATTTTTGTAATTCAGGTTTTCTGAAAACAGCTGATCCTTTCCTTTGAGTATTTTTAAAAACTAGTTTGTAATTACTAAGGTTTAAAATAGATCTCAACTTTCTGCATATCCATCCCATCACCATAACTATTTGCAGCAGATGAGTCTTGATTTTTTTTCATGATTTCTTTCTTAGTGGGTTTATGGTGCATCTGATATATGATAGTCAATAGAAAAAAGTCTGGTGTTTGTTTTTGGTGATGTAGTTTTGAAAGTGTAATGCTATCATGCCGTGGCTTCACAGATCTTCCAGCATCTCTCTTCCTGAGATTGCAATTAAATGTGCTCTGATCTTGGTTTATATTATTACTGCTTAAAAACAATCTCTGCTTTATTAATGCTTCTCCTTAGTGGTTTGTAAACATTTGTTGCAATGAAGACAATGAGGAAAGAAAAGGCTAGAATGCCAGGTGGAATAGAAAAACAACACTTATTTCAGCTTAAAACACTGAGTAGAGAAAGAGACAGAGTTTTTACAAGGAATTTTCGTAATGTCATTTGTAGAAGAGAAAGTGTCTGTCATGCTTGATCAGGGCAATGAAGATTTAAATAAGCTGTTTTCAGGGAGTTATTTAGATGGTAAGCAATATGAATGGCATATTTTTGTCCAGAATTTAAAAGGCTAAGTGTATTATAACTGATCCAGAGGCTGTATTGGAATATCTTGGCTTAATCAGTGAAATTATTAAGAAAAGTAGAAATGCAGAGGAGGACGGGATTTAAAAGTTAAAATATTGCAATGAGAAGTCACTTATATGAGAAGGATCAGTTCTCAGTTTTCTCTGAGTATTCATGGAGATGGGGATTTTTTCCTGAACCTTTCAGTGTATCCTTAGTGGTTGACTAGGAGAAGGCAGAGAGGGACTGGACAAAACCAGTTCTCCATTGATTTTGCCCCAGTCTGCCCAGTTTACCCATAACGTGTCAAGAAAGAAAAATGTTAATCTAGGAGGACTATAATTCTGGTTTCTTCTTAGGGAAACGAAAAAAATGAAGACCTCCTTCATGAAGGAAAGCATTTGTTGAGTTGGCATTAGTCGTGTATTTTGAGGAGAAATGTACCTTACACCACCCAAAAACATTGTTTTGCCCTTTTAATTTGTACAAGTTCCTCAAATGAAATATGCTAGAGTAGCAAGAAAATGGATGTAAGCTGCATCTCTGTTAGGATGTTTACTGACAAAACTGTGTGATTTGGGAAGTCTGTGTTGGTTTTTCCCACCCATCCTCTTATCCGACACAGCTAAATTTAACTAGCTGAATAATTCAATGAGGTAGGGGAGAACAGGGGGGAGAGGGAAAAGACTTCCTGGAACAAAATTCTTCCAGTGAAGGGATAAAAATGCACTGGAATTCTGACACCAGATTTAAACCCCAGCAAATTTATGAAGCCTGTGATGGTTTTGAATTGAAAAGCATGATGAATCCTCATTGTAATGACATAAATTGAATTTCTGATTGCCTTTTTTATTATGTGATCTTATAAGAATTAATCTATGTTTCTTACTAGATGGTGTTACATTGAATTGTGAGCTTTCATTTGTGGGTGAATCACTATTCAGGACATATTCCAACAATGAGATTTGTCTGACAGTTTCAGGGAAATGTATCTAGTCCTCCTGTCTAGATGTCAAATGTTGTGAACTTTGGAGGGAAGTATGAAATCTAATAAAGCTCACAAATCATCAGGAACAGTAGTGAAATGACACTTCAGGAAAGGTGTATGTAAATAATGGGTCAGTTACAATGGTGTAAGTAATGTGAAAGATTATATTTTCTCCACTTCTTTTTTGAGATAGATGAATTAATTGTATTGTACCAGTACCTTGAAGACGTGGTATTACTGTCAATGAAAAACTTGTATCCGTATATTTAAATGAGAGAACCCAAAAATATGAATTCAATGTTTGGCACATTAAAGGAATTCATTAATAGGTATTTAAATAGAATATGTGGGAGGCTATTATATAATAAAATAATTTCAGAATAATTACTATTTCACTGTACAGTAATAAAAGCTAAAGACGGCCGTAGGTCTAATTTAAAAATAATCAAAAGTCAGGTAAGGTTTTGTAATTTTTTTTTTTGATGGAAAGATGAGAAGAGCTTTGTTGAAACAGTCATTAGGAAGCTATTTATATTGGTCAGAGAATATTTAAAAATATCTATCTGAGAAGTCGCTTTAGAAAGCATTTAAACTTTTAAAAATGGAATTAAAAATCTAGAGGAAAGAGTTGCATTAAATAACTTCATGAAGCATTTTCTTCTTTCTCATGTTGTCTTTTGGTGGTTAGATCGTGACTCACATAACAAATGTGTGATTTTTTTTTTTTTTAGTGTTTTTTTTTTTTTTCAGATATACTGGCTGAACTCCAGAAAAAATCATCCAAGCAGAAAAAGCTGGTTTGGGGAGTACTCTGTACTTCATTTTATCTTGTTGAGAAAGAGGTTAAAAGACTTCTTTAGATCTAGTATGTTATTTTGCTAACAGGTAGAAAAAGGGCATGAATGCGCAATCCTTACAGTATTTTGTTATAGTAAGCTCTAAGATATTTCATACCAAATTAAGTTCTATGATGCAGAAAAGGATTTGGTTAAATGTATGTTGATAAGGACTTGGAATTTTGGAACAACTCTAATGAGAGCTCAGTTAGAAACTTCTATGAGGGGGAAGTATTCTAATCTCAGTTAACTCTTGGACTTGATACCACAAAAGACAGATGGAAATTAAATAAGTTGGTTGTATTTTTTATGTGTAGGTGAATATTACCCTATCATATTGGACCTCTCGTGTCTTGGGGATGGATGTCTGCTCTTCACCTCTGGAGGTGCATTCTGGTTGAAACCAGCAGCTAATGGGATTACATATGAAATACGATTAATCATTCAGTCATTAATTTGGCAAGCATGAAAAATTCAATAAGTTGTTACAGTCAGAGGTATCGGGATCAACACACATTGACCTTGAAATCCTCTTCGGACTTGGGCTAGCTGGATAATACAAGGGGCATAATTTTCAGAAGTTAAGAAATTATTTCAGGTGTCTCAGGCTTAAGATTCTCTGAGATTCTTTAAAGGAACTGGTTTTGTAAGTGCTTCATGATAGCAGAGTTGTTTTAGAGCATCTCATTATTTAAGCGTCATGAACCATTACTCACTTTTGATTACTTGTAGAGTGCTTTTCTTCTCAGATGATTCAAAGACTTGGAGATAAATCCTGTCTTTCTGGTACAGAAAGACCATTTGCTGTTTTTCTTCCATTTCTTTGGCTTTTGAAAATACTAAGGAAGACAAACCAAAACAAAACAGAAATACCCCTAAGGAAATGGTTCAGTGATTGCTGCTTGTTCTAACTTGAATAGTATGAGCATGATGTTCGGTCTTTTCTCCTGGTCAAGGACTTAACAGTCCCTTCAAGTTTTTCTTCCCAAAATAATGGTTATGTTTTCTGTAAGATTCTGAATTTCTTCACTATAGAGTTCCTTTTCTATATTCCTAGAGTATTGAATTTTCATTTTTCTGAGGAAGCTAAAAAAAAAAAAGGAGATCCCTGAAGCTGCAAGAATGTCCTGAAGGTGCAATATAAATGTTATTATGTACATTTTAAATTATTTCCTGAACTCACAGCTTATTCCTTTCTTCGTGTCTTGAAATATTTCTTCTTTCCAAAATTAAAAGCCATTCCAGGAAAATAAATTCTTACTTATGATTTATTCTTAAGTTTTAGTTATTTTATTTAAACCAAAACATTTATTTTAATGTATCCTCATCAGTCAAGGACCTTATTTGCTCTGACAGATTCATTCAAATACTACACTTCAAACCTCTAAATTATGTCTCTTCTTTTTGCAAATTATCCTTTAAGTAGCTAATATATTAAGTGGCATAACTAGTGATGTTCAGATTCTTCTGTATTTTTCTGCTAAATGGTGCTTTTTTTTACAAAAAGTAGCAAACTGATTCTGCTAAACTTCTGTGTTTCTTAGGTGGAAAGAGATTGTAAAAGCCTCCTTCTGCAGTAAACCTGATAGTAAATCATCCCAATTATTTGTAGTTTATGGAAGAAATCCCAGGGCCAAGCCCTATTGACTCAGAAACTCTGTAAGTGGATTCTGTGTTTTATAATAAGTTGTTATGGTCAGGCCAAGAACCAGATGGATTGATTGCCTTCTGCCAGAGGTATGGCAACATCAGCTGCCTCTGTTAGGAATGTATTTATTGTTGACAGTGTCAGCTTGACCATTGGAGTTCAGTTTGTGCTATTAAACACATATCTCATGATCCTGGAGTTAGATGGAATGCTTTGTGGAAAAGCACTACTTAAGTCTTATTTTAGGATCTTCTCCATACTCCTAAATTGTGATGCCATTTCCTGCTCTAAAGTGAATGGGTTTGCTGAGGCTGTTTTAGAGGAATCAAATAAATGGAGCTTTTCAAAACTGTCAGTAAGGATGCACACAATATCTTATTTACTTAGTGTGAAACTGAGCTTTTTCACAAAATGTGAAAGTAGTCTGTGAACGGAATAGTAGCACACCAGCTCAAAAGTCAGTGTCTCTTCTGAGCTGCCACCTCTTGAAAGAGGAGAATGTTAGTTACTTTGAAACACTATACAAATGATAGGAAAATATATATCAATAGTCTGAGCTTTTCTACAAGAAAAAGACAAACTCGGTTAGCATTGCTTTATAACCCAAGAGAACAGATGATTTGATTCATGGCCTAATCTAAATTCTACATTCATTACTTCAGTGAAAACAAGAATTTAATCCCAAAGCAATCTTACTGTAGCACATATCTCAACATGTGATATCAAATCCATGCTGTCAAATTTCGTGTCTGTTCTTAGGTATTAAACATAGAAAAGTGTCAAATACAGAACATTTGATCTTGTTATTTCCAAAACATATTTCCAAAGTAGGTCTCTGCAAAGGGATGCAAATACATTTATAGGGTGAGAATGCATCTGACATGATTTCAGGCAGTGTAGCTACCTGTATGTATCTGTGGTACTGCTTTAGATTCCCTTTTTAGCTAGTGAAGGGAAAGAGGTGCATACAGGGTGAATTTACTCTCTCTCTAAAGAAGAGTCTTTAAAAATGTGACTTACTCAATAGATGTTCTTATTTCTCTGCTTTGTGGTTTCCTGCATGTGGTCAGGTGAATCATTCCTGAAATTTTCTGCATTGGGCAACTTACTGACCCAAGATGAGGCACCTGTAGTCCCTGCAGGTGAAGCAGTGTAACCATGAAGGTGTAGTGAAGGATATAAAGTAAAATAAACTGTTTTTCAGAAGGACTTCTGAGTTTGGTGAGAGCACAGTGCCAGTCATGGCTTAGTTTCTTGACCATGTCAGGCTGAAGCAAGTTAGATGGCCTTAAGTCAGCTTATCCCTCTTCGTGACAGATTTTTTTATGTATTGGCTTCTACAACTGTCCTTTGTGGTTCAATAAACTACCTGATCTCGATCTACTACTTAGGTCTCAGATAGTGTTGAATTAGATTTAAAAAACCCCAAAACTCTGCTATGCAGCTTCCTCCAGCTAGTCAGCTGCTGGATTGAGCCTGCAAATTTCAACCTCCTACTTCAGAGAACACCCTCATATACATGTCAGAAAGGCAGTATATCCCAGTGTTTCTTTCTCATTTTAGATTAAGAGCTGCCCTTTGAGTTTTCTTTAAATGCTGCGTGGGACAAAAGCCCACGTTCACATTTTTTAGGGCACCACAAGACACAGCCTTTGTCCTAGTGCCTGGATGCATGATACAAAAATCCTGGCTAATTGGTGGTGGGACACTTCTCTGTCTCACTTCTGTCTTCTCAGGAGCATCTCTTGTTGGCAATGTGCTTGAAGCTCCTGTTGGCAAAGGGAACTCACACTGATGTGTCACTCACTGTAGAATTGCTGCTTGCTGGGGAATGAGTGCCCGTGCTTTGCTACTGCCCATGAAATTACTGTAAATTGTAGGCAGGCTTGAGGTAAAAGCAGAAACAATTTAACCAACTAAAATGAAGAGCATAAGAAATCAATTGCTATACTTAAAGCAGATATAGAAAAGTGGAACAGTTACAGTCCTTGTTACTGCTCATTCTGGTCTGGCTTCAGCACGGCTCTTTTCCTCTGTTTTCTTTTCAGCTAGCAGGCTTAAGCCAGACTAAATCCCAGGGTGACTGACATCTCCCTGGAGATGGGATCTGGCCTTCAGCTGTGCTTTGTCTTTTACTCGTTTCTCAAAATAGATTCTGATCTGGGATGAAGTCACCCCTTCTGTCCTCCCTATTTCTGCTGAGCATAAATTCACCCTCCTGGCCTTCTGCATTTCAGGATGTATCTGACTGATTAAAAAGGCATCAGATTTTTTCTCTGGTGCCTTCATCAAAGAGAAGGCCCATGGACTGTGTCTTTCAGCTGAGTGGATCTGGCCAGGCTTCACACCTATTTGACTTAACCTATTTTCACATTGCGATCCCCAGTGGGCACATAACAGGGGAAGAGTTACATTACCAGCAGGTTTAAGTACATAACCTGTGTCTAGCACAGAATTTTAGAAGTACTTTCTATATAAACAAAAGTGATGAATGTGAATCATTGATAAATCCTGGTATGATCGAAAATGAACTGAGAGATGGTTTGTATCTATAGTAAGTTGGCCCTAAGTGTGGTTTGTGGGAACAAGGGAGACACAATGATGACATTTTTCCTAACTGGGTGCATGATTGTACAATGGATATGTGTCAAGAATTCAGTCATTTAGACATTTAGAATATTGGAATAATTATAAACTATCTGAAAACAAGATTCATGCCAGTGACAAAGAGTATGTACATAAACCACATTGGACAGAGTGCAGAACCTTCTTGCCTCGAGGCAAGGTCATAGAAATCATTGTGGTGACAGCAGGAGGGACTTCTGTAAATGTAAGGGCACAGTTACCCACGTAGGTGCCAGGTGTGCCCATGGCACACCTTCAGGAGGAGCACTGTGAGGGAGCCCTGGGCTGCCTAGTTCCAGCTGCTGGTTACTAGAGTGGAGTTTTTCGGGCCTCTTGGCTTTAGACTAGTGATTTTAAGATGTGCAAGGGATCAATACATCTTAACTGACAAAGTTCAAGTTGATTAGTTTAAGGAAATTTAGTATGGTAAACAGTTTTAGAAAGATTGGTTGATTTTAAGGCATTTTTAGTTTTGCCTGTGAAGTTGTGCATTATTGCACATATTCTTGTTATTGCATATTCTTGTTATTGCAGAAGGGTTATGTTTGTACTTGTTAATGGTTTTACTTACCAGTTAAGCTTCTTCACCAGCAGAAGAGACACAGTTTAATGTCTAAGAGAAAAAATTTCTTTACAATAAGCTCTCAGGAACTGAAATATAAGTAACTGGGATGTTAAATTTTTCTAGTTTAGTAGTATATTGTGTGTTTAATAGTTGTAAATGTGCAAAATACTCAAATAGTCTTTACAATACTTAAAAAAGGTGTGGGGAAAAAAGTTATTTGTGTCTGGGAGGGTGGTCAGCTGGGTGGATGAGGACTTTCTTTGCCCAGTTGTTTTGTTGTTAATTTGAAGCTGTAAGCATGAGAAGCAGAATTCTCAAAACCAGTCAGATCTGTCAGATAGAAATACCTGGAAGGAAACAGGGATGTGCATAGCTCACATGGCTGTTCTCATCAGGAAGGTAGGAAGATGCTGAGGCAACAATATATTTGTCAGCTAATTTAAAGATATGTTTTGATGTCAAAGAATTGAAGTTAACATTGGAAAAGATCTTTCCCTCTGCAAAGGTCTCAGAAACCTATTTATCCTGAAATAATCCCTGAATTTGAAGAAAGGGAAACAAACTGATGCGCTTACTGTAGTACTGAAAATAAATTCAATTTCCTCTGTGCTTGCAAGAACATGTCTAAAACTTTATTACTAGCAGTGCTGGGAAATACTGGATAACTCTGCTTGTATGCTGTCTGTGTTTTATGCTGTGTGGAAGCTATAGGAAGTACAGGAGTAGTCTTTCATTAGTAAAGAGTCACTATTTCCCCTAACTTAAAAATTTTCATATTATGCTTGTTTCTTTTGTTCTTAAACAATTGTTACTGTATATTCAGTTTTAGGAGCTTTCTGTAGGATCTACAACTGTGTTTAAAGACACATTCCATAAAGGTCTCTTGACCACTTGTTCAATGAGTTGAACATATTTTTACTGAGAAACTTTGGGAGCTAAGCATCTTCAGAGGTTTCCTGTAGTATAATTCTATGCCCTGAAATATAGATAACTAGTCAGATAATTATATCTCACTAAAGCCTTCTTTTAATAGCTATTCTTGCTTTAATGTTTAGATGTACTTCTAGAATTCAGATAGCCTTTTGTTAATTCTTTGTATTTATGCAGCTTGCAGTGCACAAGAAAATTTGTTTGTTTCCCAATTACAATTTATTATGTTTTAAATTATAAATACGTGCTGCGATATCCTAATGGGAGTGTTCTGTGGTTAATGGCTATTTATGTATCATCCTGGAACTTAGATTTCTGTGGTAATAATGAAAAATGCTGCTTCGAGCAGTTTAAATATGAAGAAATCTTGTTTTGATTTTTGCTGAAAGGTTCATGGATAGAACTCTTTAATGGCAGGTCTAGCAGTTTTGGTCCTATTTGGGCCTATCTGGCAGTCTATTTTTTTGTTGACTTATAAGCCTACTAAGTCCTAAGCCATCTATTTGAAAAAACAGAGTTTTTAAGGAAAGGCTTGAATGGTTGTCAGAAAAACTGACTGAGGGTATACAGAAAAGTGTACACTATTCTATTTATACAGCAAAGCTGCTGCTAGTTTATTGTGCATCCTTAGGTAGGTGATTTTACCTGACTCCACAGAGTGGAAGTTATGCTGGGACTAGGTATCTCCGGGAGATCTGGGTCTCAGTGCTGTGGTTTGGGAGCTGAAACAATCTCTCATGGTTGCTGTTGCAGTTGCTCAGTTTGTTTTATCTGGAAATGGAAATCTGTGAATCAAGACAAGAGTTAAATGGAAGAGCATTGGGTACTGAAAACCTGTGGCTTTCTGCTGTGGTCTGAGTTTAGTTTGGGATGATGCAGTGTTTAAGGAGTTGGCAGTAACAATTTCTGTAATCATGGCAGCTGTCTACTCAAGGAGATGCCAGCCAGGTGATTGGGCCACTCACAGAGGGACAGAGGAGGAACGTGGCTGTGGTTAATTCACTGTACAAGCTGCACCAGTCAGTTCTGAAGGTAGGCTTCCTTTGGCGTTTCTCTTCTTGCCATAATGTTGCCTTCTTTGCTCTCTCATTTGCATATTCTCCTGTTAGCCGGTGAGAACTCTGACAATTACAGCCCATTTTTGGATTAAGAGCTGAATCCTTGCTATGCATTTGTACAACTCTTTGAGACTTGGCTGGCCATGATAAACAAATTGTCAATGTTAGAATAGTAAAAGATGCATCTATAGCAAATAATCACTTCTCACAACCATTATTTTGTGAGCATAAACAATTGAACTCTCTGTTTTTTCTTGTCTTCATACTGATCAGCCTGATAGCCCTTGTCTGCATCTGTCTCAGCCCAAGCTTGTACTTTTAAGAACACACTCACTGCTTTCCCACAATTGTGGCTAAACTGAAGAGGGGAAGGAAAGAGTGAAATCAAGAAAAGCAACACCTCACAGATATCTGTCTGCATTATTATTGTGACCAAAGTCTGGTCTGGAAATTTTTCAGGACTAAGCACAGTTATGAGGAATTCCGGTTTACTGGCTTAGTGATGCCAGTGGTCACACAGTCTTTGTAAACTAAAACAAACAGATACATTGGTAGTTGCAGTTAATCTTGTTTAAATCCTAGCCTGATTAGAAAAAAGATCATGAGTACTCCTGACTCTGGATATGTTTAAAGAATGTTAAAAAATGCTAAAAAGCCTATAAAATTTGCTTGGATTTTGCAAACAGATGGTAGATCAACTTTTAAGTCTGCTTTCTCTGATGTATTTAGTAATGAACCTCATGTGTCTTAGTGTTGGAGGGAGATCTGGTATGATTCAGTCTTTGAGTTCAGTACTTATCTGGCTTAAAAATACTATTGTGTAGCATGTTCATGACTGTAAGGAAATTGGTAGAATATTCCTTCAGATCATTCCTTGACTTTCAATTCTAATATTGTTGTAGCTGTACATAAACAGCTATTTAACATGTAGTAATGTAATAGTCATAATACTGAGAAAGAACAACCATTCTTTCAAATATTTGCCACAGAGCTACTTGTATAGTCCTCCATGAATTCTATACTTAGCAGCGAGAGAATACACCAGTTATTTTTATTCTGGTTCTGTTAGCCCTTCAGCTAAATTTCAGCTTAACTCCATTGAATCATTTCTTTGCCAAGGCAGAAGCAGAATCCATAGGAAGTTTGAGAGCAAAGGACTAATATTGTTGTGTTGAAAATTCTGTCTGTATAAAACACATTTAAGCGTTACCTGTACCTATATAAACCACTCATTACTAAGGATAACTCAATGTGTATTTAAATGAAGTTGAATATTATGGATTCTAATAATTTGTTGAATGCTGACTATTACCAATTACTTTACAATTTTTAGGTCGTTACCAATCAGAGCTCATTTCCAGCAGCTGCTGAGCAAACAGTCACAACTGCCTTAAAGGTAATTGCATGTCCATATGCTGCAGGGATAGGGCTGAGCTTTGCCTTGTTTGTTACATTGAAAATGGGCACTATTTTTGTGTCAGTATATTTAGTAACAGGTATACAAATATTCTGACATTTATAATTTGCTGTATCTGCAGGTACATATGTATTGCATGTGCCAAATCACTGCTTGAGTAGTGCTTGTATTCAGAATATTCTCTTAACAGTCAGAACAAAGATGTCATCTGGCTGCAAAAATAAATGTCTTTCTCTGCAGCATTCACACAGCAATAGCTGGATCCTTCATCACCCCCTTCCTACCCTGACAGATATCAAATTATGATTTTTATGCTACCTGGTGCTTTCCTAGAGGGGGATGTGGATGGTGGTGCAACCTCTGTGGATGACAGCTCTCCACATCCGTCCTGCTGGGCACTGACCTGAGAGGGGTTGTGTGCAGGCCAGTGAAGGGCAGTTTGTGTCTGAGGAATGAACTGCTGAACCAAGTGTGTGCACCAAAACATGTATTTGTACAAACCAGGAATGCCAGATTGTTGTGCACCTTCTTGAAGGAAGGCTTTACACAGAAGTAGCAAACAGCTTTATTTCTGTACTTTACTGGTAAAATCAATAAAAGAGAAATGTTATCTTAGGCTTTGGTCCTTCTATTTAGCATTTTCTAATGCAGAACAATAAAAAGGACTGATGAAGTTAGCTGTTTCTCAAGGTATTTTTGAGGTGTCAAAATGCAAATGCTTCTAGTTTTAGTTTCCTTACTTCTGTCTTTTTCTGTTTTAGGCAGTCCATGATCTAATGGGTAGTGCTGTTCAGCCATTGCTGAACTCTGTAGGAGATTCTGTGGAAGCTATTATCATCACTATGCACCAAGAGGATTTTTCTGGGTAAATAGAAATATCTTTTAAATTTACCATTGCTCTAGTAGGATGTTCTGCATATGCATAATAGATTATTACTGTCACAATGCCCTTGAAGTAAGAGTGCTTGTTTGTTGAGAGGAAGGTCATGCTTTATAGTCAATGAACAGAGAAAGCAGAATTACACCTATCTATTGAAACAAATTATTCGAGTAGCTCCTGTCTTCTTCCCTCCCTCTCTTTTTTTTTTGTGTATCTGTTGAGTAATATTCATTTTAAATAGAAAAAGGAAGCCAAGCAGAGGCCATTCCTGTGCTTAAAAACTCCCCTTTGCTTTCAAAACCTATTTTTCTGGACAGTCTTGAAAACTGTCAATATTTCTGTTTCTTAAAGTACATAGGCTCTGATGAAATAGTTAATTTTAATTTTTTTTTTAATTTAAATCTTGGATTTATTATGTTATCCTATTTTTCCATAGCATTTTCATTAAAATTTCCAGTATTCTTTACGTGCAAAGATCTCGAGTCTTATCTATTATTGAGATTTCCTTCCTGAATTTTATTTTGGTTGTCATCTCTGTTCTGACATTGCTTATATTATCATCGGTTGTCCTGTTTTCTGTTTTGGAAATTCACTGAAATTAGTACGTTTTCAGAGGTGTTTTGAATTTTCCTTTTGATTTTTTTTTAATTATGTTTTATCCTCACCATCTTTCTTTTGGCACCAGTAGCAGAATGCCTCTCTAGGTGGATAAACTGTTTCCAGCCAAAGGCTAAGTTTTGTTAGATAACCTGTATGTTCAGTTTCCTGAGTTTGAAAGAGCTCTTTTGCCTGACTGTGAGTCGGAGAAAAAGAAAGGTGATTGATTTGTATCCAGAGGCTTATTTGCTGCTTCTGTGATATTGAGTTTGTAATCCTGGGTTTGTAGGAATCTAGGAAACTAATTCTATATAGAGAACAGGTTTGGGATAGGCTAAACTAGTAACCCAGTGACATGTGTTTGTATTTTATGATCCATTATTAGAGTTTCAGATCAACAACTGGGACGTTTAAATTTGGGGGCTGGATTTGAGGTTTAGGCTCAAACTGATGGAAGTTCTGCAAGTTGAGTAGGAGTGGGGTAATTTCCTGTATCTTGTTAGGATGGGAATGGCTGATAAAGATATTTTTTGACTACAGTTTCAGAAAGAGCTACATGCTCCTTATTCTAAGTAGAAATGAGACTCTGCAATTCATGCCACTACTTCCTGGGGTAGGAAAAAAATTTTAAAGAATCCCATAGGTTTTGGTTGTGTTTTAAAGCTGAATTTAGCTGCCCCTACTTCTTTTTCATTTCTTTTTTTTTTTCCAGGTCATTATCCAGCTCTGGAAAACCAGATGTCCCTTGTTCTCTCTACATGAAAGAGCTACAGGGTTTTATAGCAAGAGTCATGAGCGACTACTTCAGACATTTTGAGTGTTTTGACTTTGTCTTTGATAACACTGAAGCCATGGCTCAAAGAGCAATTGAACTTTTCATTCGCAATGCCAGTCTAATAAGGCCCCTCGGTGAAGGTGGGAAGATGAGGCTTGCAGCAGATTTTGCACAGGTACCCTCACTACTGCTTTTTGATTTTTAGTGTTACTTCCTCGATTTTATTGAAAAGTATCAATACTTTCGTCCCCATCAAAATATAAGCAGGCACCTTCAGAGAGTGGTGCATTCCACATGTGAACGTCCTCTCTTGTAAGATACTGGATCGTGATAAATGCATCCACTAAGTAGCTGAAGATCCCTCATCACTGCAAGGCACATTCAGGGAGATCTGACAGCTTCCTGTCAAGTGACTCTTGCATTTAAATTCAGCTGCATCTAGACATTTTATCCCACTTGGCTGACCTCTTCGGTACGTCCATCATTTGCCACCATTCATTCACTTCATTCTTTCTCTCTCTAATGGAATGGTGTGTCACTTTCTTAATTGCTCTATATATCACAGTGCAGTGGTTAATGGCTAACTCAGCTGCTTTGCAGTGAAGGAGACAAGCTAAACAAATGCCAGTATCTTGGGGAAGAACAGCCCTATCAGAAAGAGAAGGGCAGTTTTCTTGTGGAATTCTCTTCATGACCCAATTGACTTGTCTGCCTCTCAACTTTACCTAACTCCTTTACTAGATTAGAACACACAAGAAATTTCCAGATTCATATTCATTCCCTCTCTGTGTTATCTGCTATATTAAAATTTAATTTGTCAGTAGTAACACTGTGTGGTTAACTTGCCAAAGAACCAGGCACACACTAGACCAAGCTGAGGGTGCTGGTTATTATTATCCAAGTGGAAAAAGGGATTTAGCACCAGCTGTCTGTATACTGAGTGCTGCTTTTGACTGGTAGGTAACTGAGGTAGGAGAGGAAGGCAGGGAGGGAGGAATTGCTGCCACCTCCACTCCTGCTTGTAGCTGCTTTGTATCATTTGCCTGTGAGTTACATATTCCTGAGTAAAATTTTTTTATTCATTATTCAAAAGTAGCAAATCAGCCTTTAACCACAGAAATTAAGGGGAAGTTTTCAATTGCTTTCAGTGAGGAGGTTCTAGTCCCCTCTCTGTTTTGAAGACAGTGGCATAAAATTGGAAGGAAAAAAGGATGCTTGACTCCTCCTGTGGAAGGAATATAGATAATTGTTGTAATTTATGCTACTTACACTAATTTTAACTAAAGTAAGTCATATAAATTTGGGAAATATCTTCACCTGGTTCTATAGTAAGAGCATCTGACATAAGCACCTATTATAATCTAAAAATATCCCTTGTTTCTCATTTTTTAAACACTGATTTTTTTCATTTTGACATGGATTGCCTTTTAAGTGAAAAGTGAAGGTATGTTTTCATCTGAGTGTAGNGAAAAAGGACTGAAACATTTTGTGTGAGGAGGCTGCCTTATATCCATGTTTTCCTCCCCAAAACCTGGTGGATTTTGGGCATGTGCCTTTGCTGCCACTCCTGGTAGCCCCATGGGAAGGTTGTTGTTGCTCTGACCCAGCCAGGAGTCCCAAACACGTTGGCTGTCATCAGGACTAGGGGAGATTGCTGTTGCTGTGGGCTGAGGAGAGCAGGGAGTGGGTATTTAGCAGGGCTGCTGCCTTGATGGGAAGTATAAATTTTTCCAAATGGCCATAAATGCTGTGTGCAGGGCCTTTTTCAGTTCCAGAAAGGCACTACGTTGCTGGACTAAAGCCAAACCCAAAGGAAAAGACCTGCCTGAAAAGGCACTGTGTGAAGGAGGTGGCTTGTTTATAAATGGTTATAACTTGTACTCTGTCTTGTAGAGTCATTTTGAATTTTCTCTGTTCAAAAAGGGATGTAGCATGTTCCTGCTCAGAACTGACTTCTTAGATCTAAAACCCACTTTGGTATTTTGGGGTTGCTTGCAAGCAAAAGACCTGGGAAGGAATCTGTCCAGAAGTTTTGGTTAATTTGAGGTCCTGTTATAAACACGCATGCAATAAGTCAAATAATCTTGGTTGCATCAGATTTGGGGCATCTCTTGTGCTTGTACACATTTCTTTCAGGGCACTCAGAGTTAGAGTTACAGCTGCCTTATACTCAGCAGAATAGCTTTGGCTGAGAGTCAGATTTGAAAATTTTTGTACTGGAAATGTGTTTTACTGATAAATTGCCTCAAAATAACAGGTGTCTACACAGAAGGGGGAAAACAGATTTCAAGTTCTCTTCATTCAGAACTGGGTTTGGTGAGGTGCATAACAGCCAATTTTCTTGAGTGAGACTCAGCTACTTAGGTAGGAATTAGTGCTGTAGCTGTGTTACATTCTGTCTTATCCTGTTTCCAGGATCAGTATTGCATTTGGCTGTCCTATGCATTACAGATTTTTCAAAGTGAGACTAGGCATGTGCTAGTGTGCCAGCTGTAAACAGACCTGTGATGGGCTCGAAATATGCCTGAATATCATTAATATGATTTCATGTAAATCAGTGCTTACAGGAAGACAGGAACATTGCAAGCCCTAGGAAATGTGCACAGCACTGCAAGGTTGTTACCACGTACTGTGCTGTGGTTCCTTGGGAATTTCATTTGAAATATTTCCAGTCTACGGGCTGAATTCACTTCTTGTCATGCTCTCAGTTTTTATGCAGGCAATCACATAAGATTACTTTTCAGTTCACTTGTCTGTGTTCCCAAATCAGTTTGTTTTGTTTGGTTTTGTATTTTTAAGGTGCCTATAATTCAGTATTCACATATTTAATAACGAATTTCACTTTTTAATTCAGTACTAGTCAGACTGAAAGAAATGTTCTCCTGGAGGCAAGCAAGCCAGCAAGCCTTGATGGTTTTCAACATTTCTGTTTCTGGGAAGTATCAGTTCTTCTCCAGAGGACCATTTATCTTGCTTGGTATTCAGAGTTGTTGCAGCACTTAGGCATACTTTGGGATTGTGGCTTGTAGTTCAGGCCTTCCTAAAACCTGATGAAAGTGCTGGATAATGCAGCAAAGAATGAAGCATAAGCACAATCGGTTGAAGAATTTATTTAGAAGAAATGAGGAATGTACAGTAATATTTGGCATGGAAATTAGTAGTCTGCTACACAGAGTTTGTAAGCTGGTACAGGAAAATAGCTGTTTATTAATAGCAAATACAAATTACAACTGCATTGAAATAAACTAGTGTAGTAATTGCAAAGACAAAGTAATCATTATGCTTCATGGCATGAAGGCATGACATGATTTCCCATCTTATTTTGGAGTGACATATAAGGCAGAAACCACTGTCTGTGCCAAGAACTCAGTCTCATGTCGTGACTGATTATTTTCAGCCTTGTAGAGTGAATTATTTTTATTGGTCCTGTTTGAGGTAATACTATTCTGTATATGCTTTCTTATATTTCTCATCTAGGTATGATTTATAGTTTGGGGTTTTTTGGCATTATTCAGTACTGTGTTCAGCCAGTTTTGGTGGGATATAGTTAACACTGACACCAATTCTTCAGGTCTTTCTCAAAAACATACTGCAAAATGTTTGGGGTTTATTGAATTTTCCTAGAACACATTTTTGCGGTAGAAGTTGACAATGCTAAATTCTAGCGTAGAAAAATGGTTTTATCTGCTGGCCAGCCTATGGTCACAATCCGGTTCCTGATTCAATGTATGGCATTAAAAAGAAGCAAGAATATTAGGCAGTTGGATTTTAAAAAATGTAAACAGATCTGCTCCTTTGATCAAACATGATGATACAAGTATATCATTTTTCGAAAAAATTTCCTTTCTAGTTACTTACAGGGAAATGAGAGCAGCAGGGTGCTGTAATCACAGTTGTAGTCATAAGGACAGAAACTACTCCAGATAAAATGCATTTAATGTTTAATGCTAATTATCTTCCTGGAAAGAGGGAATTATTTTCTGGTGTGTGTTATTTTAGAGGTGTTACAGCTGAAGGATTTACTTAAGCATCAGCCGTTTTGGAATTGCTACATTGGGGAGAAATCAAATTCTACATCCCTTCAAGGCCAGCTTCTTTCATATAATAGTTCAGAGCTCTTCTGCTCCCTTGCTTGTTAAAGTATTCTGTCCTGGTGAATGGCTAGAAAAAAGCATTTTTAGTTAACATTAAAAAACTTGGAATTCATCTTGGCCGGGAGGAAATGTAATTGCTAAAAATTTAATGTTAAGATTTTCCAGCTGAAAAAACAGCTGTTTAGTAATGAGAGATCTTGAAAATACCATGATAGGCACTAAACAATAACTTCACTATGGGGTTTTTCAAAGCACTCTTCAATATATATGCATTATCTGTATCTAGACTGCATATTAACTTCACCCTTGGGTTGCTGAACATAATCCAATTAGAGAAGCCAGGCATGTCATGTATTTTACAATATGGCCATGCAGTGAATAGTTCAACAGATAATTGACCACCTAGCCATGGGCTATGGCAGGGTCATATAAGAAGAAAAGATAATATAGCCTTTTTGGGCTTAGAGAGCAAGAACCATTGAGAAGAAGCATATGTTGTGCAGGAGTCTGCCACTGTGTTCTGCGAAGCATAGCAAACTAACATGAATGTATCATGGAAAAGCAATGGGGTTTGAACAAAGTTAGAAGAGACGAGCCATTAGGCCTTCTTCTGTTCTATCTGCTGCTTTGGTTTTGGCAAGCACGTGCATCTCCAAATGCTTCCCTTGGATCCTGTGTTAATTATTATCTCACATCAAGCGTCTGTGGTTGCAAATTTCTGCTTAACCTAGATATCTGAATTTTGAAATTTGCAGTTCTGGAAAGAAAATTCGGAAAAGAAACAAAAAATATTACTTTACCCTTTTATATGTAAATTCCACAGGCTGTGTGGAAGGCCATGCACACAGGATACAAATACTGACTTGCCCACAGCCTAAACCATTACCTGACCTGTACAAGCTCACCAACATGCTTTGGAAACTATAGCTATGTATCATAGCAAGAGCTGCTACAGTATAAATATGTTGCATGAATCAGCAGTTGATGCCGTTTCAGGTGATGACAGGTAGCAAAACCAACAAGTGACGTGTGCTCAATCCTCCACCCGATTCCAGCACCTTAAAAACAGCAGCTGTTCCAGCCGAATGGTTCCTCCCCAGCACTTGCTCCCATCCCTGGCATGATGCTCAGCACAGACACAAAGCCCTGCTCAGTGGCCTGCAGAAATGAGTGCAGCAGCAGAAGGATGCTGTAGCAGCAGAAGGATGCTGTAGCATCTCACTCCGTCATTGGGCTCAGACAAATACCTAGAATTCCAGCAAAGAAAACAATCCTAGTTATGATGTGAATTATACTTTTTATTGGAGAGATTGGGTAACACATAGCAGACTAGTATTGTAAATTAAAAAAAGAGTTTCTGTGGTTTATGTACATTTTTATCACATTAGTTTTCACTCATTCCCACTCTTCATGAGTCAATTTGAGATAGTATAGTATGCTGCAAAGCTTAAAAACAATATTTTTCTTTGGCAACTAGTACTTCACGAATCAACCATCTGCTGCCATTAAATCTATCTAGTTCTAGCAATACTAATAATTTCCTACAGTGAATAAAGGTTGAAGATGAAGTAATAGAATTTTCCAAAGTACTTAAGACTAAAAATGTTGATTTATGGAAACTGCAAAGTATATTCAAGAGAATTCATTTAAATTTGTTTTAATAAGGAATTGGTTAAGCTGTAGAAAGTTTCACTTATGTCTCATTACTTCATATTATGTTCCAGGAGTGAAACAATCTTTTAAAACTTATTAAGCAAAATTGTATTTTGCTATGCTGCTACTTCTTTCCCCTCATGAGTACAGTTTGATCCACACATCTCTGTTTCCACAAGTCGGACTGGCAGTTTGTTGCCTGTAATCAAAGTCTCTAAAGAACCTAAAGGAATTATGTTCTCCCTGGTCCCTCACAGCTACAAGCCCACAGCTCCCACCAGAGCTGGGACATGAGCTCCTGCAGGATATCAGTTTCTTCCAGCTGCCCCCAGACAATACTGACGCCTGAAAAGAAGCTCTGGAGAAATCAGCCTTGTTCCCATTTGTTTTTCAAGGTCTGTAGGGTTCTTGTATCATGATGCAGCAAAGCACACTTAATTAGCTGCTCTTTTTGGCTGCCTGCTCCTGACCCCGTGCAGCAGACCAGCCTCTTGGCTCCCACATGTGCTCAGAAATGTCCTGGGGGACCTGGGGGAAACAACGTGCTGAACTTGTTGTGAGCACCGGGGAGAAATCAAATTCCGCAGTTTGGAGTTGGAGCGTGTCCCTGCAGCAATCCTTAGGGAGAACCTGCCTTTCCTGGGTGTGTACCCTCCACCTGGCTCCCTCGTGCCGGCGGAGTCAGCACACGGCACAGCAGTGGTGGCTCCTCAGGCACAGGGATGCAGACTTCCCACCTGCCTAACTGTGGCACAGTCTGGTGGGTAGCCTGCCTGCTCAGGAGCTGCGGAACAGGGTTGTACGTGCTCTGCAGCCCAAGGAATGGGTACCCCTTGTACTGCAGGTGGGAGAGGTGGCCTAGCCCTCTGTGAGGGGGGTGGGACAAGGTTCCCACCCAACTGTAGAAAGGAGCCAGTTAATAGCCTAAAGATTTGGGGACCAGAAGAGCAGCAGGAAGCTGGGCTGTTACCCAGGGCTGGGGCCTTATTTATGCTTCCTGGATTTTTATTCATTTCACTTGTGAGTTCCTGCTTAATATAAAATGCAGATTTCAAGCAGCCTGGAAGTGCTTGCTGAGGGACATGTGCTCTGAGGTCTCTAGGCTCAGGCAGTGGCTGTGCACTGCCCAGAGGATTGCTCTCTGGGTCATTCCCCATTGCCTTTCAGAGGCACCCACCTCTCCTGGTCTGCAGAGGAAGCCAAGGTGCTTGGGTTGGGCCCTCTGGCTTTCCCAGCATTGTTTGGCTGTGTTGTGTAGGTGGACACTCCTACAACATGATCCACTTGACCTATTTTAGGTGTCCACCTCAGGGAAAGATGTGTCACCCCCCAAGAGTGGCCGTTTCCACTAAGTATGAAGAGAATCTGTGGATGTTGAGAAGTAGGTGAGATGACTCCCATCCTGCCACCTCCTTTTAAAGATGGGTGCCTGAAGTATATGGCCTTGATTTGCAGTAATTGCTAATTTAATTTCTTCTGAGTTTAGAGTAACTACAGCATCATAGTTAACTATACCATGTTTCTTGTTTGTACTGGAACCCCAGCATAGTCTGAGGAAAGCTCAGTCTGAGGAAATTCTACAGCTGGAAAGAGCAATATAATTGTATTAAAGACTTAGCTGTAAATAGTGCCATATCGCAAACACTTTGAAACTCATTCAGCAATATTACTCAAATGGGAAACTCATTGTATGGTGGTTTTGATCTTGTTACTGATTTTAGCTGTCGTCCTTTGAAACTTAGTTTAATTGTGCATTATGTGTGAATCAAAGTCTGAATAGTCTTTTAAGTTGGGGATTTAAAAAATGTACATGGAGAATAAAGTTTTATCCCTCACTTGACTGACATTTCAGAAATGCAGAAAATAAAGACTTAATCCATATCTAACTAAAATTACCTGTGGGGTTTTTTGAGTGGTGTTGTTTGTATTGGTGTGCACATTAACTGAAATTTTGCTGTGTAATGTTCATGTTCAGTCTGGGATCCAGAAGGGAAATTGTTCTTTCTCATTCTGTGTCCTCACTGTTAAAGAAGAGGCTGTGACAGGCTTTAAATGTAAAAACTCAACCAGAACCTGACTCTTGTTCAAAACAAGCAAAACTCCAGTGCTTAAAAAACAAGAAGGTTTTGTAACGTGTTTGTTTTTAAAGATGGCTGCTGTAACTCAGAAACTGAACAATATGAAAATAATGCTCTTACTCTTTCTATATGATCACGTGGCAATAGGTACCAGCTGCTTTCTGTGTACTTTGTGTAGGTTTTGTGCTGCAAAATTTGGGACCCAGTGTTCAAGAAGGAATCATTTTAATCTTGTCCTTCATGAAAGGAAAGGATGCTCAGCTGGAATGGGTCTGCAATTTTACTGCTTTAGCAGTGGTTTGTGGAGAGCTGCCTAGATTTGCTTTCTTCCCAGGCTGCACTCAGATTTTTGGGATATTGACGTAAGTGCTTCATCAGGAAACTCATGACCAACAAAATAAACCTGCTGCAAGAAACAAACCTTCAGTCTCAGAAAGCTCATGAGACCCTTTCGGTTCTTATCCATTGTCTGTCACTATTGCTTTTCATGAAATGCTTACTGTGTTGCCAAGAATAAGGCAAAAGTCTTAGCTTGGGCAACATAGTATGAAAGGAAAAGATAGCTTTTTGTCTTAATTCAGCCACCATAGAGAAGTCACTGACTTGGTCTGTGGGTTTGGATTATTGGTTAAAGACAGGCTACTTTAGTACCAAGTTTTATATTTTGGGAAAATCCAATTGAAATGGAAGTGTTTGTTTTTACAGATGGAGTTAGCAGTAGCACCTCTCTGTCGGCGAGTCTCTGACCTGGGAAAATCTTACAGGCAGCTGAGGTCGTTCAGGTGAGTTGCAGTCACAGTATGACTAAACTCTATTTCTAAACTGTTACCTCGTGTTAGTTCTGATTGAACTGAGAGCTTTTTTGGCAACACCCACCTGCAAATTAGAAATAGATTAAAGTTCTTTTAAATTTTATGCAGAGTATAACTATGATTTAGCAATCTTTGTCATGCAAATGTTGGCCAAATTGTACTTTTTTGTGTTGCTTTCAGTACATCTTTTGTATGACAGCGAGTTCTATAGTTATCTTAAATGTTTTCACTGAAATATAAAATTTACAGTCCTGTGTTGTTTAATTACAATCAGCAACTGCTGTAAATTTTTGCAGACTGGACCTGTGTTGGAAACCTAAGATGCAGACTAGTGGCAAAAGATTAGATGATTCAATCCTAACCTAATAATGCCACCACATAGAGGCATTTTTCTAATGCACAAGATAAGCTTCTTCTTCCTTTTACAAGTATATTTTTACATTTTTCCAGACCACTGCTGTTCCAGACCAGTGAGCATATTGCCAGTAGCCCAGCTCTGGGAGAGGTTATTCCATTCAGCATTATTCTTCAGTTCTTATTTACGAGAGCACCACCAGAGTTAAAATCACCCTTCCAGGTAATAATATCAACCTGCCTTTCTTTGTCAGGTTCCCTAAGGAGGAATAAACATTGTAGTTTGCCCTAGCTGTTTTAGTTAAAAATTATTCAACTTCATATTTTATATGATTTGTTGGCATTTGTTTTGATTGTGGCAAAGGTGTTATGGTCATTGACTTCATTTTTTGATTATTAACAGTAGGAATATGATAACCTGATATTAAATAGATTCTCAATTCTTTACTATTCTGTCAGCTTGTAGAAAAAATTGCAGATCTTTTCGTAGACTGCAAATTGCCTGGATCCTATTTGCGTAAGGTGCAGGAAACCTTGATCACTGCAGTATTGAGAGAGCCTCGTGTGGCCTTCACTTATGTCATCTTTGATTCTGAAATTGGTGTGTCTGTTTCCTTTTTCACGTTTGTGTGTAACTGGTGTTTGTGTTTCTCTGTATCAGAGGGCTGAGTGGTCCATTGCCCGCTACTCCCAGTGGCTTGATGATCATCCGTCTGAAAAAGACAGGCTTGCCCTCATACGGTAAAAATCATCCTTCTTCTTTTCTACACTTATGGTAATGGAGCAATAATTTATCTGCACACTGAAAAGTAAAAAAATTTGCCTCAGGAGATGTATCATAAATACATTAACCTCTGTCTATTCGTGGGATGAGTTGCAAAATGGCAGACTATGTAAACTGAACTCTCCTCTCCATTCTCTCTTACCCAAGACCTCCAGTGCCTTTGGAAGGTGCATATAATCCTCTTGCAAAAGAAGGAAACCACGCACAATGAGAGTTTAAATTAATACTCAGTTTTAAGTGTTGGAAAGTCAAGGCTGCAGCTATCCTGTCTTCTGTATCAGGAAAGAGAAGTTTTGGAAGCTTAACCAATGTAAATGTAGGTAGAAATCTAAAAATGGGAGACCCTTGTTACACCCCTGTAATGTTACTCTTCAGGAAATCAGCCCATGATTCACAGAGAAGTGACAATTACATCAGATTTTTAAAACCTTGCTAGGGTAGATGACTTTATGGCTAAATACTATTTTCCATCTTAAAATGTTAGGAAAAGTTAGAAGAGTCTTGTTTTTCAAAACAAGCAGATTTTTGAAGTATGTTAGAGAGAACAGATGAGTTGTATGAATGTGACAGAGCCAGCCTGGGGATCCTCAGGATTCAAGGCTCAGATGATCATTTGGCTCCTAACGCCCTAAGTTTGCCAGGCATCTTCTCAGTGACCTCGGTGTCAGCCACTCCAGTGGCACGGGAAAGGCTGTCACACGTGACTGCACCAGGCTCCATCTGGCCTGGGAGCCAGCTCTGTCCTTGAACTTCTGTGCGTGGATGTTGCCAGCTTTTGCAGAAGTGATTGAAGCTGACTTTTAAGTTCCAGCCAGCAATGGTTGTGCCTGAGAAAGTCAACTGTTATCTGTCCACACTTCTAAGCCAGCCAGGAGAAGTCTGCTGTAAATATTTACACTTCCTGAAGCTGATAGCACCGTACAGTCCCATGTAGTGATTGGGACAATTAAGGAAATACTAGTTGGTCACCAGTAGATAGGAGTAGTAAGATTTATTTCCGAAATATTAAAATACAATCTGTGTCTCTTCATAAGTGTATTTTTTTTTAAATCATTCATATTGTTAGTCTGTTTGTCTGCAAAACTACATTTCCTTGAATCTCAAGCCATGACACCTTGAATGGGGCATGGGTAATAGGTATAGGGTTGATAGAGCTGTATATGTAATTAATTATGAATATTTTGAATGTAACTTCTGTCCTGATAGTACTGGCAAAACTGACAATGTTGAATTTCAGTTATACTGGGGAAAGCCAAGAATGCAAGTCATTTGAGAACTGATGAGATTCTGTTCTCTTCAGTCTTTTTTCACAAATTTGAAAATGGCATCCTTAAATTACAACACATTTTTGTCTGCTTGCAATTAAATTTCATCCAGACTGATTCAGTTAATGGGCTTGCTGATGGTCATGTTCAGACATTGATGAATTTCTCTGACCATGGAGGTATTAAGGGACAAACCTTGGGACAAGGCTTTTAGGCAGGACAGTGTCATCCATTAGACGAAGTAGTGAAGCTGGAATACTTAAGGTTCTCCTTTCAGTCCTTCCACTGAATCCTTTATTCATTTTGCATGAGATACCACTATTAATATATTTTAACTTTGTAATCTCAAGAACGTGCTGCTGCAAGGTTATCACTGGCAAGGTTATCACCTGAGCATGAGGCTGTTTGTTCCTTTGCTTTGCACTGTGGAGTTCTCAGACACTGCTTGGACGTCTGTTGTCTCAGGGCATCTTTGAAGATCTGCCCTTCCCAAAGGCCTCTGGCTGGCACTCCACTGGCTCTTCCCTACTCTTGTTATCCCAGAGCAAGGCTGTTTGTCACTGCCCATGCTTGACTGCTGCTCCATCCATCCCCAGCTCAGTGTTTGCAGTAAATTAACTGCACTGGCTTTGTCAAGCAGGCTCTTCCCTCAGGTGTCTTAGTTGGCAGCTTGTGTAGCACTGCAGTCTGGGAGCAAGGAGCTGGAGCTGGACAATGTTGGGATGCAGTGAATGAAGAGGATGGTTCTCCTTTGCAGACACCAGTCCCCTCTGTAGGCACTGCCTTTTCACCATCTCCTCTCATGCCTGTAAGCCATTTCTAAACAGGCCAGTTATCTGTATAAAAGACGGGCAAGCAAACATCAGTCACTAATGTGCCCATGTTTCACTCGTATTTCCTTTAATATTCTATTGGGAGATTTCTGAGCCTGCTCTTCATGTATCTCATATGAACCTAAGTTGAACTACAGGAGTCTTGCTCTTTTATCAGTCACCCTCTTCAAGCGTTTTCTGCCCGTAGTAGTTCAGCTGTGCTAATTGAACTCTGGATGTTTGGAGCCTGCCCTACATCAGGATATTATCTCTACATTTGCGTCAACCTTGCAAAATGGTAATTTTCTGCAACTTCCCTTTGTAACAACTGTGTAATCACTCTAGAGACCTGCTGCTTAGATATTAATTTACTTGTGTTACCAGGATCTTTACAGCTTCATATTAGAGCTAATTGGAGTGCTTCTTCCGCTCTGTAGGTCTTAAATGCTTCACTTGCAACATGGTGTGAATGGTATGAATTATGCCATTCTGAGCATTTTTGTGCATTTCTTCCTGCTGATATTCAGTGTGAAGGGTGGGATTTACCTGGTCAGAGGTATATTTGCTAGATTCCCTTTATGGTCAACAGAGAGAAACAGGTGCTCCTGATCCAGATTGATCTCATCCTGAAGCAGGTACCTAAAATGAGTCCGTTGCATTGTGTCCTGAAAGCTCCATTTCCTCTGTTCAGTGCAGGGAGTGTTGTGGGACACAGGAGCTCTCTCAGGCAGGCAGCTGCCCTGCAGACATTTAGAGGTAGGTGAGATGACCCTGCTGCAGGCGTCCTCCCTGAGCGGGGATCATGTTGGAAGGAGCTTGAAGTGGCCAGGGCCTTTTTTTCTTTTTCTTTTTAAATTAAGCTTGAAAACTCAGCCTTTCTTCTGTAGAAGAAACCCTATTAGACATGGCAGAATTTGAATCACCCTGAAGAACAGTTCGTCCATTCAAGGTCCCAAATTCTTACCTTTACCATTAGAGCGTGGGTTAACTCCCCTTCCTCAAGCTCACCCTTGCTGGAGCAGAGCTGAAAGGCAGACTCAGTGAAGGGTTCATTTTCATAAGGAGCTGATGTCCTGAGCTGGAGGGTGGCTCTGACCCACCAGCCTGCCAGGGGCAGGGACAAATGCCAGCTCGGGGGCCACCACGGAAGCCCCATCTGTGCATTCGGTTCAGTCTCGGTGGGCGCAGCAGCCCGACAGCTTTGCCACAAGCGGCAGAGCCGCGCTGGGTCAGTGCTCCGCTCAAACCGAGCGGGAGCATCCAGGCGGGATGGCCGGAGGCTCCGGCGCCACTCCCGGGCCAGCGCCAGGCCATTCATGAAAACCCTCGGCGTCACTTAGGCTTGTCTGTCACCGCACGGTCTCTTTGATCTCTTTATTTTGCAATCTGGAGTAACCCCGAGACGTCTCCTGCTAGTCTGTGGTCCTGCAGATGATGCTGTTGGAGATTGTACTGTCCATTCTTACAGTAATTTTTACAGCACTGGATTAAATAGTCCTGGTGTCAGACAGATGAGTTCGTACACAGTGTATTTTCAACTTATTGCTTTGCCCTGAAGTTTGCAGACACTTTTAACAAAGTACTAAAGAAAAGTCTGTCCCTGGTGTCCTCCAGCTGCCCTGCTGGATGGATTGGGACAGGAGTGCCCAGGATGCCACCCCGCTACTGAGCAGAAAGATGATCCCTGCCTCCTGTTACAGTGTAAATCAGTGTAAAAGCTTACAGTGTAAATCAGGCTCCATTTGACTGAGGCAGGGCCCAGGAGGGCAGCACTAGTATTCACAATTCCATATAAAATTAATTAATTAGAGTAATTCTAAATGATACACATTAAGATCCCTTAAGAACCACAACCCAAATCATACTTTTTTTTTCTTTTAACTGTAGATATAAATCTTCATGGGTTGAAATAACATTTTAAAGAACTATCTGGGTCTTATATAATCAGCTTGTCCTGATTTCCAAGAAAGCTCATGGTTTTGCTCATGCAAGTGAAGTAATTTAATAAGTGCTTTAAAATCCTTTTCCTTATGTGGGAGGGCATCTTAGGGTGGTTTTTTTTCCCTTACTTCTTATGGCATTTTTAATGAAGCATTAATATATGCAGAAC
Organism: Calyptomena viridis; assembly: GCA_013390005.1. Taxonomy (NCBI): domain Eukaryota; kingdom Metazoa; phylum Chordata; class Aves; order Passeriformes; family Eurylaimidae; genus Calyptomena; species Calyptomena viridis. Next base: position 36,149 of record WEIV01026928.1, read on the forward strand.
AGCCCACCAACCCTCTTTCCATAGCTCTCTTTTACAAACAATATTTGTAATGTATACCATAGCTCGTCTTTTAAAATAGAAACAGATTGCTGAACAGGTTTTATGTCCTTTATTAGACTGGAAGATGCTGAATTTGGGGCATTATTTAGTCTAATCCCTTCAAGAGTATGTTTTGTATATTACATAAACAGGGTTTCTTCCATCTTAAACATCAATAATATAACTATAAATTACATCCTTTTATATGACAACAGCTGTGATCTCTTCTGTGCCGGAGACTTGATGATACTGCTTTCACCCATGGTGCTGTTTGGTTTTCCACAACTGCTTAGGCACTGGTGTTTTTACAGTGTCCTCTACAGGAGTGAGCCCACCTTGTTAAAGACAAGGTTTTAATGGTAAACTGGTGCATGTGATTTAAATTCTGTACTGCCAACATAGTCTACAAAAGCTCGTTTGAGCTAGGACTGGTGAAGTTTACAAAAACGTCAGCTTAAATTCTGCCTCTCAAGTGTTAACAAAGCCTCTGAACTCATTTGTCTCCCCAGATGAGGTACAGCCAGGTAGGCATCTCAGCTGGCTCCAGTCATGTATCGTTCCAAGTTGCCTGGTTCAGCCAGCCCAGCTTGCTTTGCCATAAGCAACTTCTGCACTGTCCATACTCCTGTATGTTGCAGTCCCAAAGTCCCACCCTTAAGGCTTGGTAACTGTTTTCAGAGAAACAAACTCCCATCCCAAATGAACCTCTGGAATCATGTCGACTCTAGGACCATTGGTGCTTTCAGTTACCTCTCCCAGCTCATTCCTCCCTCTCACTCTGGAGCAACCTCCCCATTACTCTGTGGACTCCAAACATCCTTCCTCCCTTGATTCATGATTTGTGCCATTTTACCACCTGGGCCTTTCATTACCAGGGATGTCGTTCCCAACAGGGCGGTCAGACTTCCTGGCCTGTTACCATGGGCAGCAATGCAGGAGGGTTTCCTGAGCTTGGCCGTGGTTCCCGTGTCACCAGGTAGGATGTGGAGCTCCAGGGCACTGTGGCTGCCTGTTCACTCCCAGCCTTCAGCAGCTGCAGCAGATTTTCACCCTCCCATTCAGTGTGAGGCCCCTCAGCTGCTTTCCTACACCTGCCCACATGGGAAAAGGCTCCCAGCTTCCCTGGCTGGGCGTGGGGAGCAGGGACTTGCAGGCCAGTTTGCTTTACTGGCAGCACTGTTCTGTCAGTGTCTCAGGTAAAGTTACTGATCATGAATGGCTTTTTAACATTGAGCTTCAGAGTGTTTAAATGCTTTCATTGCAGATGCAAGTGTGGGACACAGGGAAATAGTGAATGCAGCTAGAGTATTTAGAAAGCTTTTATTTTCATTGGTGTAAAGCTGTACAAGGCCTGTTTTAGAAAAATGCCTCAGAATTCACCTTATAGTATTGATGGAGTAGTAATTGCTGGTTGTCTTTTGAGTGGGTAAGAGAATTAGTTTAGATGCTCCTGGGTTGGTCATATGGGTGAAGTTTGAGTCTGTCTCTTTAAAGCAATGCAAGCAATGCCACAGTAAAAGAGCAAGTGCAGCAGAAGGTTGCTGACAAAGACAACTTCTGTTGGCTCTTGGAGAAGGATCTGGGCAGTTCCGAGGTCACCAAACAATTCCTTTTAGCTGGTTTTTAAGTTGTAAGGGAACAGTGGCTGCCACTGGTGGACTTGGTTTTGCCAGTAAAATTGGATTCTTTTGGGGCAGGAGAGAAGGAAAAAAGATGAAAGCTGCTGGAAGGTGTGACAATGGGACTGTAATACTGGTGTTTGGCATTTAGTGTAGCCTAAATCTCGTTCCATCTTGTTTGATCTGATGGGAATAACAGTCTGGCTAAGGATTATCAAGGGCTGACATTGAGTGGTTTTGGGTGCTGCTTTTAGGGTGAAGCTTCTCCCTTTCATCTATCTGGTTATCACTGTCATCTTTTTCAAGGGCTTTTTCAAAGCAAGGAGATAAATCAGAAAGGGATAGCAGTGTTACCATCTGGATAATGATGCCAACCCACAGCTTCACCAAGAGGTGTCAGAGCTTTCTAAGTTAAGCAGGTCAATATGTTTTTTCTATTTTCAGCTTTTGATGACTTCAAAAAACTATTTGGGCCCAACAAACTTTGAAGAGTGTAGAGAAGGGAAAAGACAGGGGCACTGGTGAGTGGAAGGGGAAAGATTTAGCAAGATGAATGTCAGTTACAGTAAGAAAACTGTGACAGGAGTTTCTCAACTGTCTTTTTAATACAAAAGACTATTCTTTGCTATTCTTTGCAGCAAGTAATTAACATCTAGCGTGTTTAACTATTACTGCTGACCAGAGCACTTAAGTGCTGACCTGAGGGGAAATGTGAGACACTTCTGACTCTTCTGAGCCATCTCCCCTCCTCATGATGGCATCCTTGAGCCTTCCCTCCCTGCATCTCTCACCTGCTGCTCAGTCTGCTCATCACATGCTTGCCCCTGATTGCCACAAGAGGCCCGTTCATGTAGATGCACACTTTCCTGATGTTCTGTTCCCCCAGTCTCACTTCCTCTCTTTAAAAAATCTTGGGATTTAAAACATACCTGTGGACATGCACAGTCTCTCTGCAGTTCATCATGCTGATGGCCTTTGCTGGGAGTGAGATGAGCTGCACCCAAAGCACTTGGTCGCTGCAGTAAGTGGTTTTTGAGTAGTTGCCTCTTTCCCTGTAGACCCTGTGCTTTTCCTGCAGGACCATTGGGAAGGAGCAGGCTTAAGGTTTTCTGGGAGCTGACCAGGTTAAAAAAGTCAGCTTTATTTTGGCTAGATAAAATAAGTGCTCTTTCTGGCTGTATCAAGGGATTGCTTCTCTCTTGCTGTTTGTTGATGTGCAAAAAATTCAGAGTGACTCCTCAGAGTGTGTTGATACCTAGTGTGGACCCCTCAGCAGTAGCTCACTAGTAAGTCACTATCAAAATTGAAGAGCTCTCAAATGCACCAAGGCCGACATGAGGGACTTTTCTGTACTGTCATTTTATTCTTCTGAAGTCTCTGAACTCTCCAGTAATCCATTCCATCCTCCTTTTGCATCCCTTCAGTCTCAGACACTATGCCCTGGGCTTCAGCAAAGAGTGACTCTGATGTCCAGCTGCTGCCTGGGGACATCAGGAGCTGTGGTGGGCAGCACCCCGAGCCTGGGGTGTTTCATTCCCATCCTGTGCTCAGAAGCAAAGCTGCCTCAGGTTCTTTGGTTGCACAGTTGCTTCACTCTGTCCCTGTCAAACTCCATTAGCAGGGGCTGCACGAGGGGACACCCAGCTCCTCCTGTTGCACTCTGGCAGCAAGGATGATGGATTAGCGCCTGGATTTGGTGGGGATGGGAAGTGCTGGCAGGACTGGGTGCAGCCCCAGGACCAGCTCCCGGGGCTGGGCTGTCATTGCTGTCACTGGCTTCTTGGGACCCGAGGCTCGGACTCCTCTCTCCAGCAAACTGAGCACAGGCTCTTGGCCTCAGGAGCATCTTCCACTTGTTAAGAAATGAACTTGGCTGAAAATGCCCAGCAGTGCTCTGACATGGATGGGTTTGAGTCACTGAGGAAGGGCCAAGCCCTTGCTGATGTAGCAGTAGCTTTACTCACAGGCAACCAAGTGTGTTGTGACCCTGCATCTTCCTACCCTCTCTTCTGGTTTGCGAGGTTTGGTGGGATCTGAGCCTTCCCAGAACTGCAGCATCACACAGGGATCTTGGCTGCTCCTAACTTCCTCTATGGGTGGAAAACATGGGCTGAATCTCACTCTTTAGTGTTTCTGCTTTCTTAAGCCTTGCCTAATTAAATGCCTGCTTACTGCCTATGGCCTCCAGCTGCCAGGAGGCATGTACAGGTGAGCAGTGCTGCCTGGGTCTGGGAACTCTCTGACTGGGAATGCAGTGTTTTACCAAAACCTTGTCTGTTGGAAGGAGCAGAAAACATAAATCGAGCTCTGCCTCAACAGCCCACCATCCTACAGCAGTTTATGTGCATTTATAGGCACAACCCTGCAGTTGCTCTGTCTCCCTCTCCCATCACCAGACGTGCATGACAACCATCTGCCCCCCTTCGCTGGCAGAGCAGCTGTGCTGGTGTGTCCCACACTTCCATAAAGGAACGTGGGAGACAAAACCCAGGACCACTCCCTGCTCAGTGACCCAGAGTGACAACTGCAGCTGTGCTGCTCAGGATGGTGCCTGGGAAGGGCTGTGGTGAGTCTGTGTTAGCACTGCAGCTGTCTCCAACCAGGAGAGCAACAGGAAAGAACCAGGAGCTGTCAGTCTCCACTTGAAACAGGAGGGATCTGTTGTTTGTGCATGTGTTTAGGAATGTCACAGTTTTGCTGTAAATATTACAAAGAGTTTAGAAAGAAATGCCCAAGATGATTGTATCTATTACATGAAGAAATAGGAGAAGCAGAAAAGGAGAGGAAAATGAAATTAGGAGTGTATGGCAAAACTAACTTGGCCTACTTAATGAGCTAGTTAGTTGGAATCTGAACAGATCAGCATTTATAAAGTCTTTGTTTTACAAACATGCTGTCATGCACCAATACTGCGTACTAGAACTTTGGCTAAAAGGTGGCCCTGTGTTGTAAAGCAAGTTGAGTTATGTACGGACAATTATGTCATCACAGTTGCCCCTTTTAGCTTTGCAATGTTGTATTTGTGCATTTCACACAAGATGACTCTACGTGTGACATCCTGTGACAATGTGTAAGGAAGCCACATCCAAGCTGTACCTCACACACACACAGCCTGTGGTCAGGGCAGCGTTTCCCCGGGGACAGCGGCAGTTCAAAAAGCCTCACCTGGAAATCACCTGAAGGCACCACAGCTCTCACCAGTGCCCCAGTTTTCATGCTCCAGGTTGTACTCTCAGCATCTGCAGCAGCTGGAGACAATGCTCTCCCTTTCTGAAGGTTATCACTGTGCCCGAGTCTGTGCGTCAGAGCTGTCATTTCAAGCCATCTGCAACATGCTGCTGCTTATTTAAATGTTAACTTGTTTGCTCCTCAAAACAGGCAAGAAAGGAAAGATCATGAAACAATTATGTAGAGCTTTGCAAGGCCTTTCTTGCTGACTTCCTTCTACAGAGACAAGTAAGGACCATCTGATGAAAATTCTGCAGGAGGGAAGAAGGCAATTAATTGCAGAACCTGAATTTACAGTGCTTAATTGCTTTAGCTACTTTTTTTTTTTCTTTAGTGGTGCACTGGAAGCTTATGTTCAATCAGTCAGAACGAGAGAGGGAAAGGAGTTTGCACCAGTCTATCCCATAATGGTTCAGCTGCTGCAGAAGGCCATGTCAGCCCTTCAGTGAACACCCTTGGACAACGCTCTCAAAGTAGGGAATGCACAGGAACAGTCCTGGGTCTTTGGTGCCACAGATGTATTTACACTTCATGTAAATTATCGCCAAATACAGAAGCTTTACAATGAAACGTGTTTTCCTACTTCAGCTCTGAAACTTCTGGCTTCTTGCTTTAAGTTCACAGTACCGGGACTTACTTCAACAGGAAATTGTACAACTGTTATGTGCTGTAAGTCTACATCTAATTGAAACATTCTTAAGCATTCCTTTTGAATTTAGAAAAGTGTAAAATTAGAACTCAGATATTACAGTGTAATTGCTGAATATGTCAAATAAGGAAGCAGCTTTTTTCCTACAAGTAGAGTTTTAAACAGTTGGATACATTTTAGCCTTATTCAGAAAATTGTACTTTTGAAACGCTAGAATCATCAGTTTCCGTCTAAAAATCACTAATTTTAACACAAGGAAAAATATTTATAACTAACCTAAATGATTCTCTGTTGCACTGCTGTTTGCTTAGAAATAATTTACATTGATTTCAACTCTCTTTTTGCTTAAACTGTAATAAAGAACACTGACTATCCAATCCTGAAATCAGTATTTGAAATTCTTCAGTAGCTTCCTCATGGCAAAGCATTAAAATATACTTTGGATGGGTTCATGTAAAGACTTCCAATACAAAACATGCTCATTGCTGCAGGGCTGACTCAGTGATTAGTCTTCACTTTATAAAATACACAACACCAAATTTTAATGAATTTATTTGAAATAATATACAAGAATATAGTGTGCAAAAATCTTAGGGGCAACATCATGTAGACGTGTCATAAACTGAAATTTACAGTTGTGATTCTTAAAAAAAAAAATGCACAGCTGTTTAGTACAGGAAAAGCCATGATTGGAAAAGTTCACAGCAGAAGCAAATTGTAATCCTAATGCAGCTGCTCTAATTTTAGACAGTTGGAGGAGAAAAAAAAGTAAAGTGCAAGTGTTGCACGTATAGTTAAGTGCAAAGTTTGCCCCCACCATAAAGATGTCTTATGGCAAAATAACATATTGTAAAATATGTGGCAAAGACAAAACACAGAGTTGTAACTGATGGTGATGGTATCAACAGCACCGTTGTTCTTGAGATAACGCTATTTTTTCGGTTCATCCTTCCCGGGCCATTGTTTCCACCACGAAATGTCAGCTCTCACTAGTGCCAGCTGATGCAAAAGTATCTCCCTTGTGGATACAGGTTTTATAAGTGGCATCCCAAGCAGCAGCTCCCTCGCTACATCACACCACACGCTCCATTCCCACTTGTTCTGGTAACTTGCTGGCAGTGGGGCAGGCTGGGAAGCGGGAGGCTGATAATACACTTTGCCATTTCAGAAAATCCCAGGCCCCAAAATTGCAATTAATAATACGGTTGTGCAATACATATTAATCAGCAATAAGAATCAATGTATATAAACAGCTGTTACATACTTTAAAATTCCCCTTTTTGTACATTTTTTTTTAAAAATAAACATTTATACACATCTCCTTCGCCTCTTTCTAAAGTACTTTAGCACCACAGGATATCCATTTTCAAGCCTATATTACCTGATACATATATGAAGTTTGGAAGAAAAATAAGGCAATTTGGTTTAAAATGCTGATAGTTTTAGCTTACTTAATGTTCTATTGTAAAAAGCAAATCTGCACTCAGATCATTTCCGACTTGATGGTGCCAGTATTTTACGGTCACACAGAGTCACAACAAATAGTAAGACCTTGATCTTGCATCTTCTTGCCATCAAGCAACAGCCACTTTGTAAATACAGAGTTAACAGGAAAATTCTGGCTTAATGCTGCTGTGAGCCCTGAGAAAAGAGAAGAGAAAACCAGGTTAGCAGTTACCAAGCACAGGGGAAGCAGACATGACCTAGCAAACACTTGTTTTGAAAGCTACAAGTGCTTTTCATTGGTCAGTCAGAAGAAAACAAAAAGGCCAAAATCAGCCCATCAAGACTTCTCTGTCACAGCCTGGAGTCCACCAGTCATTACTTAGCAAGGTAACCAAACTGCTAACAGTTCAGCTCACTGAACTACAACAATTAAAAAAGCTATTTCCTGCTACAACACTGAGGTAACAGGTTCTGCAGATCCTGTTCTGTTGGCCTGAAGACTCTGAGGACAAGGAAAATCCTACTACAAGGCAGTGTAAGAAAGCTATCCTTATTGACACCAATACATCACTACTCCTCTCAGCTACACACAAACGCCTCTGAGTTGCTTGAAGCTCACAGGTGAGTGTGTGATCTCACCATCCAAAGCCCAAAACTGCAGGAGTGTAAAAGCAGAATAAATAAATAGTAGTATTTTAACTAAACTCACAAGGAAATCTAACAGAAGCTGTCACTGCTGATTAAAACAGAATGCAGTGAACAGAAAAACAGCTTGTTCCTGGCAGCTGGGATTTGGTGGAACCTTCTGCAACAAGGGACTGGAAACTCAGCACAAAGTATGAACAGCAGAAAGAAGCAACCTAGTGTTGGAGCATTACTTATTCAGTCTTAAGGCAACACTTGCATATGCTCTTGAGAAAGCAGCCTCATTTACACATGAAAGGAACAGGGGTAACTTGAGGATAAAATCTTACACCACACGGATGGTTTCACCAACCATGTAGATGAAGTCCATACCACACTTCAAGCTCCCACCCAGGCATAAAATGGCTTATGATGGACTTGGCATTCTGTGCACCTCAGTGATCTTTCCTCCCAACCTACTCTTCCAGTTGAACAAGCAGGATCTACTTTTTTTTTTTTATGTTCACTTTATGACGGTTCAGCTTGAAAGTCCTTCTCTTTCTTAATACACCCACTACCATCTAATCCACACCTACAATCTTAGATCGATGCCTTTCTAGAAAGTGGAAAACAGTTTACTTCCCTACCAAAGTAGTGTTACCTACCGTATTTATTTTGCAATTAGCCACAGTAATAAATGAAAGGGATTCACAGGGAAAAAACTACTTTGCTCCCTCAATATCTTTATATATGCTAGTATAAATTACAAGTAAAAAATACAAAAAGGTAAAAAAAAAGCTTTTACTGAAGAAAAAAAATTTAGGTACAATTTTAACTTAGTTGAACTTAGTTACTTGAAACAAAAGGTCATGTGCCCTTCCTCCACATTTCACAAGCACATTATCAGTCCAACAGAATTCACAGAACTCTCATAAAATATTCAGACAGACCCTCTCCTGATGAATGTTTGGGCTACCAAGAGCACAGCTTACAGTGAACAAACCCCACTGGTGCTACCTGCATGAACACATGTAAGTGCATAATGAAAAAGACTGCTGCACAAACATACAGAATTTGTGCGTTTTCTCTTCCAACAGTCAGGATTTAAACGTTTCTGCTCTTCTGCCAAGGCCTTGGCTTCTAACGTGTACATCCGTCTTTCCTCATTTTTCATCTTCTTCCACCTGTCACCGAGTATCACACTTATGGCTCTGCAAGACAAATGTGTACACTGTGGTCAGGACACTGCTAAGAAATACCCTGGTGTTCTTCTTTTTTTATCTGAGCACTTTAAAGAAGACAGAAGTTAAATGTGGAAATAATGCACGAAGAAGAAATCAACTCTATCTTACAATTTTTAACAACCATGTTTCTGATTATCTTCTCACTGTTTGTTTAATAGTTAAACAGCTGAGACTTCTGTGTTGGCTGAGCATGGGTCAGTGCACATTCTAACATTTCAAAGGGTGTACATTTGAATACACAGCAACTGTCATAAACCAGCAGAACAGAGATGTTAAAAAACCACCACCAAATGGTAACTCACATTTGTTTTGCTCTACTTTCATACTCAGAGGATCATAGGACAGATTTGCTGAAAATATGTTATCTAATAATTAGGGCAATGAACTGAATATGACCTCAGCCAAACAAATACTTGATTAACTGCAAGCCCCCCTGTCTATTTAATCAATATGTGTAGCTTCCTCCACGTTCAGTCCACACCAGGCAGAACACAGGGATAAGTTCCCATTCCTGTGCGAAGGGAACCATTTGTTCTAACACATCTATCACCATTTCCAGAAGCTAAATTAATTCCTTTCCTACTCCTTATAAACTGTAGGTCTTTGAGAACATTTCCCTGTATTATCATGCCATATTGCTTAACTGCACTTCCAAATGTGGGATCAATATCCCATTAAAGCTTTAACTCCCTCCTTTAGCTGAACAAAATCTCTAAACAACAGCTCTTATCAATGACAATTACAAGCTAACATGTAGTTTGAACACTTTGGCCTCAGATTACAGTGGTGAGAGTTCTATGACCAGGAAAAGGTGGACACAGCTAAGTCCTTTGCTTTCTCCTATTAACAAGTTCCTTGCTGGCAGCAAAGCTATTCATAGACTTTCTAACTGAATCAAGACAAGAAGAGTGTGATCAACCATTTCCATATTGCACATACAGCAATTCTGCACCACACCAGGGAAATGGATTTGAATCCTGCAATACCCTGTGGAACTGTTCAGACTTCCACAGAGCCCTGAGGGGGCACAGCCCAGCCTGTGCTGCCACGTGCTCTGATGACTCCTTACACCAAACTCCTCAAGCTGCCACCAGATCCCATCAACATCAAACCCATCCACACAGCAATGGGAACTTCTGGCTTTTTATCCAAATTGAGAACCAGTATCTTTGGTCTGTCATCAGAAGCAAACACACTCCAGTTTAATTAGCAGACTTTTCATGTTTTGACAGTATCCAGAGGCAGATCAACAGAAACCTGACTGCTTTGGGTCACCAGTTTGCACTGGGTCACTCATACCCCCAGGAAAGAACATGGTGACCCAGAGAGAGATTTGCTGAAAAAGCCATTGCCTTTCCAAATAAAAATGCACTATGAAATCTTCGTATTTCAAATCGAATGTATTATTTTCCTCATCTTTAGAAGGCTCACTACTCAAATTATTCAAGGATTTCTGAACACAAAACCAAGTCCAACTACGGTTACAGTGAGAATACCTAGAAAATAAACAAGTGTAGCCCTAACATGGGATTACAGCCCACAGTAGTTTTAACTATCATGTGACTCCTGCCTTGTGCTTTCCATGTTTACAGCTTGCTCTCTTGCTGACATGGCCTGAGAGCTGCTTTGTCTCACAACAGATTGTTCAACTCTGAATACCTCGAGTTCTGTCCTTTCTAGAAAAATAAACTGTAACAAACATAAGAACTCCAGTGTACAAGAAGTAGCTGCTACATTGTAAGATCTACTTAAAAAAGTTGCCTCTAAACAGCTAAATTAAGCCACGCCTCAGCAACACTAGCAACAGTAGCTGAATTTCTGTAACATGAATTATCACTCCCTAGTTCTGATGCACTTCATTTTATGGATGCCATGGCACTGCACCCACATGCACTGCCTTCCTTGAACTCCAATGAGAAGTGCCTTCTGAAGCTTAGTTGTAACCTTGGCATCACTTTCCTTCAAGGTAAACCTGCTCACTGGAATATTCAGCTCATTTTCACATCCATGCAACTGCAGCTCCAGTTCACTGCATCTACCTGAAATCAGCATTTTCAATTAAATGTGTAACCATCACAAACTTTCCTGGCTGACATTCTGTTCCATTTCTCATTGATAGCTGCAATGAATTGAAGGCAGCAGATCTGCCTCACTGAACTTACAGAACATCATCACCAGGACACACAAGACTGGCTAGGATTTAAGGATGGGCTATTTATATGGCAGGATTTTATTTCTCAACAGCCCTTATTACACTGCCCTTATTAGCACATTATGAAATAACCAAAACCCTTTCAAAGTCCTGTCAACTTTAACTTCTTTACATGCCACAATGCAATTTTTACAGTAACACTTTTCATGTTGCATACATTAAAAAATCTGATTCTAAGATCAGTCCTTATCATGTGTTTTATATTCTCTTTACATATGCACACAAAGTATTACTCAAAACATACATAATTGAGATCTTTCAGCTATCCTAACCATCAGTACCCCGTTATTCAACAGGATATACAGACTGGAAATAAGTGCCTGTAACTTCATGAACGATTTGCAGTATCATATCAAGACTTAATTAGAAGAAGCAGAAATTCCCTTTTTCCCATTCCAGCACACGAGCAGAGCACCTCTTCACTCATCAGTGTAAACAAAGACTGGACTCATATAAATAAATGTATATATATATGTATGTGTGTATGCTGGTGCACCTACATACATGTACCAGTTGCTTTACCCAAATGCTTTCTCAGCAGTTACTTTGCCCAAAGTGGTTTGTATCTAGTTCATTACATACTGTAAGTATTTACAGTCCACCCATAAATTACCCTTTGTGTTAGCATCTTTCAAAACTTGTTCTTAAAACAGCACACACAGATTTTATTTGAAATGCAAACTTTAGGCCACTTAAATCTAAAGGTGGGACAGATATTTTGCTGGCTCACCAGTAACAGCAAAACTACAGTTTATATCATTACCTGTTGTCTTTCCCTGGATACATCTGAGTGTATTCAACTCTGTATTTTTTGGCAAAAAGCATGAAGGCATTCATTGGTCTTTTGCACTTGTTTGGAGAAGTGGCACTCACAGTACTTGCAGTCCCTGAGCTGTGGCTTTTGCCAGCTTTGCTGTACAAAGGGTTGGAGGACAGATGAGCCGAGGCAGCGGAGGCACAGGTGTTACTGGTGCACTCTGCTCTCTCAGCATCCTGGGTGCCGGAGGCCGCGGAGGACAGCGAGGCGCGGCGCTGGCGGGCCATGCTGCTGAGCACGTACACGGCAGACGAGTCCAGGGGGGTGAAGTCGTAACTGCAACACAGACACAGCAGCAAGTCACCGACGCGTTTTTGTGTGAAGTACCTACGTTTCTGTTCGCTCTCCAGCTGTGCTACATTTCTAGTATCCTGGGCTCTTTCATGTGACATCATCATTTGTGCTTGATGCAGATGTCAGTGTGAAAAACAAAAAACTACAAGAGTTTGGCAGATAAATCAGTATCTCCTTCAATGTGATGGCAGACTGCAACTTTACACATTCTGCTGTGTGCTTCCAACTCCCCAGCTGTATATCAATTAACTATACACTATCTTCAAATTTTCCTCTTCTTCCTTTCTGCTTCTGTCCTTACCATAAATCAAACCTGGTCAGTGAATGACAGGTCCTAAAGGGACAACTGATGCGGGAGGAATAAGCATTGAGTTCACTTGCAAGTATGTATTAAGGACAGATATGAAACCACTATAGTAAAATAACTTACATGCAGTACTGCACAAACTTCTCTAGGCAGTTAAATACACACTACGTTACACACAAACCTTCCACTGAGATCAAAACACTGTTCAGAGCCCCGTGATGTGGCACCGCTCGATGCAGCGCTGACAAACGCCTGCCCTCTAGTGACAGAACTGCGGGATTCCTCGGTACTTCAAGATACTTGAACAGCTTAGATTAGACCTCCAAAAACTACAGCCTAGCAATTTTTAGTTGACCAACAACTACGATTAACCTCTAACCACTACAGGAGAAGTTTAATTCCACAGACTATTAGTTGCCATCCCCAGGTGTGAGATCAGCCCGGGAAGTACAGGCTGTGCTGTTTTCAGCAGACTATGGGCAAAACACACTCGGAGTGGTGCTACTCAACCTACACCACCAAGTTACCACCACAAAAACCCACCACAAGTATGGATGCTAAGGCTCTGCCCCCCCACTGCTCAGTGTGGCTACAGCTGCATAACTTAAGGCCAAAATAAGGGCTTTGAAGAGCTTTTTTCCGAACACATTGAACTCCAAGCAAGGCAATACTGTACGTGGCAGTCCAGTCCCTGCTGCACAGGCAGCTCCTTTTGTGGGGCAGAACCACAGAGAAGAGTGGAGCATGAAGGGTTGCCTCCAGCATCCCTGAGAAAAACACACAGCAGGGAAGGAGGCACAATGCTGACAACTTTGCAGGCTGTCACGAGATCAGCAGAAATGACCTCCCTGTTCTACAACAGCCCAGCACTCTTCCTGTTCCTAATCTCCTTCCCATAACACAGCAGCAGGATTTTGTTTATTAATTCTTCTGTCCTGTTAATCACAGCTGCTGCATGCTCCTTTCTCACTCATTTACACCCTTCTGCCCAGAAAGATGAGGAAATTTGAAGTGTTCAGGCAGAATTCAGCTGGACTGCAGGGTTAGTAAGGAGCCAGAATTCCAATTTCTTCAGTGAGATGTAGCTACAGTGATTCCAACACCTCTCTACATATGCAGTTCAGAATAGGAGTTACTAAGACAAAAAAACCCCAGACAACAGCACATGAGTGAAGCCAAGCAGCTGAACCATGGCACACTGAAATCATACAAGAGCTCTGAGGGCTTGAACTATAAACAGCATTTTAAACTCCTTTTTTCTATTGTAAAAAAACAAAAAGCAGCTGGACTAAAAACAAATGCTAAAAATGCACTAACATCATAGGAGATGATGGATTTTATTAAACCTAGAAATCTCAAAATAGCATGGAAAAGATCTTTACTACTTCCTCAGTATCTTAAAATAATTTATGTTGCACGGGACCTCTGAAGGTTATCTGGTTGTACTTCTAGCTCAGGCAAACGTCAAAAGTAATCTAATTTTGAAGTTAGGTAAGTCTGATATATCACAAAAGAGTCCCAAAAAACGAGAATACACAAAAATAAGAATTAATTATGGAAGTACTGTATTCTAAAGCCATAGCATATGTATTTATCACTTGGAAACTACTCAGATAATTCAGATACAAAGCTGCACATGAAGCACAAGATAACAGCTGGCAGACATACTATTGTGGGAAAATTGTAGTAGGTTTTTCAAACATAATTCACTTTACCTGAAGAATTTATACAGGTAATATATATATTTTTACTGCTTTATCTAATCTGGCTTAAACTATCATAAAAAGAGGCTGAAAAGTTATTTCATTCCAGGGTACTACTTTGCAATTTAGCAGAGCACATAATCAGACAGCTTTCCTAATACTGAGTATTCATTTTTTGCTATCATTTATCTCATATTACCACAACTATTCTCTCTTTGGTCTACATAATGCTTCAAATTCTTCTATACTTAAAAGTGCCTACTCATTAAATACAAGAACCACTGAGGCCACTTTATCCAAAAATTACCTTTTAAATGTATCAAAAACACCTGAATCATCAAAGTTAATGGCATCAGGGTGTCCAGGAGGTAGACACAGATCTCCAAGATGCATTTCACAGCATGGAATGCCATGCTGTACCACAGTCAAGCTTGGATAAAAAGATGACCAACCTGAAGTGGTAAAGAATTAAATTAGACAAATGGCCAGACAATCTCTCCAGTTCTTCACTGGAGCAATCCTGTATCTCTAAATTACATGATTTTATAAAAATATTCTGATGTAGTTTCTTTCACCCAGAAGAAAAATCAGGAACAGTTAGGGAGTTCCTACTGCAAAGGGTTTATTTTTATCTCAAATAAAATCTAATTATAGTAAAAAAGTAATCAAAACCTGGAAACTTTTACCATCAGAAGTGTCGTGTTTAGCAAGCAAGAAAAGCCTCTTATTTGCAGCTTTCCTTCCCCCCCCACCCCCCAGTTCTTCTGCTTTCCTGAGCTCCATTTATATACTTCATCAAATCTTTCCTTAAGAGAGAGGCAGTTTTCCTGTAGCTTTATGGCTTTACAGTTTTGTTTGTTCAAATTCTGGATTTCTTTACAGAGACAGTAAATTGTTTCTACACAACTTTTATCAATTTCTTGAACAATATGGGATGCCAACAAAATCTGCAACCACTTTCTGAGAATATTTTAATACACAACCAACCGTGCTTGTAGTATTTCATACCTTTATTTTTAACATAAAATGGATGGTCGAGTCTGCATTCTACAGTAAGCAAGCCATCCTCCACTGTGCCAGGATCAAAAGTCAGCTTCAGCACTGACTCACCAAAGGAAATGCTTTCTTCATGAGAGATCAACTTCAAACCATTGGAACCATAATCCTGTAAACACACAGAGTTCCCCAAAAAAAGATATACTCCAGGTGTATACTCATCATTATACATTGTATACCAACATTCTAACTGCTATTTCTATCTCACTGATAAAGGTGATGTAACATTCAAAACATACCTAAATTAATTCAGTTCAAGTGTTTTATAGCAGGGTACTCAAGAAGCACAGTGATCAGCTCTAGACATCTTTAATGTCAGACTCTCTTCCTGAGATAGCAATTAAAGGCACGGGGATAACACAAGAAACTAAATATTTGCTACAGGTATTGCAATGAATTTATTAGAACTAATGGCTACCTTGTAAGGACTCACTGGGAGATTTTCCTCTTTTCCACAGCTTTCAGATCTTGCAAACTCTTCAACATCCTGCCACTCTTTATTGCATCCTTTATGAAAGCACAAACGAGAGCCTAACAGATTTTTTCAAGGGAAAAAAAAAAGATTAATGTTCAGTAAAAAAAAAGTTTCTGTTAGAAAAAAAAGCCAAAACCCAAACCAAATCAAACAAAACAAAAAAAACTTATTTGATGATACAGGTTATTTTACCTTTTAGAAAACAATGCCAAACAGTTGAGGGCCAGGAATGGCACCATCCTAGATCATCATCATCTGAAAGGGATGACATGCAGAAAATGCCAGATTCTGATTCACTATTCACCTATTAACAGAAGCAAAATGATGTTGATATTTTACTGCAGAAGATTTTAGGGCTGGTCTTGTATGTCTTAAGACATATGCACCTGTGGCATCATTTTGCCCTAAGTACTAATGGGAATGTAACACAAAGATTCAAGGAATGCAGTAAATGTGAAAGGAGTGTTTTCACCTCCTTTTCTGAGATGCATCCTGAAATTTTTGAGTTTCATTCTCCAAAATTCATTTCACCTCTACTGATTATCTTATGCTTAGGTGTAAGCATCTGACAAACTGTCATTCCTTGGTCCTCCACAGAATCACTCAAAGCATGTGTTACTCTGTGGTCCAATTACTGGAAAGCTGTAGGTTCAAGATTCTAAATAAATCACTTGGAAAAATTCAGTGTCATTATCAGACAAGTTTCAGATACAAATTAATACAAGGGAAAGGGAGACACAGGACTGACAGTTTCTGTGTGTCTGAGAGGGATCTATATTTCTTGTTGAGGCAGCAAATGACAACACAGTTTTTTAAAGCTTGCTATAGAAGGAACAACAGTAGAAGCACAGCTTTCTCAGAATGTGATCCCTCACAAAAAATGTGAACTCTATGAAGTAGCATGAAAAACTTACCCTGTGTAAAGTAACAGAAAATCTAGCTTAAATAGAAATGGCATTAGTACTAAACAAATAATTTTTTAACTAGTTTCCCTTTCCAAAAAGCTGACCTCATTACTCATGCACCTTTGTTTAATTTAAAATGTTTCAGAACAACTCACCCTTTCGTGTCTGACTGGTGTTTCATCTGCATCATTCTTGGAGAAGTTGGGATCGTTGTTTGAAGATCCTGGTGGAGGACGTGCATAGGAATGTAAACTTTTGCTTGTAGCTATTATGTGAACAGGAGATGATCTACAATAGAAACATGTATTTTAAAATATCTCAGATTAAGACAACATGAGACTTTGCTGCCATTCCTCCAAAATGCCTTTGCTGCAAATATTTCTGTTTGAGTGAGCTGAACACCAAGTAAACCTCCCACACACCAATATTCAGATGGGATGATTAAAGGGTACAAGCTCAAGCAAAGAGAATATTTAGCATAACTCCTGCATAGCCTCTATATAGCACCCAAATGACAGTATAACTTCCACAGCAGCATCTCCTTGTCACAATGCTGAAGTTTTTACAAGTATCTTGAAGCAAATACCCCATTCTTAAGAGTACATAAAGACATCTGCTCTGTCCTAGGGATTAAATCTCAACTGCATTACCAGCAACAGTACTGCATTTAAATTTCTAAATATAAGCCTAAGCTGTACCAGAAAAAGTGAAGCCCAGAAATTTCCAAGATCCCACACTGCTGCTCACAGCCTTACAGAATTTACAGATCACAGACCTGAAACAGTTATCACTAAAACATACATTGCATTACATTTCCAATTAGCTCTTAAAAAAAAAAAATCTAAAGTCAGTACACTAGAAAGCACTAAGAATTTAACATTACATATTCTTTTTATCATCTGCTGTTTTACATGACAAAAACATCCATCATTTCTGAGCCTACTGTGTCAAGGCAACATCTTTATACCATCCTGCCTCAGTCATGGCTAGAAACTAAGCTGCTTTTGCACCAGGCTCTGAGTCCTGTGCATACTTCCGGGCTACAATACAGATACTAAATAGAAAGATCAAAATATAGGGCTCCACTTCAAAGGCAGAGGATGTAAAGAGTGACAAAATGTTTCTGGAGATACAGTATTAAAAATCTCTATAGTTAAAATCTGAAAAGAATGTCAGTACCTGTTATAAAAAGCACACTGCATCAAAGGACTCTGAGGACTTGTGGCTATATTTGCTAACTCTGTCAACCAGTTCACCCCATTCTCACAAGAATAAGCATTTTCTGGATTGCTGTTTGAGGTATGTTGGCTCCATGAAGGCCTTGAACGTTCCTGATGTGAAACATCAGCACCAAGCTGAAAAAGTGCAGGTGGGGTAGAATCTGTCTGCACAGCCTGTAATTCAGGAAGATCATCTACAAACAAATGCACAAATTACCATAATTATACCCAATTCTAGTTGTCACCAAGTCTTGCAAATCTAAATAAAAAAGGAAAAACAAGAATTTTATTTTCTCGTATCACAATTACCAACATTTCACAAACCTATTCATAATACTGACAAAATGTCCACAGAAATTGTAACACCTCTAGTCTAGTAGACATTCACACAAGAAATCTAAGAAAAACTTATGGAACTACATAAAAATGTAGCTCTAGCTTTAAAGTTTTTACTAGCTTGAACAGTTTACACAGAACTATGCAAACATGCTTCACTGAAATACTAAAACATTCAACAAAAGGCAACCAAATTTATCTGTCCTAGCAGGTGTGACACTAAAAATTATCAACATCAGAGACTATTCAAGGTAAAAAACAGTTTCCCACGTTCCACCAAGGAACAGGAATTAAATGAGTCAGAAATCATGGCAGCTGGGTATACAGCCTGGTAGGGCTGAATTCCCATCAGTAATCTACACCTCTCACATCCCATACAGAATAGCAGAGGAAAGCCCAGCTTGTTAACAGAAGTCTGTGCCATGCACTGTCATGTAACTAAGTATTCTTCTTAATCACTCCATGAATTCAATTAAATATGTTAGTATTTCACTGATTATATTAATATTTTCTAAAGTACATGCTATTTTTCTCCAATACATAAAACCTGAAATTAAATGTTCCTCTAGCCCAGAATCTTTATTTGCAGCAGATCTAAAGCAACATAATTTCCCTTCAGAAGGAGCTCTTGTGCTTTCTGTTACTCTTGTGCCAAAAAACATTTCTCTGGGGATTAGTAGCAGAAATTTATGGCTCTGTGTTCAAGAACACATTTGAGTCAACAGGCCAGTGTGTCAGAACTGGAAATGGGTCAAAGGGAAAAGTGGCTGCACAGTAAAACCATCAGATGTGACAATTCACTGTCACATTCCCTGTCCTACTTAAGTTAAAAATCAGCAATCTCATTCAATCAGCTTCTAGTAATTTCAGTGTAGGAAATCTGCAACAAACTTCAGAATTCAGCTTCTGAAAAAGTCATGTTATTTACCAAGTTCCATGTGCTCATCACAGGATGCATATCCAGGAGAAGAGGGCAGGTTTTCATTACACTTCAGCAACTCCAGTGACTCATTCATCCCTGAAGTTCTCTTGTCCACTACCAGGAGGAGTTTCTGAACTGCATTAGGCATTTGATTTGTCTTCACTTCCCACACCATGTTAGGATGCTCCAAAGCATCTGACTTTAAAGAGACAGAGGTTAAACATTTGTATGTATATGAACTGTTTTAAGTTGCATCTGATACACTACTTCACTACCAGGACTCCACAGTCTGTTGAGTACCACAGCATAATTTAGGGACGTTTAGAGATGATCTTGTACAATCCCTGCAGAAAGCAGAGCTCTATCTGAAGTCAGGAGGCTGCTTGGGGCCCTGACCATGTGAGTGTCTGGTATCTTGAAGGATGAAGATTCCCTGACACTTGCCAGGAATCTGTTCCAGTGACCTTGCTGCAAAGAAGCCTCTCCTTATGCACGTTGGAACTTCCCCTGCCACAGCCTGTGCCCACTGCCTCCAAGATCTGGGGTTATCTCAACCACCATTCAAGCCGGGGTAAACGACATTCCTTTGGTACCCAAATGTCACTCATCCCATCACAGAAGACAACCAGATGGATCAGACAAGATTTGACCTGGGCTAATCCATCCTGGCTATTCCCAGACAACTCCTTGCCTTGCAAGAGGCTGGATGTGGCTGTCAGGAGGATTTGCCCCATAATATTCCTGAAGGCAAAGGTTAGGCTGGCCAGCCTGTAGTTTTCCCATATCCTCCTCCTTGAAGCCAGGTGCAACATTTTCTTTTTACCAGTTATTGGGAGCCCTCCTGCCACCAAATCCACTGCCTTTTGGAGACCATCCTCACAATGTGTTCCTGCCCACAGCAGGGGGCTTGACACAAGATGATCTTTAAGGTCCCTTCAAACCCAAAACATCGTGTGACTCCATGAATGACACTGGCCAGCTCCCCTGGAGGCATCCCAGCCAGTCAGTGCCTCACAGAACTGGCCTGCCCTCACTTCTGCTGTACACAAAGAAGTGTCTCGCTCTGTCAGACACACGTTGCTCTGCCCAGGGACTCGAGGAAGCTGCAAACAGGCCTTGCAAATAAAGATCAAAGCAAAAATGTCATCCCTGACCTTGTGACATCAGGTCTCCTGGGCCATTTAGCATCAGGCCCACATTCCTCCCAGCTGCCCTGTCACCACTGGCATCTCTGCAGAAGCCTTTTCCAGTGCCCTTCACACACACCTCCTGCCTCCAGGAACAGTCTCAAACCCACTGCACTGCTAACAGCTGGAACTGCAGTGCAAATGGAAAGCAAAAGAAGCCTCAACAAGTAGATTTCATCACAGTTTCACTTCTCCAAATACCAGTACTGTAACATTTATACCAAAAGCACTATTTCAAATCATCTTCAGCAAAGCACTGTGTGCTTACTCTATACAACCACTGCCTCTAAAAGCTGGCAAACGAGGTTATCCAATCTTTAGTAAGAATTACAGCTACCATAATATGATTACCTTGTACTTTAATGAAGTGTCATTGAAAAAGCAGTCATGAGACTCCCACGAAAGAGCAGAAAACTCAGCTTAATAAGAAAGAAAATATGAGAAATCTACCACATTCATGTCCTCTAAGTGAGCTACATTAAAGAAATACAAACAGTAGCTAAAAACAGTCTAGTATTTTCATATCACTCAATGACTGGGGTTGGAAGGGACCTGTGGTTATCCAGTCCAACCCCTCTACTGCTAAAGCAGGTTCACCTACAGCAGGTTGCATGGGACCAGGGGGGGTTTGACTGGAATATTTCTAACCTTCTCATCTCCTAATCTTTCAAATACATGCAAAACTTACCTAAACTTGCATGCCAAACATAAAAGGATGTTTGATTCTCCTCAAATGGGATGACTACAAAGCTACACCAGCTTATTCTGATTTTAAGGAAGTGGAAAAGAAAGTTTATTTGATTTGTATGTTCTCATTTCTGTGACCTATCAGTGACGTTTATTTCACCTCCAAGAAACATCTTTAATGCAAATTATTCCCCTATCACTCATGTGGGACAGTAAACAAGGACACCACAAGAGCAGAAAGCTCAGCCATTTCTGAACAGAAAAATCAGACCTCAGTAGAACAGGTCGGGACCTTGAACATTATCTCCAATTAATCAAGTCTGAAAAGCCACTCCTTGTTTTTCTCGCTTGTCTACGTCTTCCTTTTCTCCCTCTTCTGCCTTGTTTTTTGCTCTATTTTTTCCTCTCTTCTTATTTTCCTGCCAAAACGAACAAGCTACCTTGTTTTTGTCATGTTACCTTCCTCTTCCTTCCTGCCAGGTGCCAAGATTTGAAAGTGCCTGTCCTGGTATCACAATACACTGAAGGTCAGAGATAAGTTACAGACACAACATGCTATTCTGACAAGAAAAATACTTGAGAAATTAATTGTTCCTCCAAGTCACAGGAATTTCTCTAAATCAAAGCCACCCATGTACAAAAGTAAAAAAATCCTTTAACAAATGAGTTACAAAGAAATCGTAACAGAATTACAAAGAAAACCAAAGAAAGTGCTCAGCTTTACTTTTTCATTTTTTTTATTCTACTTGATTAAAGCCTGTGTTGGACATCATGTGCTTCTCTTATCCTCAGCCTTTCAATGGTTTGGAGCATGAAGGGGAATAGTCATTAATTAGCTTGTACAGATTTTTTAAAAATTCAGCTTCATGTTCAAAACTTGTGTCAGATGTTTTTTGGAAGCATGCTTCACAGGACTGTAATTATTGCTGTTGTCTTCAGAGGCCAACTGAAATTATTTATTATTTT